>VZTM01033768.1:0-204552 GCA_013400555.1 Jacana jacana | reverse complement strand
CCCCCCCCCCCCCCCACTGTTTCTGTGTCATTTTTGGCTTTACAGGCCACTGTCATATTCTCAGGGTCTGATTCTTTTTCCTTTCTGAGGCTGAGAAGTCCTAATCCATTTAGTCTTTGCTCATACATATGCATGCAGGCTGTGAAAACCCTGCTGCAGAGTGCTTGCTTCACTCCCTTCAGCAGCTGATACTAACAGTGATGAAAGCCTACAGCTATCTGCAAAATCATGCAGAAATGGCTGTGCCGATGACTTCAGTGCCGTAAAACTGAGAGATTCTGGGAATGTTAGAGAAGCAGCACGGAAAAATAAATGCTGTCTAGAGGGCATAGCCTGTGTAACTAGAGGGCATTCTTGTTTGTGGTAAACGAGGTCCACAGCACTCTCTAAGTGCGTTGCTTTCATCCCCTGGTGCCAGCATCCACTACTGCATCCATTCAACACCACAACAGCTTGGCCAAACCAGCCTAATCTTTCGGGAAAACTCCCCCAGGAGTTTTTCATTTCCTGAAAACCCTGAGAGCCCTTTTATAACGATCAGGTTATAAAAAAGAAAGTGTTATTAAGAGGAGAATATGCAGGTTGCTTTCCAAAGGGCATATTTAAGAAAATAAGAGAAATGACAATTAAAAAAATCCAACTTCAGCTCCATCTGTGTAACAAGAGCTGTGTTGATCTCCTGGCTCCGTCAGCTCCAGTGCTGCCCCTCCCTGCAAAGGAGCGCTGCGTGGAATCCAGCCGCCCGCGTGGACTTTCAGACCACGGCCAAAAAATTAATCAAGCTCTGCAAACAATTTTCATTAATCTTGGAAACCAGTTTGATACTGGCCAACAGCACAGGCTCTGGGTCCATGGGCTGGAAGAGGCCTGTGAGGAGAGGAGAGCAGAACAGAGCAGGCATTATTTTGTGCAGTAAACTCAGGGGGGGCTTAGAAAAGAAATCTGAAAGACATGGCTTAGAATATTTTGGAACTTCTTCCTTATAAAGCTGTGAAGAGAACCCTAATATGCAGCCCTCAGCCCTCCCTTACAGTTGATGGGATGAGGCAACATCAGCCTGTGTACATTTTACATATTTTCTGGTTTCCATTACACAAGAAAGAAAACACAATTGTAGAATCACAGAATCTCAGAATCTCAGGGATTGGAAGGGACCTTGAAAGCTCCTCCAGTCCAACCCCCCTGCTGGAGCAGGAACACCCAGAGCAGGTCACTCAGGAACGTGTCCAGATAGCCACATGGATTTTGTTAATGTAGTCTGTTTTTTTATCTCCCTTTCCTAGGTATAAGTACAGGTTCAAGCTTAGTGCAAAGAATGACCATGTGATAAATAAATATATTCATGCCAGACCAGAAATAATCTAGTCTCTTACAGCCCCAATATTTTCATGCCACATTTTTTCCATGTCCACATCACCGAAACAGATCAGTGTACACAGCAAGAAAGGAAATAAAAGCACATTTGGTATCCAAAACCAATATCACAAATCCTAACATGCACAAAACAATTCTAATTTAATTATGCAAAAAAGACTTCTGACCTTAATAAGAAATCATAATCTCAAGCAAATCTGAATTGGTTTATACATTGTCAAAATATGAATATCTTCTCTTAGCAGGCAAAATGCAACCTGGGGAAACACAGAACGTGCCTGGGAAATTAATAATCTGCTAGCAGGGATTGCAGCCAGCAGCAGAGGGAAGCTGTGTAGTTAAGAAAGAAGTTTCCATAGATTTATAACTACCAGTTTATCCCCTCTCTCTCCCTCCCTCTCTGTCTTTCACAATCCCCTCCTCCTACTCCTTTCCTTACCCACTCAGCCTCTTGCTAGTTCATTCTGGTTTTTCTGCTGGTACTAAGAGAAGCCAGGACACAGCTCCCATGCACTCCTCCTGCTCTGCACAGAGACGATCTGGGGAGAAAGCGGGAAGGATCTGCCCACGAAGCAGAGGTCCTCTGCTATACCGATAAAATCACTGCTCCCTCACTGCCCTAACTCTCCTTGCCTCTTCAGAGTCAGAACATTTGGTAACCTGCAGTGTATCCATGAGGTGTCTGTGAAATATTATATATAATATATGTATATTATTCTCATTTTACAGACAAGAGCTGGCAGCATGACCTGCCCCAGGTGCCAGGCTTTGGGAGCGCTGAGCTGGGACCTGGGGCTGGGCACGGCACCTGGGGAGGAGACGGCAGCGATGAGGAAGCAACCCCATCACGGGGAAAATGAGCAGAGGAAGGTGATGATCTTGCAAACAATGCAGGGCTAGCAGAGCTACAAACCATGAGAAGGAAATAATCAGGTCACTATGATTTCATGTATCATATTAGTGACCAAATCCTGCAGGCACTGTGGACAAATCACTGCGCTGAAAGGAGGATCTGTTAGCCATGGTTCAGACTGGCAGGAAACATAAATACTTATTTTCTACACAAGAAAAAAAGCAGGAAGAAAACTCTATGCTAAACAGGATGGTGAAGTGTTCTCCAATCCTTTCTTCCCAAAGGGACATTAAAAACCAAATCTTCTAAAATTGTCAGGTCTCCTGAAGAGGCTGGGCTGGGAGAGCTGTGTCTGACCTTTGTTTAATTTGGGAATACCAGAGAAGTTGCATAGCTAGGAACATTTCACTAGGCAGAGAGGAGGAACCAAGGAGCCACATACTAGGTGACA
Source organism: Jacana jacana (assembly GCA_013400555.1). Lineage (NCBI taxonomy): Eukaryota > Metazoa > Chordata > Aves > Charadriiformes > Jacanidae > Jacana > Jacana jacana. The sequence continues at coordinate 201,874 of VZTM01033768.1, read as the reverse complement.
TGAGCTAATGCAGGCCAAAGAGAAAGCAATGAGGCTGGGCCAGTCCCAGCCCAGCCAGCGCAGACTGTGGAAAGCAGGTGTCAAAGGGAACTCATCTGGTTTTTTTATTCTTAAAAGGGCTTATAGATTTGACAGATAGAGGTGACTGTGCCATACTCAGAAGCTACTGGACTTTATCTCGTGGGGTTTAGTAAGAGGAGATCACCAAAGGAAGGTGTTTTAATAGGATAACTTAAGAAAAATTACAGAGACAGACACTGTTCTTTGCTTTGATGGTGAATATATAAATATCCCCCCAAAAGTATGAGTATGGCAAACACTGACAGGAGTTCAGATTAGACTGTACGGAGTGTCAGGTGGGACTGATGGCAAACAAACAGCCTGTAGCCACCGTGCAGGCCTGACGAGCAGATGGACGATGGCTGTGATGCTGGAAATGTCACCAACTGGCTCGGAGTTGGCTCTTAAAGCCATACCAGAGGTAAAAAAAATAAATGCTTGGGATGCATAAAGGAAATAGAGAAGTGTTATTTCTAAAAAGTTAGAGCACTGGTGACAGAAACACTGGATTAGTGAGCTGGGCAGTGCTCTCTTGCAGAAGATGCAAGCAGAACTGAGAGACAGGTGCCTACTCTCAGGAAAGCCAACAAAAGCTCTTCTAACTGAGCTCATCCCAAAAGTTTATTGACGTGGAAGGGGTTTTCTCCAAAACTTACTCAGATGTCTAGAAGTCTGCTGTTTGCTCTTCTGGAAAAGGTGCTGTGTGATGTGTATGTGAGATATGGCTGAGGTGTGTACATCAGCACCTTTCCCACCTCCTCCTTCTCAAACAAGGCATTGCTGCTCATTCTCTGTGCTGAGCAGTGCAGTGGGCTTTGAGTGCAGTCCCCAGTACAGCAAGTGGGAGGCTCAAGGAAAACTGGAAGGAGGTGTTTTCCTGAAGATGGACAATGAAATGGTGGAAGTCACCAGCACTGCTCGTCAGGGAGTTAGGAGCTTACAGGCCCCCGTGCAGGGAGGACGGAGCTGTGCAAGCTGAGACAGCGACAGTGGGAGCCGTAAGGAGAACAGACCAGCAGAGAGGTAGGCAGTCAACTGCCATCCATTCAAATTCTTTTGCTTTTTCCTACTGGAAGAGATGCTGGTGATCATCATTTCTCCCTTTGGACATCACATGGGGCAGAGGAGCCTCATGCAGGCACTACTCCATAAAGCTGTGGCTGCGAAGGAAATTCCATCTTGATTTAAGAGAGGAACAAATGTGACCACAGGCCAGTTTGTACCAGCTTCATGAGATCAGGCTCATAATGTCAGGACTTGCAGCAATGTGACCTTTTTGGGAACCATTTGTTCTTGGAGGTTAAAGCGAATGCATCTTCCTGTTGTCACTTGAACAGCTCCTCGAAGCCGGGTGGAAATCCCCAGCACCGGGGTGTCAAGCTCATCACCCACCAAAACGTTTTCCTCATAGAACTTCTCCAAGCAAGAAGCAAAACGACCGTATTCAGGGGCATTGTGTTTATTAAACAAACATTACTTGAAAGGACCCCGAAAATACTGAACTCTTTTGGTCTAACCCAGAAGGAAGCAGCTTTTTTCTTTTATTTCTTCTCTCTCCTTGGACTGGAGTGAGTGGAAGAGGTGGCTGGGGCGGGGGATACGTGACGGATCAGCGGCAGGGGACGTGGAGGATGCGCATCAAGACGTGTTGAGCAGTAAGGAGATACAAGGCAGCCCTCTCAAGCTGTTATGAAGGAAGCAAAACATCTCTTTGCTTACACCAAAGAAGCCTCTCGTCAGCGACGTCCCAGAGATGAATATTCTTCCCGTTCCTCTCCACAGGTTCTCTCTTTATCCACCAAACTGTGTTTCGGAGACGGGGATGTTGTACTGACAGCAATGAATCAGAACTTCTACTGCTGAGACACCAGTGCCAGCAGTCCACATCCAAGAAATTCTATATTTTATATGGTGATCAGTGCAGTTGAGAAATGGCATAGCTCCAGAGGAAAATGGAAATACAAGTAATTAATTACTAGTTCTGCTCTCTATTCAAGTACAGGCAAATAGTCACTCAGTTAACCGTGATATTACTCCAGTCAGTCCTCCTGTAATAGCCCTGCTATGCCCTTCATCCCTCAATTAATGGTGTATTTGCTCACTAATTGTGCCCTGGACTGCAGTCAAATTCTCAAGTGGAGTATTACTATTTTAATCTTTCTTAGAGTCCTGTCAGGTTTGGAGCATCAACCTTGGTGGGTTTTTTACCTTTTTTTTTTTGTTGTTTTTAAAATTAATTCTCAACCCCCAGTATCAAATTGCATGAATATAACATGGGAGAAAATAAAATGAAATCTGCACTGTGGACATCCAAGCTCTCCCTTACGCATCCCTGGATGCAGCAACCAGCTTCAGTGGTTGGAAACATCCCTGCCTTCCACTCCTTTGCTCTGTTAAAAGCTCATCTCTGATTTTCATTATTCCATCATTTTCTCTAGAATTTCAGTTTTTTGAATTGTTTAAAAGTCCTGGTTGCTGTACATCAGAGGAAGCCCAGTGAGTGGGAAAGGAGCCATGCAGAAGGGCAGGAGCTTCTGAGGTTTAGTTACTCTTTGGTTTGGTCAGAGAGCTTCTTTTGAAATTTAGCATGGGGTTGAGCCTGGCGGAGCACAGACATACCGCTGTTGATGGGCTTCGAGGGCTGGGACAGCAATAGTTCTGCAGGTCACCTGGAAGTCTCTGCAGAGCAGTCAGGGAACAGCTGGAGAACACCACTGCCTTCTGAGCAATGCCTCCTGGAGTGGCGCTAAAGTGGCAGAGGTAAATAAGGGATAAAACCAGTAGTAGACGGTTTTCAAGGACTTTGCAAGTGTTGCTTCGGGAAGTACAGGACGGCTGCTATTAATCCATGAGAATTGCATGTCTGGGTTGTGTTTTGCAAAGGCGTTCTGCTCTCAGGAGCAGTGGGAAGCCAGGAAGCCGTCACGGGGAGGTCGGGGAGATGCTGCAGCAGCCTGAGTTGGAGGGCACCCCTCCAGCAGAGGGGGGGATTGGTGGCTGCTCTCCCATTGCATCTTCTCCCCTGCAGAAGTGCCACGGCACCCCACCCATGGAGCCGGAGTATCCCTGAACATGGGACCGTGGTAGATTTTTCTTTGTTGAGGAAGGGCAGCTGTGACAGCCACCCAGGGCTGCAGGGCTTCTCTGGCAGCACCGCCCGTAGACACACAGTGCAGCCACGCGAGAGCGGCTGCTCGTTTCCCGCTAAAAATAGACCTTTGGATTCATTCCTACAAAAAAGGTCACTGCCAGCCATGTGTTTTGCCATAGCCCTATATTTCTCTCACTTCTGATTACAGTACCCAGGGGATGAACAAAGTGTGTTCTCTCAAACGCCCCTCTTCATTTTTTCAAGTACTTTCAAACTACTTTTATGGCATTACCACGCTCAAGCGCTGTACCTGCTCTCCAACATCTGCCGCCAGTGTTTGCTGCACACACACTGCGGAGAAGGTGCGTACGGCTTGAGGAAGATTAGCTTGCAGTGGGAACACAAGGGATAGGAGCTCGATGCTTATTAAGTTAATTATTCCATGGAACTGGTTCTTCCCTTATGAATTTCATTTAATCTTCGCAGCACAGTTTCCTTCAGAAAACATGATGATCTTAATGAGTCAAATCTGAAGTCTTCTGTTCTTTTCAGGTGAGCAGGTTAATTTTCTATATAATTAGTTAATTGCAAAAACTTCAGCTATTGATAGCAAGTCAGAGGGAAATCAGTACAACACCTTGTCCTTGTCTCTTGAGGTAAATTATCTAAGAAGAGGTTGACACTGTAAAGATTATGGAAATATTGAAGGTCTTTATAAGATGTTTAGCTTTAAGAAACTGGAAGAGAGCATACATTTAGCAGTGAGATGAGTTTATTCGTTAGTGTTCTTCTCTTCTTTTGTTCACTGAAGTCCTGATGCTTCTTTTCTTTTTACTTTCTCTTCATTGTGCTGTGAGTTACGGATTCCTCTCCAAGGTTTGTGTGCTTTTCCATTAGCCATCTACTTCAAATGTTTTTAACCCCTCAAGCAGTAGAATTTGTAACTCTGCCAGCAACTCAGCTTCAGAGCATTTTTATTTGGATTTTCAAATGCAAGCCACATTTTCTCTTCTCCCTTTTCCAGCCTGGCAACAGTGATCTTCTGCTCAGCTCTCCGAAGGTGGAACCAGCCCTGCCTCTTGCTCCTGCAGCTGCACTCGCTGGAAGTCCTTAGCGAAATGGCAATTCTAGGGTGATGCTGTTACGTGTCACCAGCACCATACTCTTCTGCAGTGCAACTGATCTGGATGTCAGCACATTCCATCTGCTCTTGGCTTCTGTGTTTGGAAAATTCCTTCTCTGTCAGAGCTAAGAAGCCATCCTGGCCAGAATGCTGGTTCAGAACATCTCCATGAAACTCAGCAGCTTCTGCATGCTTGGAGGGAGCTGAAGAATGGATTCATTCCATGGTTTCTATTTTCTATCAGGTCAGAGGACAAACTGGGCAGAGTGCTGGGACCATGCAACACAATGGTGTTTGGGATTGTTTAGTTTGAGGAAGAGGAGGCTGAGGGGAGACCTCATCCCTCTCTACAACTGCTTGAAAGGGCATTGCAGAGAGGTTGGTGCTGGTCTCTTCTCACGGGCAATGAGCGATAGAAGGAGAGGGAATGGCTGCAAGCTGCAGCAGGGGAGGGTTAGGCTGGCCATGAGGAAAAAGTTTTTCCCAGAGAGAGTGGTCAGTCAGTGGAATCAGCTGCCCAGGGAGGGGGTGGAGTCCCCATCCCTGACTGTGTTTCAGAGTAGATTGGATGTGGTGTTGAGGGATCTGGTGTAGGGGAGAACTTGTAGAGTAGGGCTGATGGTTGGACTTGATGATCCCAAGGGTCTCTTCCAACCTAAATGATTCTATGATTCTATGATTCTACAACGTCTGGAGGCAGCAGGCAACAGGTCTCTGATCTCCATGCCCTCAGTGGTCCTGGGAGAGTGCCCCTCAGACTATGTGGGCACGTAGAATAGTAGACAGGCTGGCAGATGCTTTTTCAGTTTTTGGGTAAGAGAGCAGGCCTGCCATCCCCCGAAAAGAGAGCCTCAGCTGAAGAGCATGAAACGCCACTTTTTCTTTGTGCCAATAATGGCCAGAGGCACCAACAGCAGCAGTGTCCTCGTTAGGATGCAGTGTTTTCAACAGTTATTTTAGCAGGTCAGAGGTGCCAGATCAGAGGAGGTTTTAACTCCTTTCATTGTTGCTGTGGCTGAGATTATTAATGCTGTGGTGCAGTGTAGGCGCAGACAAACCCACGTTCTCCTGACACCCCTGTGTAATATACAACATTTATTCCAATTAGCAAACACACCATCTCAGCCAAGGGCCAACCCTGGCACAGTCCAGTGGCATTGAAACAGGAGAAAATGTCCCCAGAAACCCATGCAGAAGTGCTCAGCTCTGGTCCCAAAGGAGATCCAGTCAGCAAGACAGGATTGCAGAGACAGGGGAAGGAGAGGAGATGATGGCACTTGGCTCTGTGGAGGTCATCATCTCCACCCCAACCCTTGCCCATCATGCTGCACCTTCTTGCTTCAGAACTGCTCTTCTGCATTGGCTTGTCTATCATGTGCTTGAACAAACCACTGGGTGCAAATGCTGTGTTGTCCACCAAACCCATGAAACCAAACCTGTGGATCAGGACCAGAGGAGGCCACAGAGAAGCTGAGAGGGCTGGAGCCCCTCTGCTGTGGGGACAGGCTGAGAGAGTTGGGAGGGTTGAGCTTGGAGAAGAGAAGGCTCCAGGGAGACCTTGGAGCCCCTTCCAGTCCCTCAAGGGGCTCCAGGAAAGCTGGGGAGGGACTCTGGGTCAGGGAGGGATCCAGAGTAGGATCCAGAGTGGGATCCAGAGGAGAACTTTGTAGAGTAGGGCTGATGGTTGGACTCAATGATCCCAAGGGTCTCTTCCAACCTGAATGATTCTATGATTCATATGACTAGAGGGAATGGTTTTAAACAGGGGAGATTTAGGCTAGACATTAGGAAGAACTTCTTTGGTGTGAGGGTGGTAAGACCCTGGCCCAGGTTGTCCAGAGAAGCTGTGGCTGCCCCATCCCTGGAGGGGTTCAAGGCCAGGTTGGAAGGGGCTTGGAGCAACCTGGTGTGGTGGGAGATGTCCCTGCCCAGGGCAGAGGGTGAGACTAGATGATCTTTCGCCTTCCAACTCAAACCATCCTTTGATTCTATGAGATGCCCATGTCTCCTCAGGGTTGGCCATGACCAGCTGCAGGGAAAGCTGCTGGCTGAAGGTTGGGTGGATTTTCATCGCCTACAGCATGTGTTGCACACAGCGCCCGCTGCTTCTGCACGCTCTGCACAGAAACACTTACAGGCAGGGATTTTAAACTCTCTTATCTAATGTAACTTGTAATTGGTCCTGGAACACAGGTTCTCCAGAGGTGATATACGTAGCCCATAAGGACATATGATGAGTATTCTTAATGGGCACGAACACCGGCGTTGTAAATAGAGCCAATGCAGCATTTGCACATCGTCACTAACTCCATGCACATATTCTAATGATAAGCAACGTTTCCAAATGTGCATTGATTTAATTTAAAACAAAAGTAATAACCTTTTGTTCAGCCATTTTTAGTGCCTGCAAAATAAATGATACTACTGAGTGATTTGAGTAAAGTCTCCATCCAATTAATATAAACTCTCATTTCATGCAGTTTCTTCTCAACTTGGTATCAGAAAAAATCCACGTGGAAATTGTGCATGGGAGAATATATCCCAGGACCCAGGAGATACTTACAGAAACCTCAATAACTGTCATCCACTTCAATGCAGGCAGGAACTTGATAATAAACCTTCTACAGAATCACCCACCAAGGATCATTACGATGGCAGCGAAGACATTCATGCAGACTTGTTCACTGATTAGAAAATGTTTACCACAATGGCTGGCAAAGGAGAGAAAAGCTGTCTCATGGGCTGTGTTACTGTCTCTATGGACAACAACAGCCGTTCCCCGTACCTGGAAAGCTTTCTTGTTTTTAACAATAGCATTTTGGCAGCTTTACATGTCGCCTGATTTGTTCCAGTTGCACACTTTCATTTAAGAAAGTGAATAAATTAAACAATGTGACAATGGGTTTCAGTAATTCTTCCAAGCACTCATTTTAAAAGAAGAAGAGGAAAAGAAGGCAAATTCATATTGCTAGTAAGAAGCTCTTCACTGAAGCGATACGGCTGCAGGAAGAAGACCGTGATTTCTTTAGAGAACTTTTCTCGTGCTTAGGAAGGCATATTTGGTTTTGTTTGTCCCCCATAGACTCGGGGCCAAGTTCAGCCTTGGGAGGAGTGTGCAGGCAGCTCCCAATGAAGTGGAAGCTCGTGCAAGGCCAGACGTTGCCCATTATTAAACAGTAATTGTTTCAACGCAGTGCTATTCAACCATCTTCAGCGGTGGAGCAGTGTTACATTAATAAATTAAAGGACCTCAGGGCCTGGCACAGAATTTTTATTTTAATATGTTTAATTGCATTCCTAACTTTTTTTTCTGAAAATAATCTTTACATAGGACACTCTCCAATTAAAAATTATACAGAATGGGGCACTCAAAGTGTTTGGAAATGTTGTTTTTAACTCAGCTGAGCAGAAAGCCATGAATTCTGAGAGCCTTGCATGTATGTGAAAGCTTCATTTTCTGCCCTGTCTTTTGGAAAATAGTGTCCCAAAGCGACTCTGTGCACAGAGGAATAAAGAATGTTGGAAAAAAATACATTAAGCAAAAAAAGCCCAGACCAGTTCATGGGGACTGTCAGAGCTGGTTACTGAGCACGGGGAAAATGTTGTGCCCTGTCTACAGTAAGAATGGCAGAAAACAGAACAGGTTTTGGAAAGACAACCAAAACTCTACAAGTTTATTAGCCCAACACTGAGGAGGAAAGGGAGAGACCCAGGTCTAAGCCCAGGCACATAGAATCAGAGGAAGGTTAGCAGTAGGAGGCAATTTTGCAGAGGGTATGGAGGCTGCAAGCAGGAAAGGATCTGTCTCGAGGCACGAGTCCACCCAGCGCATTTCCAGCGATGAGGACTATTGGCAGTAGGAACTGCCTGATCTGCAGCAGGTGGCAAATTGCCCCGAGAGGGTGACAACTGTCTGTCCTTGCAGAAGATGCACCGATCGCAGTGTGTCCTTAGGGAAGTGCCACCAGCTGTAGGATGGCACCCATTAGGCTGGAGGTCCTTCTCCGACTATTAAGATGCAAAGTGAAGTTTCTGTCTCTCATGAGGAACTGGGCATGGAGGCTCCTCTCAGGAGTGGTGCTTCCACTCCTAAGGAAGAAATCTCATGTTAAACATCTTAAATTTGAGTTCCTTCCTTTACAAAGACGTGATTCATCCAGAGCTTGCAGGGAAGTCACTTCCCTCAGGTCCCTAATCCGAGGCACTAAAGCTTAAAAACTCTACATGTGGATGGAAGGAAATGCCATTAAATGCATTTTCACTTTACTTAAAATTATTTAGAAAAATAATACTACTACAGGTATAAATCCTGTCAGAATGTATTCTGTTCTCACCTCTGCTGTCAGGATGGTTCCAAAGGACATGTGCAAGTATGATGATAGGTGCTTTATATCTCTCTCTATATATAAATAGGCACAAGGTGTGCCTTGACTGTGACCAGCCCAGCACAGTTAACCTGACACAGCAAGAACTGCTGGACTCAGAATTTTGTTTCTCTCCAGAGACATCCCAGTTTATTCCACAAAATGTGAAAACATGGCCAGATGCCACACGCTACAATGGCTTTCTTCACTTATAGATAATAAATGGACTTCCCCAGGAGAGAACAACGTAACTCACATCAGTAGATTTCAGTGATCCTTCTCTAACAGCTCAGTGCATCGGGCAATTCCGACTCCTTCAACCTTGCAGCTAGGCTGTGTTGCGTGGTTTGTGGTCTCACGCAGATTTACTCCTGTTCAGCTTTACAAACTGTGAGCTAATGTTCTTCAAAGAGACAACTCTCAGAAAAAAAACACAACCTTGATTTGTGTTTTCACCTCCCTTTGTCGTGTCATGACTTAATTACTTAATATATCCAGAATATTTTAAGATAAAAATCTTGGCACCACAGACTGTATCACCATCTAAATTAAGCACAACTATGGAGGCAGCATTTAGACTTTGAGAAGACAAAGGTGTTGGCAGAGAGAGTCAGAGAAAAAGGGAACTTTCTACTTCCAGACTCAGTCTTTAATCACAGTCTCAACAGGGACAGTTCTCCCATCACCGAGGTCCCATCTCAGTCTGGTAGCTCCCAGGACCAAGGCAGGTATCTCCATCTGTTTCCAGGAATGCACACAAATTGACATGCAAACTTATTCTTTGTGTGCTATCTGGTGCAGATACCATAGCAAAATAAATCAGTTGCTTCCTGTATCTTCAAGATTATTTGCCCATCAGAGAGAGCATTTTTCACTGCACTGGCTTCCTTTATGCATACCAACAGACATCCAAACACACTGAGCTATTCATAGATGATTTTTTTAAATGTCAAACATTAAATAAACTGCAGATTTCAGGGTGTCAGCAGGCTGCTGCATGGACAGGGCTAATAGTCTAACCAACTTTGTGGCTTCACCGCAGCTATCTCTCCATGAATCAGTGACTTGGACATGTTTGATTTCCCTCGTGCTTCCAACTCCCCAGATCCAGCACACAGACAACACAGCACAGGGCTCAGCAGGTTAAAGAGATGCTGGAGAAGTTTCAGGACATCATCAGTTATGTTGTCCCATGGATACCAGAGGCCTTATTAATCTCACACCAGAAATGTGCTTTAAGACCAAGGATTTTAATAACCTCCCGCACAACACCAGGATCACAGAAACTATGGCACCACAGGGCAGTTGTGAGTCCACCACTGTAAGCTGAGCATTAGAAACCCTTCAGGCCACCACAACAAATCTGTTTTGGTTGTATCTGTCACCATCAAAGCCACAGCAGTTGGAATTTCTCAGGAAATAAACAGGAGGGTAACTACATGCTACTGCAGTGGTGTCTAGAGGACCCAAGTCTTCCAAGTGTGTGTCACAGAAAGTCCCTGCCCCCAGCAGCTCAGGGTTCAGGAGTGCTCCTCTGGGCCAGGGCTTTGAGGGCAGTTGTAGACCTTGATTGCCTTAATGAGCCTCACCTGGTCACACACACCCTCTGCCCCTGGGCTGGGAGCCCCATTTAAGGCTGGGTCTGGGCACTTGCACCTTTCTTGAGCTGTGTTCTAAGTGTCCCTGCTTTGTGGGTGGGCTTTGGATCTGTCTTGCAGCCTTGTTTCTAGTCCTCTCTCCACCTCCATCTTCTTTTGCTGCTGGCTGGACCCTGGATATGTTTCCTCCCTTGCTGTGCTTGGGGCTGTTGATGGACCTTCTCACCAGCTGTGGTTGGGCTCTGTGGGAATGTGTGTGGGTTAGTGAGGAACTGACTCACCCTGGGCCACCCTTGGCCCTGGCACCTTGCCTTTTGGAGCAGCTGGCCCTGGCCAGCACAAACAAGGTATAATTTATGAATAGGGGTCAAGCTCAAAAGCTGTCCATGGCTGCCTTATGCTACGAGACAATAGCGTGTCAGTCTTTGAAGAGTTTTCGATATTTCACTGAAGGAAAACTGAAATGGTAAGTTTGACTGTTAACTTTGCTAAGGAAGCCTTCTGTGGTGGCCCCTGTAACTGCTCCAAGCAGTTGTACAGAGAAAGCAAACCCATTGCTCTCTCTAATCCTGAGCTGTCAGGAGGCATTTCAATCTATTTGGCACTTTGGTAGGCACCACTAAAGTCAGAAGAGTTTGTAGGACACGCCATGCCCTGGGCCAGGATCAGCTCCAGTTGTATTGTTCCTGGGGCAGAACTTGTTCTTGGCTGCAGTGAAGACAGCTCTGCAGACCACCCCCAGCAACCTGCTTCATCCCAGCACTGGAAACTTTCTTGGAACGTTTCTTGCCTGAGTTTACCTTCATTATGCTTGCCTTATCTGTGATGAACACAGAAAACTGGCTATTTAGTGTTTCTTACCAGCCTTTCATGCAGTTGAAGTTCATTAACCGTGTCCCTTGAAATTTCTTTGTGCTCATCATTACAAATCTCTCCTTGAAGGTAAGATTTCCCAGAGTTTTCTTTTTTTTTTTTTTTTTTTAAGCCTTTTTTATTCTCTCCCAGGCTGTGTTTTATCCACCTCTTCCTTGAAGTGCAGTACCAAAACCTGATCACCATGTGCCAAGCTGATACCTCCCCAATGCTGACAGGAGTTGGAGGATTTACTTCATGCATCTCACAGGTAACGCTCCCTTCCTGAGGTCGGTTTGCAGAGCTGGTTGGTTTGGGCTACTTCTGTTAAGCCCTGTGTCTTCTGTATGGTCTATAAATGTAGAATGCTCCTGCCTACATACCCCGCTTGCAGCACTCCTGCCTACATACCCCGCTTGCAGGTGAGAGATTCCTGAATTTCCAGTCCATCCAGTATGGCAAAGCTGTTCCTGACTTGGGAACGTCTGCCATCCATCCCGTGTTGGTGCAGTGATCTTTGGGAGGTGTCATCCAGACTGACCAAATACTTGGTTTGGCCAATCTGTGCAGATGCAGCTCTTCTTGGTAATAAATGTTAATCCTTCTACAAGGGTAGTTTCCAAGCAGGCTTGCACTCTCATGTACTGCTATTCTTTCACAAACCAAAGAATACGGTATCCCTCTAAAAATTGCAATGATTTCTTTTAGAGCAGGCTTCTCTCATTTCCCTGGGAGAATACAGTCTGAGCTATTTTGACTGCTCTAAGGCTTTTGAAACCATATCAGCTGGCTCTTCATTAGAAATCATGAGATCGTTACTGTCCTATGGAGAAAAACGTAGACTGATTTGATGTGATTCATTAAAACCAAGCTGTTTCTCCTTTATCATGCTGACTTCCTTCCTGGTGTTTCTGTGAAGCAAAACTAACTTCACGGATTTTTACCTCCTGGTTGTTGCTTTTGCTGAAGATCTGTATAACACTGAGACTTTCCTTGTCTTCTAGCACTTTACACCCCACTGCTATGAAGCAGAAATTAGTGATTGTTAACTATAATCACTATTAGCTCTCAGATTTCGCCAGTGTTTAGCTGCTGTCCATTATTCCCTCTGCTGTAGAAAGGGGCAGAGGTGTGATCATTTCTTTGTTCTAGCAGTTGCACTAACCACCCGATCAGGGGTTTTGCTGCTGTCACTGATTCATTTATCAGTTACTTTCTGCTGGGAGCTTCCTTATTCCATGGGACACCAAACCAGTGCTACACCTTGCTTGATGCTGGATTTCTCATCCCCTTTGTTACCAGTAGCTGATGGGCCCTGAGCTATAGGATTTTGAGCATGCACATCCATTGTATTTTCTTCGATGAGCTATTTGATTCTCTGATTTCCATGTGGCTTCCTTAGTGTGTGAAGTCTAAGAGAAATAGACCTTTCTTCTCTTCTATTGAATTTCATCAACTTTAGAGTAGTGATTGCTCCTTGACACCTTATATCTAATTTCTTTTTATCAATGTATCTGTTGAAACTCATTTTAACACACCTAGTTCATTTGCCAGCAATTCTAGATGGTGTAAGCTGATTAGTATTGTCAGAAGAGGAGCTTCCATCATAACTTAACAGAATTAACAAATGTCAGCAGTTTGCCATTTTCAGACCAGACGATTTTCAGAAGCAACAGTCTCTAGTAAGGTCAGAAAATGAGAAAAGAGCCGACGTGGTTTGAGCTGTAGAAGTAAATCTCCCAGCTTCTGCCTCTGTTTCTGAAGCACAGTAAGACTTATTGCTGTGCCAGGTTGATTTATCTCCAGTGCTGGAAACCACAGTGGGAGCAGGACACAAGTCCCCACTGACGGATCTGCCTGGGTGCTGAGAGGGGTAACCGCCTTAGCGGTGTTTAACGTTCCTGCAGGATGATGCTTTTCTGGCTTAAACACATGTTCTGGCATAATAACCCTTTATTATAAGGCCAGGAAACTGTTTTCTGTCATCAAACTTGAGAAAGATTTCTGAATAGGGCATAGGACCATTGGTTTTTACATTAATGGAAGCTGGGTATTTCTTTGAGCTGTTACCCGATTTTTCTTTGGAATTGAACAGTGAAATCACTGGGCTGTGGTACCCAAGAAAGATTGCACTGGATTATAACAATGCTTGGACTCTGTTAAACTAAAAGCACAGACAACCTTAGGCAAAAAGTGTCATACTCTGATTTGGCACAAAAGCCAGAATAACTATGTTAAAAAAAATAATCAGAGTTTAACATCTAAAAAAATCTCTCTAAAAGCAGAAATCAATATACAGCATCCTAATTCCTTTATCCTGTTCTACTACTTATGTTTGCTTCTTGTGCATTCTGTGCTCAGTGTGCACAGGCTGGTGTCCTGGAACTGCACACAACAAGTTAATCTTGTTTTGCACTGTTGAGAGGGACTTGAAAAGGATTTTGCTCTGGGGTTATCTTCCTGCAACTAAGCCAAGATAAAGATGTCTGAGAGGATCATTTATCTATGCTTCTGTGTCAGCTCTCATTTAAAAATAATTATACAGAGTTCTGATGCCCAAGTATTTCACTCAAAGGTGCATGTTATATACACAAGTATAATATCCATACGTGTGTGCATCCATTACACAGAACAATGTGTACCCACGTGTATATGAATGTAACGTTTGTGTATATATCTCAATTAGGTAAATTTGGTGAAGAAAGCAAACTTTGGAGAGATACAACTGGTCTAAAATGAGAGAAAATACATATCTGATATGCTGAATGCAAAAAAAAATCTGATTTTCTCAAAGGACCCTTCCAACTAAACCAATTCTTTGATTCTATACCCAAAGAAGTGTGAGGGAAGTCACCAGCAGAAACCCTGCTATCGGAGTGCTCTGTTGTGGCACCTGAAAGGTCTGGTCTGGGAAAGGGGGTTTAATGCAGAACTGGTCTCAGTTTTCAAGAAACTAGAAGTTGCAAGGCTATGGAACAGTAACACTAATAAGCCTGATGAGGAGAGGCAGAATGACCTATCTGCCATCAGGCATCCAAGCATATCATGGTAAGAGGAGTGAAAAAGTTGAAAGCAAGATAAATGTGAAGTGGTGGCTCTTGCTGCTGATCCTGCTTGCACAGATAATCATGATTGAAAAATTGCTGAGGCTGAAGTGTTCAGACTCTTCACAGACTAACTCTTCGGCTTGAATTTCAGTCTAGACTGGGAAAGGGAAATTGCTGTATTTGTATGAGATGCCAAGGAGAGGAGCACAGAGTGCCAGCTGTGAGGAGCAGCCCCTGGGAGTGGGCAGGGAGGATGCAGAGGGTCTCATTATCCAGCCAGAGAGGGGCTTGGGCAGCCTCAGGGCACTTCTGATGGAGCTGCCAGAGATCCTTTTGGATGTGAAAGGTTATTATCTGTCCTTACAGAGACAGGGGAGGAAAAAAAGGTAGAGGAAGAGTGTCTCTTTGTCCTGATAGTCTGGAAAGTGGTGGTGTGGCAAATTGTTGAATGTAACTTTTACATGGAAAGAGTTATTAATGGTTGGAATGGGCTGCCCAGGGAAGAGGTTGAGGCAACATCCCTGGGGGTGTTTAAAAGACCAGTTGACATAGTGTTGAGAGACATGGGTTAGTGATGGTTTTTATCATTTATGTTGAAGGTTGGAGTAGATAATCTGAAAGGTCCCTTCCAACCTGGACAATTCCATGATTCTGAGAAGAGGAAAGAGCACAAGTGTGTTGATGTAGGGGCTCTGGTACGGGGCCAGGAGCTGTTTTTGCATTTGCTGAACAATTGCTAGGAACATTCCCATAACTTCTGGGCAACACCAAGCTGCACCTCTAAACAGAAAGACAGGGCTGCAGTTCATGTCCCCGAGAAACGTTGAGGATAATGGGTTTGATTCAGGAGGAGGAAGGCTTAGCAGGAGCAGAGGCAGCTGTAGCTTCGTGCCTGGGTGTTACAGGAGTGTGAGGAGACGGTCTGAAAGGGTGGAAGGTATCACAGGTAAGGAAGAGATGGGTGTATATCAAGTGCTGGAGTTTAATATTATAATAAAGGGATGTAGTGACAGTGCTAGAAAATAGATGATCGGGTTATAGAAAGCAAAACCCCTGTTTCCAGTGCACTCAAGCAGGAGGGTGTAAAGCCTTGGGAACAGGCACCAGGAGGAAAAGCAGTGTGGGCACCGAGAGAAACTGCATTAAAGTACAACAGCAAGCCGTCCTTTTATGTGAGAGAGATGAAAAAAGAACAAGATATATTGGAAAAGGCCAACAGAGGCTGAAGTAATAAAATGTAGCCTGAATATCCACCTTTACCTCCAGTTCTGAAGAACTCAGAGGTGATGAGTAGATCTGTCAAAGTGTTTTTAATGGAAAAGTTGTGATTTATGAGTTTTTGTTTTTCATTACTTTTTCTCTTTTTTTTTTTTTTTTTAAATATAAAGCAAAATATGGTGGGGGAACACTCTGGTTTTCCCATTTGTAGTATTTTGCATTGAAAAGGATTGGGAAAAGTTGACATTGTTTATAAAGTATGTTTTTTAAATATGAGAAAACAAGCCTGTGATTTTTAATTACTGTTAAAATTGGGAGAAAGCCTCAGTAAGAAGGGTGAAGGAGAAAGCAGGAGCTGTTGCCTGTATCATGTGGGTTGACTTTTTTGTGAAGGGAAATAATAATACGTCATATCTCCCCTGTAGGAGAGAACTTGGCTATAGGGTAAAAAATCCCATTTCTCAACTAGTTCTATTCAAATGGAATTTTCAGACCCACAGATTAATTGCATTAATTACACGCTTTCAACCACCTTGCTGTTTCCCATGGCAGCCTGCAGAGAGAAACGAGGGCTCTGAACCTACAAGTTTCTTCCTGTGCAAAGTGCCAGTAACATTAGGCTGACAAACCTGCCTGGCTCTGAGGAGACTTTCTGCCTCTACTGAATAACAGGTATCGCCGTTAAATTTTTCAGACTGCTGCATGCTGGAGTTTCCTGGGTTTTCTCATGGAGCCCATGTGGTGGTGTACTTTCTTCCTTCTGTGTGATTGGCCTGACTGGGTGGAAGAACGTGTCAGGTGCTCAGCGCTTTCAGATCCCTTCTTATTTGCCACCAGGAGGACAGACTAGCAGCTGCTAGGCTTTGCCCAAGTGGACATTGCATAGGAGTGAAAAATAGGCAATGGCCAAATGCTGAGGTGGGAAGCCATCTCTGGAGGCCATCTGCAACAACCTCCCTGCTCAAACAGGACCATCCAGGTCCTATTGCCTAGGACCATGTCCAGTGGCTTTTGACTGTCTCCATGTTTGGCTGCTCCGTGGTGCCATGCTCAGACATGCCCAGCAGCCCAGGGAGCAGAAGAGTAGACCCAACCATTGTAGAACATTAAATACATCTAAAAGACAAGTCGCAAGAGGAATCGTTTGGTTGTTGGAGGCGCCTTTATAAAATACAAGGCATAAAGGGAAGGAGCATGTGAGTAATGTAACAGCACAAAGCCGGGGCTGTAAAAGCTTCAGTAGCTGTAAACCATGCAGTGCCGTGTCCCTGGGCCTTGGCTGTATTTCCTGGTGGGTTGGGGAGCAGCCTCCTCCCATGGGAGTGTGATTGGCGAGCACATCTCCTCACCTGCAGTTTGACAGAGGGCTTCTGGACAGCTCAAATTGCCCTCTATCGGGCTCAGGTGGTTCCGTGTTGCATCCTCCAGGCGGCTGCTCTTCGGGGGAAGATTCAATGCAAAGAGCTTTCCCACCAAGTGTAATCGTGCACAGCTTGCTGCATGGAGCTGGGCTTTATGATGGTGATATTCATTTCTCTCTGCTGTCACCGGGTGCCTGTTGCCCTGCATTGATTTTATGGAGTTTGATGGGACTCCATTCCCAAGGAGGAGATGAGCAGGAGTGACTTTTCAGATGATTTTCAGTGATTTTTTTTTTTCTGAAGCTCACCCCTCACGCACGGGCTTTGCAGTTCCTTATTGTTTCACTCCGCTGTGAGAATGAACTCTTTTAACCAAGAGTGGTTATTTAATATATTCAGAGGAGGGTAAACCATGCTTCACTCGTGACCTTTTCAGTATTCTGCATTTTGTTTGAGCAGCCACTTTGTCCGGTCCCCAAAGGTTAGTGGGATGTGGTGTGTAAACACAGGACGGTTGGAGAAGCCAAGCAATCAAAGTGCACTTTCACAGCAAAGGTCACAAGCCTGTTGCACAGTGTATTATTATACACAACATTAATTCCCAGAACTTGCACATAGAAGGCGTCTGTCTGGATGCCAAACATAAAAGTCCTCTCCATGAGCAATAACGAGTATGGAGAGATTACCTATGGAATATCGTGATGATGAAGAGCTGTGACCCAGGAGTGTGTGCTGAATGTTGTATAGACAACGAGACCAAGGCTTTTCAAATGTGATGGTAAGGACAACCACACAAGGCCAGCGGGTTGACAGGGTCATCCAGCTGGGGTGCTAGCTTCAGTGCTGGGCTCCCCAGGCCACGGGCTCACTGGGGAGTGCGATGAAGGGCCAGGAGTGTCTCTTGCATGAGGAGAGGCTGAGAGAGCTGGGACTGCTCAGCCTGGAGAAAAGCAGGCTCAGGAGGATCTCATCCATCTATACATACTTGGTCAGAAGGTGCGAAGAAAATGGAGCCAGGCTCTTCCCAGTGGTGCCTGTGGACAGGGTAAGAGGCCATGGGTGTAAACCAGGAAATTCCAGTCAAATGTAACACTCTTTCACTGTGAAGGGTGGCCAAATTCTGCAGCAGGTTACCCAGAGAAGTTTTGGAGTCTCCAGCATTGGAGACAAAGTCCAACAGCTCAGTTGGGCATGTGCAAGGTTTACTGAGCACCCACAGATATTTGACAGCGCCCCTGGGTATCTGAAACACTGCGCTAAAGGTGAGCACTGCTTTTGAGTGAATAACTGTTTTAATTAACTTCATTAATAAGACTGGTAATAAATAGTCTTCTATGAATTCATTCTTCTCCATTAAAATATTCACTTTGTTGTTCACTCCTTCTAGCAGAAAACCAGCATCATTTGGCAGGAACTAAAATCCCTCCTCAGTGTTTGTGGACTATGCTTTTTTTTCCAAAGTTACTTAACAGGCAGTGTTTTACAGAGTGAACAGCGACTTTCTGTTTATGAGAATAAAACTAAGAAATCAGCTTGGCTCTAAGTAGAGGGATTAATCCCTCCCACTCATCCATTTGAGGTATTTTCATACTTTTGCTTCCTCTCTCTTTTCTTCCAGCTTATTTCTTGTTGCATGGTGCTGCATCAAGAGACCACATCACACCACCTGTATGCTGTGTAGAAAACACTAATCATCCTGTAGTTTTAATGTCAAAATTGCTACTGAGGCAACAGAATCAAAGTAAAACAACCGACTCCTTGTTTCCAGGGAGTGGCTGTGAATGCAGATTAAAGGCATTTCTTTGTGGCAGTGTGGATGCTGGAGAAGTGTTGAATCTTCTCATCGCTTGCTGTGGTCTCTTCCAGAGGGGTGACGGGTGTGGGGCTTGGCATGGGGTGGGCACCCTTTCATCACTCTGATGTGCCTGGCCCCTCTCCCAGCCCCCTGCTCTCCCCAGACAAGAGAAGCGTGGAGACCCCCAGTGAAGGATGCCTATGGAGACAGAAGAGAGCGTGGCTGAAGTGCTCTGGGAGGGAATTTGAAACCATGTTGGATAAAGCAGAAGAGACCTTGCTCCTCACATTTGCCCTGGAATGGTAGAGTCCAGTATTTGGAACCATTTTAATTATATTGACTGGA
Source organism: Jacana jacana (assembly GCA_013400555.1). Lineage (NCBI taxonomy): Eukaryota > Metazoa > Chordata > Aves > Charadriiformes > Jacanidae > Jacana > Jacana jacana. The sequence continues at coordinate 183,020 of VZTM01033768.1, read as the reverse complement.
GAAAGTAATCACATCCCTTCAGCTTTAGAGCAGGCCCCAGCAGCAACTGATTTCACTGTCCCCATTAATTTGGAAGTCAGCGGTGCCACTGGTTTAGCGTTACACGAGTTACCTTTTGGTAACTGCTGAGAAGCTAAGCAGAGCCTGGCAGGCTCAGAAGGGAAGGTTTCCTTCTGGTGAACTTAACCATCCAGGAGAAGAAGGTGCAGAAAAAGGAGAAAGATGGACCCAGTGACAGAAAAAGGGAGAAGAAAAGGGAAGAGACTGGGGCTGAACAACACATCCTTGAGAGCTCTGTCCTTGGAGATGCCAGGGTGTGGACTGGAGATCTCCAGGGGTATCTTTACCCCAAAATTTTGTCTGGTTCTGAGACTGCAGCAAAATCATGGAGTCACAAAATTGTTCAGGTAGAAAGTGTCTGCTGGAGGTTCTGTTCCAGCCTACTGCTCAAAGCAGGAGCCCTCAGAGCAGATTGTCCAGGGCCTTGAGTCATCAGTTCTTGAATGTCTCCAAGGTCAGAATTTCCACAACTTTTTTTTTTCCTCAAGTCTTGTCAGCATTTGACTACTTCTGTTTTTAAAAAGCCTTTCCTTACATCTAAAGGGAGCTTCCCACGTTCCAGCTCGTGCCTGTTGCCTCTTGTTCTGCCACCATGATTCTTCAAAAAGAGTCTGTCTCCACTTTCTCTGAGGTCTCCCTTTGCTTTCTCCAACCTGAGGAGGCACATTTTTCTCCACATCCCAGTGTGCAACTTGTGCCTCAGTTGCAGCAATTCTGTGCTTTACCTTTTGTTCCCTCTTACCTGAGAGGAAAAAAAAGTCTCCTGGGCCAAAAGTGGCCCCGGGCTGGAGCTCAGCTGACCCTGTGGTCCAGCCTGGCAGGGCCATCAGGCGGGTTGGAAGAGGAAGCACAAGGGTCGGGGCTTTGTCTCAGCTGCAGAAGGGCGTTACTGGGAGATGGCTGATGCTATTGGCTCTACTGTCAGCATTACTGCATTGAAGAGTTATTTAGAGCTTATTTTCGTCAGCATTTACAATCCATAACGATCTATCATGCTTAGCACTATCAATAACAGCGCTGAAGGAACATGTTTTTGTGTGCTTTCTCTGCTCACACACATTTTCCTGTAAAGAAAGAGTGTGTTTTCATGCATTTTTTTTTTCTCTTGTGCACATGTGCTGAGCTATATCAAGATCAGGACTGTGAAACGGATAAAAAGCTGGCCATATGCTTTCTTCATGGTCTCGCAGTGCCTGGAGCCCTTGCAATCTGGCACAGGATTCTGAGTGAGTGTGAGCCACCCAAAGGCTTTTCCAGGCTCTGCTGGCTGGAGGCAGTGCTCCTCAGCCTATCAGTGTGACCAGTTCCTGGGATGAGGAATCTACTGGAAAGCAGCTGCTCCTCACCTGGGGTGGTGTCTTCTGTCCCAGCAAGGGGTAACTTCAGCTGCTGGTCTGTGGCCAGGATGCAGCCAGGGCTGTGGCTGCTCCAATCGTGCTTTCACCCGTAGGCACTTGTGCTGGTGGTGACCAGTGGATTAGTGCAATTAGGCATTTAGTGGCACATTTCTCTTTATTACTGGGGAAATCCATCAATCCTTTTCTGCACTGGCATTGTATCGCTGTTCTCATTTCAGAGAATGGTGTGTTTTAGCAACCCAGTCAGCAGCAGCGGAGTTTACTGCAATCCTAATGGGAAATGCTTTATGTTTTACTCAAACCCTGTGCCCGTTTACGTGGATTCTTAATGAAGGAACTTTTAGGCTGAAGTCTTGTTTTCTTGTTTTGTTAAAAAGCGTTAAAAATATTGCTCATATATATACATATGTTTTTGAACTTTTGCTACTGCTGCAGGGACAGATAAATATTCTGCATTAAAAAAAGCCAAGAAGAAATAAACCAGCAGCTTTCAGCATCTCGATAGCTTAGTGTGAGCCAAAAGCATTTGTAATTGCTAGCAGTTTTTGGGCACTCCTCCCCAAGGAGGGGTTGGCCAAGGAGGGGTGACTTCTCGGCAGCCCCCAGGGACCACGTATGGCTGTGGGTGCCCTTGGTCAAGGAGTGGGAGTGACGGAGCCTGCAGCACAACCAGCGCAGAGTGTTCATGAGGAAGGACAAAGCTGATCTATTCTCCCCGAGTTCGAGATGCAACAGATAAGGCACCACTAAAATCAAAGTGCAAGGACAATACACTGTCATTGTCCCTCTCTGCCTTCACTGGGAAAAGGCTCAGGATATCGACACAACGGTCCTGCTCCTGGTGCCAGCTCCTGTCTATAACTCTGTCCTTAATTCTGGCTTTGCAACAGATTTTGATGATTTGTTGTTGCGTTGAGATCACTCTTTTAGTGCTCTCTGGTCATCCTCTCCTGCTGCCCTACGCCACTTGGTTTGGTTTATCTGATTTTTGATCCCTTGGATGGGGACTATATCCTTTTCTGATGAGTATGCACCGACAGAACAAAGTTTTCTGTGCTAAGGTGAGCTGCACAACTGCACTCTGCTGAGGGAAAGACCTTTGGGGACTTCATCCCCAAAAATAAAACACTGAAATTAAGAGGTGAAAAACCATCATGAGCAGTGGTGTAATTCTGGTTGCTATCAACTGTGCAGTGTGGCCAAACCGCTGCTCCCTTCCATGCTCAGGCTGGTATCAGTCAATTATTTCAATGTTGTCAGGAACCATCAACAGCTCTTATAGCCGTATCTAGCGGTACAGTATATAAACTGTGGAGTAAATAAATCAAACAATATGAAGAACTTACAAATGTGCTATTTCTAAGGGTTTGGGTTGGGGTTTTTTTTCACACTTTGTAGGCCATTTGTCTGCTCTGCACAGTATTTTTTCACAGCCTATTTCCATCTGTTTCCCATGGAATTGATAATGTTCTGCGCAGCATTTCCCAAACCCAGACGCAGCGCTGCAATTAAATGCCATTCACAATTCACACCTAATGCAGCCTGAGGAAAAAAGCAAAGCAAAACAAAAACTCTGCTCTGGTTCCTTTCTAGCCTGGGTATTTGGGGGATCTTTATTTATTTATTTATTTTATTTGGCACTTGACTTTGCCTGAGAGAGAGATGTTCTCAGTAAAAATATATTCTAGTTTGAGGGCTGTGATGGAGAAATAATAGAGTGAGAAGAAAATATCTCAAAGCACAAGCATCTTCCACCCAAAGCAGTGAACTATTTTGTATTCAAAATACACAGAAAAAATGGGAGGATTTTTCTGGCTAATGCTGCCATTTCCTGTGGGGTAGCCACCTCCTCAGTGTTCTCTCCTCTGGTAGTCCCCAGTCGAAGCCCCCAGTGTCTTTCACTGATCGTTGGTGGATGTGCAGATTCAGAGTGTGCTTCACCTGGAGGGAAGCAGCAGAAGTGCCTTTAAACAGAAGACTTGCCCTTTGAGTAATTTCTTTTAAGCACCAGTTTTGGTGGGGAATTTTTATTTTGCTGTCAGAAAACTGGTATAAGTTCACCTGTATTCCAGAATGTTTCAGTTCTGGAAAGCAGACATATTTGCATTCCTGGCTTTGAAGTTTTCTTGCTTCGTATTTCGGATCTTCTAGTCCCAATTGACTCATGGAGCCCCACGGCCCCCACCCACACTAGGTGTCCCCTGCAGAGAGGGTGTTCAGAGGAGCACTCCCCAGGATGTTTCACCAGATGAAACTGGATGATCTTCAAGGTCCCTTCAAAGTCTAACCATTCTATGATTCTGTATGCAAGGATATGTATGTAACTATACATACACATGTGAACGACTCACCATCTCCGGGCCCTTCTCTTGGCAGGGCTCTCCAAGGTCTCCCACTGGGCACCATTCTCCTCCTCTCCATGGTTTTCCCTTGAGGTCAGCATCTCTGATGATCACTAGTGTGGTTATCCATGGCAGGGTATTTTTTTTTTTGCCTTCCTATCAACACTTTTATTCATCTCATTCCCTGGGAACCAGAGGAACAGCTCTTTAAATCAAAGACATACTTATCACTAACAAGAACTGCAGCTAAAGCTGAGCCACCCACCACTATTTTCAGTTCTTTCAGCTTGCTTGGTGCTCTTCTTTCTCCATCCTCTTTATGAAGCAAATGTGGCTACTTATTCTCTTAGAAAGGAGATCTACAAATAAAAGTGAACAGAGTTATTAACTAAAGCCCTGTGCTATTTGCACACCAAGGCTGGAGGTTTGCCGAGTGGAGCTGGCTCCCTGCTCCGAGGAGATGAGAGAGCTCTCAAGTCAACATTGACAGCAGCGAAAGCTGGTAAGGGCACTGGTATCTCTATCTCATTTTATGACACCTAGACCCTTCAGGCTCCAGCTTTCTGAATGTGTTTACTCTGCAGAAGATACAGGCTGTCAAATTCCAAAAATAGTTTTAGGAGAAGCCGGTATCTCCAGCTCCAGCTCTGTGCTGTCATTGTTCCCTCAGCACCGGGACTCACAATCTGGCCTTGAATGCCAGCTTCTGAAACAACAGAAAATAGCAGGAACCTCAGCTCCCATGAAAGTGTTGAGAGCACGGCAGGCCCGAGCATGATAGGCATGAGGGATTTCTTGAGAGGACAGACTTTAACAAAGATGTTTACTTGCGTGGGAAAAAAAAGATAGAAGGAGTGCTTTAGAAAAGTGTGGTGGTTCCTTAACCAGATACTGCAGAAGGACTTTAATACACAGGGATGGACAAGATTATGAATAAACAATGGAGTTTTCAGAGGACAGTACAGAGAAACAGAGGCTTTAGCAGTTCCATCTCTGTCCCCTGGACAATTTGGGAAGGTCCATGAAAAGCTGTTGAGTATCCAGTGCAGCCTCCTTGCAAACCCATGAAACCTTCAGTCTTCTGCTGTGTCCTGCCTAACCTTCCATCTAACCAACAGCACTGCCAAAAGATTTTTCCAAACAAAACAAGGAGAAACTTTATTCTGAATTAAATCCAATGTACCTAGTTTGTATGCCATTGTGGCACACAAATCCTCACCCTTGAGGGTCCTATATGGGTGATTTGCTTCACTACTCCTATGGCAAAGCGCTGTTTTCCTTATACCTAGTCCCAGTTGTCCTTGCAGCTTGTGTCCACCACCTTGTGACTCTTCACAGACCACATCCAACAAGGGTCTGGCTCTGGCTTCTCCACAACTACCCTTCAGGTAACTGAAAACAGGAAGTAAATCACTCCTTCATTTTCTCTTCTCTCTTGCACAGGGTTATTCCTTCTCGGGTGTAAAACTGCATTTCTCCTTGTTCAGCTCTGAAGAAGTCACACAACTGCCCTGTGACCTTCGTGTTTCACCCATCCCCACCCACTGCTCCTGCCCATATCTCACCAGACCTGCTCATAATCCTGCCATGAGATTCTCCCCAAACCCTTGCTAGCCTCAGAGGCTGCTGCTCTCCCATTGCCCACGGAGCCTTTTCACCACAGCAGGCCCTCAGGTTGGCCAGTGACAACTTGTCCTCATGCGTCTTTGCTGGATGTGCTCAAAGGCTGCTCCGTTCTGCGTCTGCCCAGGAATGGTTTCTAGGGGACTGGCAGGCAAGGGACACTTTTTTTTTTCGTAATTCAACAGTCCCCATAAATTTTATGCCTTCTTCTTAGCCTGTTGTGCTACAGGCACAGCTATCCTTCCATCTGTCACTTACGTTCCTACATATGGTTGTAAATCGCCAAGTCAAATTCACCACAGACTTCTTAGATCTGATTCTTGTGGAGGTTAATAACCTTTGCTTATATTTCTTCAGCAGAACTTTATTAAATAAGATTTTCAGGCTAACTAAACCATTTCAGGATTTTGGTTTCCTGTCACCCAAAGATAAGTCTGAAGTGTAAAATGAGGTAATAGCCATAGAAATATAGACTATATTTATAGAGACTTTTATAACTTCTATATTGTTTTAATTTCAATTCTATTTTCTTTTATTATATACTTTAAAAGGCAAAAAACAAATGCAAGCAGCAGTTACTGGGAATTTTGAACAGAGCAGAGTTAGCCAGTGGTCAAGCGTCATAAAACCAAAATGGGGCCAAAGAACAAGAAACTTTGAATACTGTATTAGTTTATTACAGATATACATTTCATCTTCAGAAAAGGGATCTCAGAGAAAGTTTCACCTTTCCCTGAACATGAGGATGGATTGTTCAGGTGGCAAAGAGGCTTGTACATCCCAGACAAGGCAGTGATGATGGAGCAGTGTGGGGTTTGTGCTTTGTCTTCCTGGAAAAACCCTTCAGGGTGAACCCGCAGGAAGAGAACGCTCCAGTTAAGCAATGAGTTCTTTAATTTAAAACAACATATATATATATATACAAACATACATATACAGCTGTTGGAAAGGCTGGCTACCTATTGCAGAGACTGTTTTTACAAATATTTTCTTCAGTGGCAGAGCTTATTTACAGTCCTCCTTCTCCCCACTTCATCTCTTTCCCGGTTCCTGCCTCCGTTTGTGTGTCACTGACATATTGCCACTGCAGAGATTTGTAGACCTATAAAGACCTGAATTGAAAAGAAAAAAAGTTATTACTTTTTCACGTTGGGTTATCTCAGAGACCCAGTTCCAGTGTGGCCTCACAAACACCAGTAAAGGAGCTGTGAACTCTGTCACACGGCTGGAATAGCTGGAAAAGTAGGGATTTTCTAAAATGTGCTGTAAACAAACACTGGTTTTGTCTTTGTTTCTCATCTCAGTCTTGTTCCAGTTCTTCTTATTTGTAGTAAACTTTGCTTGTTCTCTATGTGCTCAGAACAAACCAGACTGCTCTGAGACGTATACTTGCAAGTGGTTTACTTTTTTACATAAATCTTCCCATATTATCTTTCTGAAATCTCCCTATGTTATCTTTTTACTGTCTGTGCTGTGTTCACCAGAGCACACAGACAGCCCAGCTCAGTGCCTAAGTCGTCTGTTACTGGGAGAAAGCACTGGACCATTGTGGAAATTGTCCTCTGCTGTGCAAAAAAAAAATGCCATTGGGATGGTTACTGCCCCTCCTGGGTTTTTGGATGAAGGAGTCCTGGAGCGACCAGGAGAGTGGTCACACACAGTGGGAGGAGTCCCTGCTGTCCCACCTGAGGCAGCCAGACCCCAGGAAGGGTGTGTAGCAGATGGACATTACCCCAGCCCCCAGCAGTCTCTGCTGTGAAGGTGTCTGAGGCCAAAGGTGTGTTTATGCATTAAATAACCTTCAGTAGATTTTTCTTCCATGAGGCTGAAGTCAGTTTTTGAGGCGAATGCTGCTTCGAGCATCAGCAGTGTCTGATGTTCTACAGTTCAGAGGAGCTGGAACTGGTGCCTCCTTTGCCATGGGCTGATGCTGTCACCCACCCTGCCCTGGGCTGGGCTCTGCTCACCATTTACTCCAAACTCAGAGCCACCTCCGGACTGGCTCACCCAGGGATTTGTGTGGAGGGACGAAGCTTTGACCTCCAGCATGGCCGGGGGTGAGCCGTGCTGCGCTGCGCCAGGCTTAGCACCAGAAGCGTTGTCTAGGGGGAAACAACAGTGAGTTCATCTAGAGGAGTTTCTCTGGAATCTGGGCAGGGGTTTTGAGATTTTGGGGCATCTGCACTTTTACCGGAGCTTTTGCTGAGTCCTGGCTTGAACGTGTAGGAACCTGCTTTTTCCCCAAAGAAAGAGGTTTTGGATGGCAGCCCAAGTGACTCCCCCTTCAGGCACCCGTCAGGTGAGGTCTCACCGTTGAAGGGAGCGGGGTTACTCCGGGCACAGAGGGAGAAGCACACACTGAGCTTTATTGCAGATTCAGGGCTCCTGGGGCGCTTTGTCTTTGGCTAGGACCAAATCCTTGAACACTGATGTTCTTGTGACCGTTGGTAAAGCTTCCAAACATAGGACAAGGAAAAAAAAAAATGTGGAAATAATGACTTTATTTATCTTCTTCTTTTTTTTTGTAACTTCCTTAAATAACAAAAATAGTTGAAACAGACCATTGTAATTTCTGAAATTCTTCAGGGATGCCTCCTAATGCAAATACAATATACAGCTGAAATATGCCTCCATACAGATGCTAACCATACACTTATTACCTTCCAGTTATTTCCCATTCAGTTAACTCAGAATCCTTTTGGTTTCTCCCAGGTGAGTTAATTCTGTGACTTGCAGGGAAGCCTGTGCAAATGATCCTGATCAAAATCTCAATCTGTTCCTGTCTCCAGGACACACCTCTTGAGCCTGCAAGATTCATGCCTCAAACTTCACATCCCAGGTGCTATTTTTATCCTTTGTCTTAAGGAAGCATCACTCCTCTATTTCATTTATTCATGAAATGGCATCTTCTCCTGTCTTACAGTGGCACTGTCAGTTTCCCTCAGGTCACTTGGCACACGCCTCTTTAAAACACCAAATGTTTCTAAGATGGTCAGAAACTGATCTCTCATTATCTTCTGTTAATAGATTTGGGGTTTGGACAGGATGCAGCATCTTTTATTAGCCCAGCTAACAGTAGAAAGAAGATGTAACCATGCAAGCCTTCTGCAGGCTGGCAGCACAAGCAGCAAACCTCTTCCAGCCATCGCCCCTTGCTTGTGGTGGCAGTGATGCTCTGGTTGTCACCTCCAGCTCCATCCACAGTGCATCCTTTTACTGCCCCATTGAGCTGTTTGGGCTGTTCCCCAGTTTGTGCTGCTCATGTTGGTGCCCAAGTCTGAGAGTTGAGGTTGCTCAGCCTGGAGAAGAGAAGGCTCTGGGGAGACTTTGGAGCCCCTTCCAGTCCTTCAAAGGGCTCCAGGAAAGCTGGGGAGAGACTCTGGATCAGGGAGGGGAACCACAGGACAAGGAGGAAGGGTTTGACACTGACAGAGGGGAGATGGAGATCAGATCTGGGGAAGAACTTCTTTGGTGTGAGGGTGGTGAGAGCCTGGCCCAGGCTGCCCCATCCCTGGAGGGGTTCAAGGCCAGGTTGGAGGGGGCTTGGAACAACCTGGTGTGGTGGGAGGTGTCCCTACCCAGGGCAGGGGTGGGACTGGGGGGGCTTTAAGGTCCTTTCCCACCCAAACCATCCTGTGATTCTATGATCCTGTGATAACAGACAGGCAAATGCAAATCCAGTACCAGTCCCAACTTTCTGTTCTCCAGTGCAAGCAGAGCACACTTGTAGGAGACAGTATGATTTACGAGATAAATTCAAGTCCTCACAAAATAAAAATGCAAACCACTGTGTGTAGTGTTACCACAGCAGTAACTCTGCTTTTCTGGGAAAGGTGGTTCCAGTATGAGTGGATCTGTTGGCAGGCTTTTATGAATGAGGGATAATCTATCAGGACATGCTAGGACAGTGTTTCTGACACATCCACGCGTCCCAGCTGAGCCACTGACTCTGAAAATCCAACTTTATCTGGAGTTGTACAAGCTTCTCCTGTTACCCTTTATAAACCACATCAGTAGGTGAAGTATTTTATTTTGGCTATTTTGCCCACATCAAGATCGATGTGTGTTCTTTTCCAATTCCACAAAAGCAGTATCCATGAAGCAGAACGGATTTTGGGTGTGTTACATCTGAGCCCTTCTGCGCAGCGCCCGGGCTTCCAAATCACTGAGAGCACACTGAGGCCAATTGATTCACTCTCCTATCAGACAATCCAGCACTGCCTCACCCAGCCTTCCTCTGTGAGCGCTGGGTGGATGTCCTGTTACCTGAAAAATACTGTATTTTATGTCCCCCCTGGCTAGGAAACGTTTCCAGCAGCAGCTTATTGGCAGGACAGAAGGAGGAGGATGAGGACATTGCATCCAGCCTGGGACAACTGGGACTGTGGTGAGTCCCCAGGAGATGAGCAGAAGGACTTAGGGCCTTGCTCTTCCCCCAGAGTGTCTCCAGGCACAGGTGCAGGGTAACATCCATGGAACACACCTTCCAGAGAGACCAGACATCGGGCTGGTGCTATGTCAGACGAGCTGTAGCATCCTTAGCATCCAATTAAAGTTTTAAGATAGTCACCAAAAGACTGGCAGAGATTAATTAATTAAATAAATACAAGTTTAATAAATAATAAAGGAGATGATGCCAGTTACTGCAACAGTACACCTCAGTCAGAGGTATTTTTTCCATAGATGTCTCCAGTTTTAATAAGGTCTTGGAAATTGAGTTAAGCTATGCTGGAAAGTAGCTTTATTAATTCAGCTCAGTTATTCAAATTTTATTTCACTCTATGATTTGTTGTAGGCACAAACAATTGATCAAGGTCCTTATTTTCATTTTGAAGCTTAGAAAGAGATGAGTGGTAAATATTTCTGGTAAGTTAATGTGCTTAACTAGCGAAGAGAGCTCGCAGATATAAGCACCAAATCTTGGAAATCACGGGATCCCTCAAATATTCTTAAAAAGCTTCTTTGTTACTTCTACCTTACTCCTGTTTTTCCTAAAGAGGAAGTTACCCAAAATCAATAAGGAGAGTTGCAAGGTCAGGAAGAAGACCAGCTCAAACTTGGGTCTTAATTTCAGGGCCAATTTGCCTTGCATCCCTGTAATCTATTATTTGAGTTTTAGCAGATCTGACAGCTAATTAATTATAAAGGAGATTGGAGAGTGGACAGCAGCCGTGGCACAAGAGGATTCATCTTTTCTGTCAACTGACTAATGTGTATCTGTTCTCCTGGCACGGAAAAGAATACTTCTAGTAAATCTTTGTCCATCTTCCATCTCCAGAAAGGAAATCAGACATGACATTAACAATTGCCTCTGTATTCTCTGGGAAACGCACTCTTAAATCCAGGACATGGAAATATATTAGCACTTCAGCATCACATATTTCTTTCCAGCTCCGTGGTTCACGTTATATGAAAAATGTGTAAATAATTTTCCAGGACAGTGTGTAAACGGGCAGGATGGATGCAGAGCATAGGGGCGGAGGAGGAAACAGAGGTGTCCTGCTGCCCAAGGCTGCTGGGGTCAGTGAGGCACAGAACGAGGAGCAGAATACGGCTCCGTGGTTTGCATCAATTATGAACAAGTTTTGTGCACTGGGACAGGGCTCTTAGCAGCCATGGGGGAGTTGATGGAGCTATCAAAGCAGGACATTAACATGCTGGCTGACCATGTAACATGCTTCAGCCCTCCAGGAAAATCCTGTGAGTATTTTCAGGCTCTGGGAAGCTGAACGTATGGGATATTTTGCAGCCCCTGTCATGCCCACTGCAGTCTTTACCTTCTCAGCTGTTTGGTTTCACTCTTGGTGGCAGCATGATTTATTGACCTCTTCCTGAGCACAGCACTCGAAGGGACGGCACCGTGGCTTTCCACAAACAGTGGGTCTGATTATTATCTGACTTCATCGATTTCTGGTAAAATTCTGAAAAGCCTCTCAGTTTTCTTAAACTTCATTAAGACTGAATGAGCATACTGAGATTTCGTCTCCTCATCTACCAAGAGGGTGTGTGGAATGCCAGCTTGTAAAAAAGTGCTGCAAAAGCTCCACCAAGTGAGAATTAAAAATAAAGGAAGCGGATACTTCCAAAGGGCTGTGTCCCTACTGTTAGCATTTAACAGTGGCAATGAGAGCCATTTTTTGGACTTATTGCCCAGACTCAGCCTGTTTGCTTTGTTTGTATGCATTCCTGAGTGGGAGGGAGGAAGGGAAAGCATCCTCAGTGGTGTATGTCTGGCGTAAAGAATTATCTCACCTAGGACAGTGCATTATCCTCCCTAAGGCTTTTATGAGCCTTCATTAGTGCCCACAAAACATCCCCATGTCGTTTCACATTCCCTGCATTGCTCCTTTTCCTTAATCCACATCCCATATAAATTTTCTTTCCAGTCTTTTATTATGTTAGCTAAATGAGCGAGGCCAGGAAGCGTGTAACTCCCTTCATTCATAATTCAGGTGTTCTAACTCTTGGCAGGAAGAGTGGAGGCTCCACTTACTCCTTCTGGACGGACTAATGACCGACTCCTGCCCATCACCACCTCGGATGAAACCAAGTGGCAGAAGCACCTCTGCAAATCAGGCATGTGGTTCCACTGTTGATGTCTGCAGCCACTGGAGGTTGAGGCGTGCTGGTTTCTGAGATTATTCACCCCATTAGCACAGAGAATGTCACTTCTACTTCTTCATAGAATCACAGAATGGTCCAGGCCAGAGGGGACCTCTAGGGTCATCTAGTCTGACCTCCCTGCAGTCAGCAGGGACACCCCCAACTAGACCAGGTTGCCCAGGGCCTTGTTGACATCTCACCTTGAATATCTCCAGGGAAGGGGCCTCAACCACTTCCCTGGGCAACCTGTCCCAGTGCTCCACCACACTCAGAGGAAAGAACCTATTCCTAATATCCATTCTACATCTGCTCTTCTCCAGCTTGAAGCCATCGCCCCTTGTCCTGTCACTGCAGGCCTTTGTAAACAGACCCTCCCCAGCCTTCCTGCAGCCCCTTCAGGGACTGGAAGGCTACCATTAGGTCTCCCCAGAGCCTTCTCTTCTCCAGGCTGAACAACCCAGGCTCCCTCAGCCTGTCCTCATCCCTCTGGTGTTTTGACACTACACAGCTTGGTGCCATCTGCAAACTTGCAGATGGAGCACTCAAGGCTGCCCTGAACACAATTTCCAACTTTTAACCACAAAGAGAATGTAACTTTGATGGAGGATTCTCCAATCCACTTAATAAAGGGCAAAAAATATCCACACGGGGAAGGAAGGTAAACAAATCCTTGTTAGGGATAGCTTGGTGTTTGCAGGATGAAGGTCATTTTCTTCCTTGTATATTAAGATAATGAGGAAAAATGTACAAATAATTGTGATAAATTTTTCATTACTGGATTTTTTTAACATTACTGGAATTTTAAAAAGCAAATGTGATTCTTTTTTTTTTTATTTTTAAAGATATGCTCACTTTGAAGCAGAACCGCATTCAGAGAAGCCGTAATGCGAAGTCTTGTGATCTACATGGGAGGTATGAAGATTTGTGATCAAAATAAGCTAAAAAAAAACCTTTAATATACGACTCTGGTGCTTGCAGCTGCACAGCAGTCACTCTGGGATAAGCTGAACCAGCTGAAATTCTGGATGTGGCACCACCATACCTTCAATAGGTCTACACAGGTAAGTAACATAAACAATATGTGTCATATCAGCTGCCAAAAGACCTAATAGAAAGGCCTTCGAGAAAAATAGCAGGTACTGAGCTGTGGTGTCCAGAGCACTGGTCAGTTCTCCAATGCTGAGGGCTTGAAAGGCTGAGGGAGCTGGGTCTCCTGAGCATGGAGAAGAGGAGACTGAGGGGTGACCTCATGAATATTGATAAATATGTAAAGGGTGAGTGTCCGGATGGGGCCAGGCTCTTCTCAGTGACATCCAATGACAGGAAAAGGGGCAATGGGTGCAAGCTGGAACAGAGGAGGTTCCACTTCAATATGAGGAAAAACTTCTTCGTGGTGAGGGTGAGGAAACACTGGCAGGGGCTGCCCAGGGAGGTGGTGGAGTCTCCTTCTCTGGAGACATCCCAAACCCTCCTGGACACGTTCCTGTGTGACCTGATCTAGGTGTTCCTGCTTGGGCAGGGGGGTTGGACTAGATGACCTTCCAAGGTCCCTTCCAATTCCTGGTATTTCAGTCTCAGAGCCCACAACACCACACAGAACCCTTTTCTGTGCAGGTCATGGGTGTAGGTGCGGGAGGAGGTTGCGTGATGGCGAACAAGAGATGTGTCCCACGAGACACACACTTTTCTGACAGAAATGAGAGCACTTTTGCTATGCTATTGTAGTATCTCTCCCCCAGCCACTCTAAATTCTAATAATAGCCTGCAAATACCAGATAGGTTTCATTTAAATATATCAGCAATGGTTTTTAAGGACTGTGATAACAACTTGGCAACACAAATAAACCAGCATTTGATCTGTTTGACAATGTATTGGAAATCTTAAGTTGATCTTAATTCAGCGCTGCGATAAAGTACAGTATTTGTTACTTCTGCAGATTGCTCTATGGAAATATCAAGTTCAGTTTCTATGACAACAAGAGTCATAAATGCCAAAATTCTTCCTGTTCGATCTCTTATTTCAGCTTGAGGTTCAGTCTTTTTTTTTTGTCCCCATTCTTTTAAATTAACCTTTTCCCTTCCCTTGGAAATTAATAATCTGGTCGGTACATGCCATCCTTCCTGTATTTACAATATCCAGTTGTTTCACTGCAGCCAAACTGTGTCTGGAGAATTGGAAAATACTCATATCCTTTTTCCCAGGAAATACTCAAATCCTGGAAACATGATGAAAGGCAGCAAAAGAAAGCCAAAGGGTAACCTTATAGGAGCAGGGTCTTTCCGATGGCCACATCCCACTTAGGACTGCGCGGTGGCGAGGCTGGAGCATGTGAGGGTGACACTGGTGGCCAAGGGCACCCAAATCTTGCACAGGTGGGGCTCCTGCTTCTGCGTGCTCACAGCTCAGCTTGACAGCACAGGTGTGATGGCAGGAGCTGCCCAGAGGTTTGTAGAAAAGTACCAAATCATCACCTTTGTCAAAACAAAACAAAACAAAACAAAACAAAACAACACAAAACAAAACTTAGGATATTTGTTTTGCAGCTCCTGGTCCAAGTATTGGGGTCAATAGCACTTTGAAGATCCACAGCTCCAGAAAGTTCCTGAACAGCCACAGTGTTGTTGGACTGAGGTTGTCTGACAAGGAACCAGGAGCCAGAAATACATGGGGAAAATCCTTTATGAACAGTTTTTCTGGTATAGCTGGAATGCAATCTCAAAAGACGTAGTTTCAGCAAGCCAGGGTTTCCCTCTCCTGTTTTAGAGTCCAGGTGGCCTGATGTCTCCAGCTCTTACCCTGTGTCCAGGGCAAGATGGAGCATGTGTCATGTAGGAAACTTCATACATCAGCATTTCCAGGACATTAAGTTCAAACTTGTGCTCCACAGCATATTTTGGGAAGCAACTCTGAGACCTTATTATTGTTCACAACTATCTACAGAGTGGGTTGAAGGAGGATGGAGCAAGACTCTTTTGAGTGGTTCCCAGTGACAGAACAAGGGACAACAGGCACAAGCTGGAACATGTGAAGTTCCATTCCAATAGGAGAAAAAAACTCCTTTGTGGTGAGGGTGTCAGAGCCCTGGCAGAGGCTGCCCAGGGAGAGTGTGGAGTCCCCTTCTCTGGAGACCTTCCAGCCCCTCCTGGATGCAGCCCTGAGTGCTGTGCTCTGGGCAGCCCTGCTTAGCAGGGGAGTTGGACTAGACAATCTCTAGGGCTCCCTTCCAACTCTGACAATTCCCTGATTCCATGAAATGTAGCTCGAGATGTACTCCTGTGCTGGTGTGGACATTCTTACACTGACACATAAATGACACTCAGTTTGATTTGATCCAGCAGTTTCAAAGCAAGAATTGATTTCTCATGAGTGCCAAACCCTGTCCTCAAGTGTCACCAGAGGCTGCACACTCCACTCCAGAGACCAAATGGACAGGAAGGATCACCACCCATATCCAATGATCATGGCACCAAGAAGATGCTTGCCTCTGGCCACCATCATCCTGAGCTCCAGTGAAAGTAGCTTCTTTTCATGTCAATTAAAGCTGCAGGACAGAGTTGGGGGGGATGGAGAGCCACCCCAGAGCCATAGAAGGGTGAGTCTGTGGCTTCCTGGGGAAGGAGATCATCATATAGGAGCCATGACCAGAGGTGGAGCAAACCATTCATCCACAGACCATTAAGCGTCCCCTTCCACACCATCAACGTTTCCTGTGAAAGCCTGTGTGGCTCTGACCGGTCCATGGGAGGTGTGAGCGCAAGGAGATGGATCAAGAGGATCAAGGTTGGTGTGGGTGCAGTTGGTCTGAGCTTCCCTCTTTCCCCTGGGAAGTGTCCCGTGCTGCAGGTCATGTCCCCGAGCTGGCTCCCAGCCCCCAGCACATCCCAGCCACATCCTCCCCTCCCGCCCTGCGCTCCCAGCTGGCGCTGGAACAGCAGCACCCATTTCCATCTTAATTGCACAAAAAGGCTATGCAAAGTGCTGCAGCCACATAGTTTATGAGAATACACAGGACATACATTACACAAGTGGTGGCAGAACAGGGTCCCTTATTGCTTCTGCAGGCTGTAAATTGTGGAAATAATTTTAAAATTCTTCTTGTATGTCATTTCTCTGTCTCTCTTCTCTACAGCCGTGTCTCATTGCAGTTCCTCTCTGCAGGCTGCAAAGACACTCTGACTATAACCACAGTATCTCCCTGACTTTGAGTGGAATCCATGGAGATGGGGGGCTGATGGCAAAGACTCCCTTTATGAGGGAGTTCTGCAATGCAAATGGACCTTGACATGGCACTAGCTCCCTTTTCCTCCAGAAAGGAGCTGTACTTGTACCAAAACCCATGACCCAGATGTTAGGTACAGCAGAAGGACTCATGACGCTCAGTGCTCGCGACTGAAGTAGGACGATGCTGCAGCTCACAATGCACCACTTCCATTTCACAGGGCGCTTTTTTTCACTTTTTTTTGCATCTGTTTTATGCTTAACAAGTTGTCCAGAGAGACAGCACTGCCCTAACTGTGCTTCCATCAGAACAAAGCAGGTTTTAAGCTGACTTTTGTCCGGCCAGTGCTGGGTACAAATGAAAATCCTCTCCACTCTGTCATTTCTCCATGACGGGCTCTGTGCTATAAACCTGCAGGTCATAGAGGCAGCTGGAAGCACACGTGGCCAGATGAAGTGTGGCACATCCTGCCATGCTGTGGTTACGCCCATGTACATAAATCCATAGAGGATTTCCAGCCCAGGTGGCAGTTTACAGAAGAGGGTATCGCTGTCAGGCGAATATCAGAATCAGAATCAGATCAGATAGGTTGGAAGAGACCTTTGGGATCATGGAGTCCAACCATCAGCCCTACTCTACAAGTTCTCCCCTACACCAGATCCCTCAACACCACATCCAATCTACTCTGAAACACAGTCAGACGGGCGGGCAGAGGGGAGGGTCGGGTGCGATGTTAACTTTGGTCTTTTTTGGCTCCTGAGCTTGGATAGGCAGGATGAATATTCATCCAGGAACAGCTCTGTGGGTAAGGCCAATATATTACCTGTCAAAATGCAGCACGTCTCAAACTTCAAAGAGTTTCTACAAGAGTGGAATTCAATGCAAGAAGTAAAATGCAGAATATTAATAAATCCCTTGTGAAAAAACCCCATCTGTACCTCAAGTGAGGCTTCTCTCCTAGGACGCTGGAGCACAGAGATGCTCACGTTGCTCTCTGCTGCAGCAGTACCAGCAGCTGCCCCAACTCCTGCCCCAGCCCCAGCCACTGGATGGAAAGAAACTTTTTCATCATTCTGTTCCTTCAGTGAAAACATAAGAGGTTTGATTTTTTTGCCAGGAGTTCTACTGTTAGATGTAGAAAATCAGGGGGAAAAACATCTTCACACTGTTTATATTGTGACTTGCATCTTTTTCCTTTCTTGTGCCATGTTATGGTCCACTGAAAGCATTTAATTTCAGACATAGGTCTACAGTGATAACTTGTTAAATTGACATAGTTAGCTCTCAAATATCAAAAAAATTCCTGCCTGGATTGTTCTCATTTTTCATGCAAAGCAAATGCTCACCAGTCCACAGAAATGGGGAAACCAGGGGTCTCGGGAGCTGGTCATGTGTGGGCAACTATGAGACAGGAGATAAAAGGCTGAAGTCCCAACAGACAAAGGGGCAACTGGTCCCACAGCGAGGCAGCTTCCACTGATGGTGGGACCTGAAAGGAAGAAGCAGCTCTTCAGAGCCAGTAACAAAACTGTGTTCCAATGAGGAAAGGGCTGACGTGGCAGTGGCAACGGAGAAGGGAAAGGCTGGATACACACCGACACTGAAAACAGAGTCTTGTCACAAAAGCACCACCCACCAACCAGCATCCCCACCATGGTCTGCTTGGGCACCAGACCCTTGGGTTAGACACCGGATAATGCCTGCCTTGAGTTCAAGTACTCCGTGGGAATCTCAGTCTGGTCACATTTGCTGCGCTATGTACACACAGGGGATTCTCCAGGTAATTTGGCTCAACTGAGGGTATTTTTAGTGCAGGAATGACCCAGAGCGAAGCATGAAGAGACCAACAGCATTAGTGACCTGAAGCAACTGAGCCAGGACTGTACCTCTTCAGTCACATCCTCAGCACAGGACAGCAGGGATGAGGCACACAAAATACTGAATTAAGCCTGAGGAAGAAAACGTGAAATGAAAAGTACCTCACCCGGAAAAGTGCAATCAGCTTCTGCTTTTTACAGGACACAAGGCCATGTTCTTTATTTTTTAATGTGGATTTCTCCTGGCAAAGAGAATAGTGTCTGGCTGGGTGACACAGTACTTTAAAGTTACACGTTGCCTCACATGCCCCTCGCTGCCTGTGCCGCACGCATATGGCACGGGATATATTTAACACGATGCTGTTACTCGATGCTTTCAAACATCTGAATTCCCAATCTTGCTGTGCCCAAAGTGCTAATTGCTGCAGCTGAGCAGTAACTTCTCTTGATGTGTTGCAGCAGCCTGTGTGCAGGGGAATTTTTACACTGACGGGAACCACATGAATTAAGATTTGGGTTGTGAAGCATTTGATGTCCAAGATTTTTTTTATTTTTTTTTTTTAATGCTAAAGTTATCTCCTCCACTCTGGGACCAGGGCTTGGATTCCATGAGCTGGGGCTGGAACAGAATAGCCCTTCAATTTAGCAGCACTGTGAGCTTTCTTTCCTGGCTCCTCACCCAGCAAAGAGCCCAGTTCAGAGTGTCCCTCCCAGTGGGGCCAGCAGCAGCTGTGCCTGCGGGCACTGTGTGACAGGACAAGAGCACCCAAGGTGAGACCCAAGTGTCTGATCCACCCACACCATGTGCCAGTGTGCTAGATGAACACTTGGTTAAGAAGCCCTGTCCCAGCACAGCCTGTTTATAAAAGCACAGGCAGAAGGTTTCATGAAAGATCTTTACAATAGAAAGTTGCAGTATGTTTATTTTCCCCTGAAATTATCTGAAAAATTCAAATACATTTCATGAAAATATTCTAGTAACTTCAAAGGAATGTGGCAGCCCGTGGCAGTCAGGGCTGTTATAATTTTTTGAGACACTTAACTTACTAGAAAAGGGACTTCAGCATGAAAACCACTCCAGCTCTACTGAGGATCCACAGACAACCCGGGGACAGGAAGTGCTGAGTTTTAGTGCTACCAGCTCAGAAACCCAAACCTGTTGATTTCCATTCCTGAGGAGGGGCTGGGAATGCAGCAGGAGCGAACGGAGACACTACAGCTGAGCAGTGAGGCTGCACCTTGAACTTCACATCCTGATTCTCATTTCCATGAAAAAACATAGGGACAACCTTTCATTTAGTACATGAGTAGCTCTGGTAGTGAGCTCCATCAAATCTGCCACCAGCCATCAATGGAAGAGTGCAGCAGCTCCAGAATCATGGAATCATAGAAAGGGTTTGGTTGGAAGGTACCTTTCAGGTCCTTGAGTCCAACCTTCAACCCACCACTGACAAACCCACCACTGACCCGTGTCCCTCAGCACCACATCTGCCCGGCTTTTAAACCAGCTCCAGGGATGGTGACTCCACTGCTGCCCTGGGCAGCCTCTGTCAAACCTTGACAACCCTTTTGGTGAAGAAATTTTTCCAAATATCCATCCTAGACCTCCCCTGGCACATCTTGAGGCTGATTCCTCCTGTCCCATCATGTGTTCCCTGGGAGGAGAGACTGACCCCCCCCCAACCCCGCCCCGGCTACCCGCTCCTTCCAGGGAGTTGTAGAAAGAGAGGTCTCCCCTCAGCCTCTTTTTCTGCAGGCTGAACACCCCCAGCTCCCTCAGCTGAAGGGCATGAACCCAGAGCTGGGGCTAACTCTTAGACACATCCCTCGAGTCCCAGTGACCACCAGGCAAGAAACGGCTCCTTCAGGCCAGCCCTTGGCTCTGCTCCTCCCTTTGCTGCCATGGGCTGCAGATGTGGGCAGGAGCAAACACAGGCCGTTAGTGTCTCCTGTCCTCCACCTTTTTTTGGGAGCAGCATTAGATGTGCAATCTGGGGTTGATTAATAGCTCAGGAAGGAGATTTATGGACCTTGCCAGAAGTCTCTCTCCCCATCTATCTGTCATGCCAGGAAACTAAATAATAAAATTTAGCTAAATACAAAGTTTCTTATACCCCTGTTATGCAAAATGCCACATTTACAGAGTGAGAGGCAACGTACTGGATGTCCCACACTTGCCAAACCATGGTCTTCAGGGACAAGAGAAGAGCAGAGGATGGTGGCATAGGGACTGTATATCCCCCGCTATTGTCCATGCAGGATGAGACGTGGCCTGCAGCCTGTGATGTCTCTTTGGTGGTAACTCTTGGGATGGTGTCCCTCCTCCTGGCATGGCTCTTGGTCCTGCTCCCCAGCAGTTTCAGGAGTTCACCCTAGGGCTGTGCCACCTCCTGCCTGGCTCTGCTTAAGCAAAGCCCGTGGGAAACCATGCTTGGGAGGGGACATGGGAGCTGCGAAAATGACAGAGCTGCCCCCAGACATCTTCCTGTGGGAGCAACCCAACCTCGTGATTTCTGCAGTGAAGGAGCTTGATTTGATGCAGAGTGACACCAGCCGGCACGTGGGAAGTACCGACCTGCCACAGCAAGAGCAGGCCGTGCCCCACCGCTGCTTTGTTCTTGGAGCCTGGGTACCCTCCTTGGCACATTCAGCACACTCGCCCCATGGTGTGTGCTCCCAGCCACCAAAGTGCTGGGAGAAACTCCAAATTAATACTTGCAAATTGTATTACATTTTCCCTGCACATAATGCCGGTGGTTATTTTCTTTGCTTTCAGTTATAAAGAAATTTGAACAAATAATTTAGGGGAAAAAAAAAAGAAAAAAAAAATCACCATTTTTCTCTCTTTCATTCTTTTGGAAAGGGGAGAGGTTCAACCAAGGTGCAGGAAGGAAAGGCAGCAATTCAGTGCAGGAGCAAATGACCTCCTCAGGGACTCCCGGGTGAGCGGGAACAATCCCTGCTCTGCTCTGGAGATACCTCTTATTTTCAGTCGTTGCACCCCGGCCCTTCTGGGGAAGGTAGTTGGTCTCTCAGAGCCTCCAGCCCTTTGTCCACGGGTGATTCTCTCCCTCCTACAAAGCTGTGTCAGAAAGAAAACCTCTCCTTCTCTGCTTTTGGTACCTGGTCTCAGGGGAGTGGGGTTGCTCCAGGGATGATATTTTTCTGTGCTCCAAACCCCACAATATGGTGCTTGGTTTGGCCTTATTTGCATGTTATCAAGGTGCCCCCGAGTGGGGAATTTAGTGCTCCAGCTCCACCCTCGGTGGTTTTCCGTCGTGTGTGCATATGCAATGATTTGTGCGTGAGGAGATCTCTCCTGACCTCCTTGGCTTTTTTTCTTCAGTGCGAGAAACGTTTCCATTAAAAATAAAATAGCAGATACACCAAGACACTTCCTCTCGTAGAGCATCATGTTCGGAATACAAAACAGGGACAGCCAATCTCTACTGCGCTTTCTTATCACGCTGCGCAGCTAAAAGGGAGGGAGGGAGGGAGGGAGGGAGGCTGGGCTATTGCATAACACAGAAAAACCCAACTTTATGGGCTGCGCTGTAATTGCCATAAATAGGCAATTAATAGTAGCAGGAGTAATAAGGCCTTTGAACCACACTGTTTGTTTCAAACCAGCATTGAAACGACTGAGGGAGCAAGGGAAGCTCCGGGGTCTGGCAAACCTGTGGCTCTTGCCAGCACAAGCACCGAACCTGGGTTTGCTCACTAGAAGCCGTACGCAGGAGGCAGCAAACTCATCAGAAGAGGCGGAGGTGAAGCATCGCCAGGCAGGGCTTGCAGGACAGAGGGGCCGGGACTTGGCTCCCTGCTGCCTCGAAAGACAAGGCCCATCCCCTGATGCCCGGCGGCAGCACGTATGTATGTGCTTTAAGGGAGGTATTTTTAATAATATGGACCAACTCAGGACCCGCATGTAGTTTAGGAACAAAAAGCTCCATTTTTATAGCTGCTCACTGCAGGCCTGACGTCACGCTCCTTTCCAGCGGCAGGTCTGTAAGTCTCATTTGCACTGTGAATATTTATAACTGCAAATTTAAACGCTCTCCTTCTCAGTGAGGACGTTCAGCACTCTGAGGCTGCTTAAATCACTTGCTGGAAAAATGTTCACAATGGGAACACAAAACAGCGGCAGAAACTATCAAAGCAGATCGGTGGAGACGTTCCAAAGAGCGCACGGAGCAAACGCACCAGCCTGTTGGATCAGCCCGTGTCCTACCGGGGCAGGGAGGGCAGCAGAGCTCCCGGGGCATGGAAATCAGTGGTTTCCAGCGTCTCGAGGAGATGGCATTGGTTGGTGTGCTGACACCAGGCTCGTGCCTCCTGTAACTAATATGCCTTGGTGGTTACAAATTGCCTTCGAAATATTCCAAAATGTTGGAGTTGGCTGAATTATCAAAAAGAAAGAAAGAAAAAAAAAAAGCAGAATTGTTAATATTTTTACAAAGAGGAGCTGTCAGGTTTGTTCAAGATGATTCACAAATTCCTACCGCTCTTTATCTGACAGAATTCAGATCACTGCCAAAGAATGGGCATAATAGCTCATAAGGCCCAGAATTTTCCATTCATTTCGGGTAAATAATAATTCAGCTGAAAAGTCATACTGCTAATTACTCTGACTTAAAGAGCATTTCAATTACCTAATTGAAGAACTGAAATAGTGCACTCAATTTAGGTGGTCAGTCACAGTTCAGAAATAATGAATAGTAAATGATTAATACACAGCACTGAAACAGTCATAATCTGAAAATTATTCCTTTGAACAATCTAGCAGACAGTGGGCAACAACAGACGCTTGCAATCAGTCCAAGGAGCTGGCTGCAAACTTCCCATTAGAATAGTGCTCCCGTGGAACGTACGGTTTTTCCCAGCGTTTCCCCCAAAGTGGTTATTGGTCACACAGATGTTCTATTGCAGCTGCTTTGCCCCAGAGCCACAGGCTTGATGTCATTTATTTATTTATTTATTTATTTATTTATCATGTGATAGGTGGCATTTCCATATCAATTTACTCTTTTGGTGCCGCTGTGCCAGTGCAGGGTGGGTGCCAGGCTGGAGGACTCTAGGTTGGAGGGGGCTTTGATCAACCTGCTCTGGTGGGAGGTGTCCCTGCCCAGGGCAGGGCGTGGAATGAGATGATCTTTAAAGTCCCTCCCAGCCCAACTCATTCTGTGATTCTAGGATTCTCTGCATCCACAGGCTGCCAAAGACAAGACAGGGAGATGGGGAAAGCCAGCAAACCCCAAGCAAGGGGGAGGCAGGTGAGATGTCCTGCGGGAGATCTCACAGAGAAAGGCAACAGCCAGAAACAGAACCTGAATTATGGGGGGGATCTTGCCACAGGCATCACGGTGGGGGCAGAGCTTCTCCTGACCCAGTGCCTGCACTTCGGCTTGGTTTGGGGAAGGGACAGCCCCCCCCTCCCCTGCCTGGATCAATGGACCAAGAGGCTGATGCTCCTTTTCCTGAGCCTCTGAAATACTGAAATGCCACCACTCCGTTGCAGGAGGGATTTTTGCTCTCTAACAGAGCAGGGGCCTGGATTGTTATGGCCATATTATGCCATATGGAGTCCTGAACTGGCCTGTGGAAAGAGGGCATGCTGCACAGGGGCAGCTAAGGACCTACTGCCAGCTCGGTTGCTGGCGAGGGAGATTCATGTGCCCCAGTGGTGGCATTCATGCTGGCGTGCTGTGATTCATGGCATCACATCTGGACTAGGCCACAGAAACAGCTGGAAGCCAAGTGTGAGCTGAGGCAGAGGGGGGTTCCAGTGGCAGCATCCTGCCCCTTCGGCTGTGCTGGTTATGGGGGGGGAGCTTTTCTGTCCTTTCAGCTTTATGGAAGTCAAAGTGTAGATACTCTGGCTTGCACAAAAAACATTAAACCTAGTATATTCTGACTTTACAAACCTTTGGAAAATAAACATGTTTCTTATCCCAAAATATTGATCTTCTGCAAGCAGGGCAGGAGGGTGAGTAAGGACTAGTGCAACGGATGGTTCCCCCCCTGGCTGCTCCCATGAGGATGCTCAGACAGTCCTGTGAGCCCCCGTGTCCTGGGCTGGTACCCGCTGCCGTGCTCTCTCCCTCAGAGAGGAGGGGGGCTGTTACTCAGTACCTGATACTTGTTTTCATATAAAACAACACTTTTGAAAAGAATGAAATAAAAATAAAACCAAAGACCACTTTCTAACTCTGCTGATAGTGCTAAATTTTCAAAATGCCAAACGTGTTAGGGAGAAAAGCTTTAGGGAACTGAGCAACGTATGCACTCAAGCCACGGTGTACCTTTCCCTACAAGCACTGTAAAACACTGGGAAGTAATCAGTTTGCCATAATTAATATACTTGAAGCTATAAACCTTTCAGAAGTGTGAATCACTGTTTAACTCCAAATCCCATTTAGCTCTTCCATTAGCGGACACTGTACAGCTGCTTTTTTTTCTGAACGCTTAGTGTCAGTGCTCTAATTAGAGGTGTGAACACTCCTCCGGGCTGGAGAGGGCTGGAGGAATCATCACCCCCCTCCAATCTGGGACTGGTGACTAGTAACGACACCTGAATAGCTAACTGCATAGTGAACTAAGTCAGTAAACAACTTACATAAGAATTATTTACTTAACAGAAATATACAACAAATAAGCAAATAAGTATAAATCCAAGTAAAGAAATAAATAGTAAATATTAACTGAACAAACTTAGTAATGAAACATTCATAACCAAAGCACAAAATTTAGGCAAAGAGACGAGTTCAAATTGTTCTGAAAAGAGCTTCATTCAGAGAGTGGTGACTTTCAGGTCGGTCAGAATTTTTCATATTCAAAAACCTTTCCACCTCTCCTGCTCCTTCCCAGGACAAAGGCAGGGAGGGAGGGGAAGAGCTTATAGAGGAAATGTTCCATCCCAACTACACAAAAATAATAACACTATAAAAATATTCTGAAGCTGCATTTTAGATCACAGCATCCCAAATTTCCATTGGAAACACGAATGTAAGAAAATAAACCCAAAAGGAAGCCACGTTCTGCTTCAGGGAAAGCAAACCAGCAACACCAGGGGTGCAAGACTTGCCTGCTCTGTTGGTTTCAGCATTAAGTCAGACAACTGGGTACTGCTGGTTTATGTGTGTATTTTCCCTTCCTTCAGAAGTTGTATAAATTATTTGCCACAGCAACTCCCAGTAATAATAAGCCGCACAGTTTAATTACACGTTGCACGGAATTATTCCCATTTGTCAGCTTTCACCTTCCCGCGTAAGAAATTCTGCTCGAGTCATACCTTCCAGAAAAGGCTTGGTTGTTTTTTGTTGGGTTTTTTTTGACATTTCTATCTTAATTATCTACCTGGTTATTGTTTGAAAACTGTTGCAGATAAGCCGAGACGCTCGGGTTGGGGGGCTGGCTGAAGCTGGCTGCCTCAGGGTCCCCGACAGCCAGCCCACGGGGGGCTCATGAGACCAGCACACAGTGGCACCTACCGGGGCTCGCAGAGGGAAAGACCAACTTCCCCAAAAATTTGAGGTTTTCCAATATTTGGCCCCTCGGTTCATGCAGGGATCTTCTCCAGTGTGAGCACAGCACAGGGCAGGATGGGGAACGCTCTGAAGGGCTGGTCTGGAGCGGTGGGTTACAGAGGAGTGACAGGCACTGACTGACCCCAGAGTACTTTAACGAGCTTTCTCTCTGTGCCGTTTCATGGCTCAATACAGGAAGCCCCTACCAGAGGGATGAACAGCAGATCCCCTCTTTACCCAGCCCACACCCCTGTCCTTTTCACTGCTTTCATTCCATAGTCCCAGTGCTTTATGTCCCACCGCCCCGAGTGCCAGCGGGGAGCAGAGGGGTAACCCCACCTGCACCTCACCAGCGTGGCATTGCCACATCGCATCGCTGGGGAGTCACTGAGCCATACGTGCTCAGGAGAAGTGCTAAAAGTGGGGACCACCAGAAAACAGCTTCCTGTGAAGAAGGCAAGCAGCTGCAGCCGAGGTCTCTATGCAATAGATAAGGGCAGGAGTTCCGGGTGTTTTGTCATGAGACAATGAGTAGGAGCACACTAATCCTCGTGCTATTGCTGCTCCTTGGTGTCTAATCCACTTAAAAAGAAAAACAAATGCACATGACTCTGGGGGTGGTGGGGACACAGCTTCCACCATCTCCATTTCTTCCTCCTTGGTGAAGCTTCTTCCACTTAGGTTATGTCTGAAGTGACTCCTACATGAAGGAGGTGCCTCTTTGTCCCTTAAGCCTGTGGGCACAGGAGGAGGAGGAGGGTTCCTCCTGCCCAACGCCTCTCTTGGGATGACAGAAATGTTGGCACTCATTGTTTGGCTCTCCAAGCTGTCCCACAGCCCAATGGACATCATGCAGGAAAGTTCCCACCCTTTAAAGTGTCTCAAAAAATGTAAGTACCATTTTTCAGGCAGGCACTCCGCTGCTTTCTGCAGAAGTCACAGGGAAGCTGGATATGCACCTTTTTTAGAAAACTTTTGTCTTTGAGGTACCAAAGGCCCTGGCAGCACCCAAGCCATATCTAGCTCAGTTCTGTAAAGTTCAGGAGAGCCTTGGCTCCTTGTCCCTTAATTCCAAAGCGGCAGAGCCCGTGCGGGAGGTGCCGCGCTGTTGAGCCACCACACGAGGAAAACCAACCTGACAATGAATTTGGCTTTTTCCTCGCTATTTACACTGATGTGTCAGGGACAGGTACCAAGGAACTGGGCAACAAATACGTTTTAGTTTAACATGCTGACAGAAAACATGACTCTGTCCTCCCCTTCCTGCCTGCAGTGGGGGCTCTGCTGGGACCCCCCCGTGCCAGGCAGGGTGCCCAGTGCACCCCACAATGGGGCTGGTGGGGATGGCCTCTGCTGGGGCTGCACCAGTCCCTGGAGGTTCATAGATCCGTGTCTAACACAGCCAGTGCTTCCACATGGCCTCTTCCAGTTCCTTAATAAAGCATGTTATTAACTGTCCTTAACAACAAAACTCCTTTTCTCTTTGCAAAGGTTCACCCATCTCAGGGAGCTCACAGCTTCTCAATGGATCTGTTTCCTGGAAGACTCAAAATATCTCTTCCCAGCCCAGATTATTCAGGTCCTCATTGCAAATATCTCCCTTTACACAGGCACTTTACATTCTCCCCTCTCTTTTTTTCTCCCTCCCCCTAAAGTTCTTATTTTATAAAATACCCCAAATACTCTTTCTCCTGATTGCTTCCATCTAACAACAGACCTTGCAACTCCCAGTTCTGAAATGGCCCCCATGATTAATGACTATGTGGTTCTTGGGGTGGGTTGCTTTCATATTCCGGATCACCAGCCCTATGGCTCCTTCTGCTTCACAGCAGAAAAGCAGACCACGTTCCAACACAAAAATTAGGGAAAGCCATCAGAGATACTGTTTGAAATCAGTAAATTCCCCCTCTATTTCCAGCCTACAGGGCAGTACCAGCCATTTCTGCTCCGCAACAGCACAAGCCTCTTGTCATGCCCCAGCAGTGTCAGGGATGTCAGGTATTCAGATAACGGGGTGGAGAGGCCATAACTACCTCCAACTCATCAGATGCTAAGAAGGAGCCTTGTTGGGGGGGTCTTGGGTGATCCTCCTTGCTTGAAAAGGAGCAGGAGCCCACCCCACTTGGTGGCCCATCAGGATACAGGCTGAGGAAACTGGAGTGGGAGACCCTTCCCCAACACACTCACACCCCCGCTGAAAAAAGGGTCAGAGTCAGTTCATTGAATCCAGAGCTAATCTTGAAACGTTCTTGTTCCCCCTTACAGCTCTCCTGGTTCCCTGCTCACCACCACACTTAAACTCTAACGGCACTGGTTGCTTTGAGACTTGAAGTAAGAAATTTTAATAAAAGCTCAGCTTGATGTTATTCCACGACGAGCTCTGCCCTGAATTAAACATAAGGCTGAGGAGGTCTGTTGACAGAACGTCAGTGAAGTCCTGCTGGCCGCCGCTGAATGCGGGTAAATAGTTTTATGTCATTTTCTTTAAGGCTCATTTCCAGCTTTCAATCAGTCTCACACACATCATGGGTGAAGTGCTGTGCACGGCGTCTTATCGTGGCCAGTTGTCTGAAATGGGGGGATATGACTAATTTCGAGAAACTAATCACTTGTCTTTCCCATTTTCATCACCGCGGTGTTAGCCTCTGCTGAAATACAGGCATGCAGCCAGAGTACACTGTGCCTAATGCATGCAGAATTCCACAGAAAATAGCTATATGATTAAAAGAAAATAGCTAAATAATCTGTGCAGGCCATTACTGATGTGCAGCTTAAGCTGTAAATTCCTCTGAGTGTTCACCTCTAATACTGCAACTTTCTTCTTGGATAAAATAACATGCTTTCCAGCCAAAGTCAGTGCCCCAGGGTGGGTGAAGAAAGTGTGTGAAGGGGGCAATCTGGAAATCCTTCTTGGAGAGATGGGGGGGGACACACCCTGCATGAGAGGGTGGGGGTCCTGCAGACCTGTTGCCCCTCAACCACGGTTGGGCAGAAGCGAGCTTGGTCCTGGGATATCTCTATGGGGGTGTCCAGAGCAGCCCCCAGCCCTCAGTGGAAAGCTGTGCAGAGCTGCCCTCACAAGAACACAGGGTTCAGCTTGAGCAAGGCCAAAGCACAGGGCAGGAGGACCTGTCAACAGCAGGGGGGCTTGGACAGAACAGCAGAAGGCAGACACGGTGTGGGATGGGGCCCAGCTGCCCATGGAAAGTGTTGTGTGTCATGTTTGTTCTGGCAGCGTGAGGTTGTGCTTGGCTCAGGAGTCTCGTGGCTACCCCAGTCTGGTCAATTTAAGAAGGGTATTGATTTGCAGAGCTGATGGAGCCCCCGGTACAACAGCGGGTAGGGCTGTGCCCCAGCGCGGCAGGAGCAGGATTTCATCGCAGGGGGATGGTCACCAGCCAGAGGGGTGGTATCCCTGCCTGCACTAAGCCAGAGGGAAGTTTGTCTGGATTTCACCCTGCTGTGAAAAACTAAATATAAGGATTTACAGTCAAACACAGAGCTAGATATGCTTCGTAAGCTTACCTCTCCTCCTGGACCACGGCCTGCCCCTGGGACGCTCGTGGCACCATTTGCCACTGCAAAAGCATCTGCTGGGCAGCACCCATTATGCAGAAAAAGAGTTCCAGGTGATGTTCAACTTCCATTCGGTGCTGCTGAAGGAAGATCTGGTCTCTGGGTAGAGGAAGGGGTCCCCCTGTAGCAGTGAGAGGCTCCTACAGTCAAGGTGAGCACAGGACGATGTCTGTCCCATGAAATGTCCTGCGGATGGTCCCACCAGACTCCATGAAACACAAATGGCTGTTCCCACTACACAGAAAAACCCAACACTAGAGAAATCCATTCTGAAGGGTGTGTTAATTAATAATCACAGGGCAGGCTGGAGGCAGTGCAGCATATTAACTTGTTAAGGTTAAAGTGGGGAAAGAAAGGCGCTGGCAGCTATGACTGAACTGGGAGAAAGAACCTGTAACATAAAAGTTTATTAACATCTTCCATTGGACTTAAAAGGTTCTCGCCTCCCAAGGATTAGAATAAAATTAGTTTGAGGGGGCAGATTTATTGAATTAAAAATTAGCTTCTGAAAAGTTTATATCAGTAGCACTTCATGGATGTAAGTACCAGCCTGACACTCCCCTTTGCCTGCAGTTCCCCCCCAAAAGTGTTGTCCTGGCAGCAGAATCACTCTGGCCAGGATTCCCGTCGACATTTTGTGTCAGTCAGTAAAATGCCCGTGTCATGGTACTTCCCGTGGTGTTGAACTAAACACCATCCTTCCAGTTCACTGAGTCACCGAGGAACCGTGTGGCCAGAGCTTCCTCCAGCACTGCAAGGGGACAGACGGAGGATCTCCAGCCAGCTGGCTCTGGGGTTTTCCATGCACAGCCCCAGGCCCATAGGAAGTTGGCAGTGGGAAAGCAAGCCGTTTGGATCGTTTTCATCAGATGTTAACACTCATTAGATCAATGTCTCCTTCGCTGCAGCCCTAATGAAGTAATGCTCTTCAGCAGAAAGATCAGAGCAGGCTTTGCTGGGCCCAAAATCATCTTTGTGCATCTTCTCAGGAGGCTTCGCCATCCCACTCTTCTGCTGGGGTCACAGGAACCCCTGGCTTCAGTACTACCCAAGTGACCTCCTCCATCTACTAAAAGAAGCCTCTGCTTGCA
The DNA here is from genome assembly GCA_013400555.1 of Jacana jacana. Taxonomy (NCBI): domain Eukaryota; kingdom Metazoa; phylum Chordata; class Aves; order Charadriiformes; family Jacanidae; genus Jacana; species Jacana jacana. Next base: position 152,804 of record VZTM01033768.1, on the reverse strand, counting down.
ACTGAGGAGAAGTTTGGAGCTGTCAACCCTGCAAAGATGGGTGGTCTTCTCCTAGATGGCGAGGGGACAGTTGGCCTCAAAAGGCTGGCAGTGGCTCCAAACGCTTGCTGTCACACAGCCAGACTCCCAGGGTGTGTTTTACAGAGCGATGTGGTTCTTCAACTAGTTAGAATTTCAGGTTTCTGAAAAACTGAGAGTTTTGTTTTGAAGGGAAGGACAGGTCTGTGACAAACAACTGCAGGGCACCGTTAATGCCACCCAAATCCATACTGTCCCTCCATCTCTGCATCCTGATATTTTACTGCCTATCTTTAGTAGGCTGATTTGTTTATTTATTTTCAGGGGTGATGAATTGCAGTATATTAAGATAATGGTGGAACATTTGTTGCCATTAAAATGTACATAACCAAAATTTAAATGTAATTTAATCTTAAGCAGAAAATAATGATGGCTGTTGAGATTCCCAAAGACAACTTATTTCTCATCCCCCATCAGCATTTTATTAACCAGGAATTAAACAAGAAAAAATAGAAAGGTTGAGTAAAGGTATTTTGAGTATATGCCATATTAATGGTCAATCACAGCATATGATATACTGAAGCTTTAAAAAAAAAAAATAATTGCATGAGTTTATCTTTGCAGAGATTTCTGTCAAAATAATTTGTTCATTTTAAAGTAACTTTCCTGTAAAAGTGATTATTGAACTGTATTGTAAGGTTTCAATTCAATTTAGCAAATCTAGAAGGGCTTTGTGTGAGTTATTACCATGGAGAAAACCTCAGCTGCTGCATCTGGAGCCTCCTCTGCCTCTTCCCAGGCTGCCCCCTAGGACGGTCCCTGCCCTTGGACCAGAAGTGCCCCAGGGGACTGCGATGCCTCCCGGGAGCTGTACTCTGTGAAGTTAGAATATAACAGAAAGAAAGAAGAAAGTAAAGAATGTAAAATACATTTCTGCTGAAGAGCAAAGTTTATTAACATCACTTACCATTTTTTTTCTGAATAACAGGACGACATAGGGTTGGAAGGGACCTCTTGAGATCACCTAGTCCACCCCCCTGCCACAGCAGGTCCTGCTGGACCAGGTCCCAGAGGAAAGTGTCCAGGCAGGGTCTGAATGTCTCCAGAGACAGAGACTCCACCACCTCTCTGGGCAGCCTCTGCCAGGGCTCTGCCACCCTCACAGCCAAGAAGTTCCTCCTCATGTTCAGATGGAACTTCTTATGTTCCAGTTTGTGCCCGTTCCCTCTTGTCCTGTCCCTGGGCACCACTGGAAAAAGCCTGGCCCCATCCTCCTGACACCCACCCTTGAAGTATTTCTGGGTGTTGATCAGATCCCCCTCAGCCTTCTCTTCTCCAGACTAACATTATTCAATGCACACACAGTCAGAGGGGGTGTTTTGATGCTGATAGAAGAGGGAAACAAGAATTGTATGTTTTGCTCTGCTATTAGCATTGATTGTCTTTATTTTATGTAGCACAACCTTTATCTTCATTGATGAAATAATGTATTCACTTACAGTGTGCGTGATGGAGGGCATTTATGTGGCTGCAGGACCCAAAACACACACATACAATCCAAAATACATTTACTGAACTGAGCACCACAGCAGGGCAGTGATCTCTTGGCTACCGTTTCCATGCTGTGACAGCCACAAAGGCCACGCTCGCCTGCTCCAGGCCAGCCGAGCATCACCTCACCCAGGGAGCAAGAGACCTGTCCCTACCTTCTCTTTTCCAGACCCAGCCCAAGGTTTTCACAAGGACCAGACCCACTCCGGGCTCAGCAGCCTCTCCTGAGTGAAAAAAAAAATAGAAAAAAACACCAGCCCTGCTCCCCTTCCCCCCACAGATAAAACCCCAAAACCCAAACCAAACAAACTAAAACAAAACCAAACCAAACCCAAACAAACCAAACCCAAACAAACCAAACCCAAACAAACCAAACCCAAACAAACCAAACCCAAGCCCCCCCACCCCCCACCCCACTAACCATCATAAGTGTGCTGTACTCACAAATATATTTAACACCAAGCACCGTGACACAGAAATACTGGGGGATCTCTTTCGTTGTGATCATTTACAGGGTCTCCCAGTACGGCCCAGGCACAGCCCCTGCCCGCCCCGTGCCCCCGCTGAGGCTCCCACACACCCGGCAGCAGCAGCCAGACCTCAAAACGCAGCAGTGGATTACTTATCTATATGGGTGACTACTTTTGCAAAGAGTAAAACCATGTAAGATCTGCACAGGGAAAAACGGTGGTTAAAGAGAAAAAAAAAAAAACCAAAAGGGAAATGAGTGTTTTCACTTGATTGGCTCATTAGGCACGACTGCCTGGCTCCCTTAGTGGTATTGCAGCCTCCTGAGTTCTGGGTTGGTGAAGCAGCTTCGCAATCTGGAGCCGCCGTTTCTTTCCCCAGTTCCTGTATTATGTATGACACCAGCGAAAGGCTCTTTATGTCAGTGGGTTGCCACACCCACAGCCCATCTCCCAGTGCCCAGCCTTCCCAAGACAGCATTTGTCAGATCTGGAGGCACTGCACTTCCAGCATAAACCATTCGAGTGGATGTTTCAAGTGGGCTGAATGTGATGGGAGGACACAGAAATCGTTCTTCATTCTTCTTCTGAAAGGCTCCGTGGCCTGATCTTCCTCCTTAAACAGCTACTAAAGGTTTAAATGGTGAAGAATAAAATGACCAAGAAGTGAAGTGGCATAAAAAAAATAATTAACAAGCCAGTGATATTTTTCAATCTTGTTTGTTTTGTTTTGTTTTGTTTTTAAAGAGAGCAAAGGACTGGGTTTGATACTCCACGTGTTCACGGCAGTCACCAGGGTTGCAGGCTGCCCACAAAGGACCCCATTTGCCAGGGTTTGTAACAGAAGACACCATGAGCAGACCACGCTCACGGCAGCGCCATCCTGCCATCATGCATGGCTCCTTGTGTCCCCTCACATCCCACAAACTGCACCCCAGTCCAGCCCCAGGTCACCCTTGGGACGGCGGGTGGGAAGGTAACTGGTTGAACTTCATGGCCTGATTGAACTTCACGAGGTTGGCAGGAAGCCACCTCTCAAGGTCCCTCTGGGTGGCACCATCACCACCACCTGCAGATGGGCTTGATTCCCACACTCCTAATTGCTTCTTTGGGTTTGCTGCTTTTCAGCCACGTCTTTCCAGAGACCCGTCCACACAGCCCCTGCCCTGCCTTCCAACACCACCGCTATAAATCGAGCACAAGCGTTCTGAATTCCTTTATCCTGTCAACAGGCTCTTTTGGGGAAGATCCATTATAAAGCAACAGCTACAGCAAATTGAGCGGCACTTACCCTGGCTGCCACTCAGGATTTAAGCCCCTGAAGAACTGCAGAGGAAGAATCACAACTCAGCAGAAGAGTCTACTTTGCTGCAGACTGATTGTGCTCCTCGTCAACCATTTTTGGGGTACGGAGGAAGAAACCCCCCCTCATGGTCCAGCCACACAAGCAGATCAAGAACTGCTGCTGCTCAGGACTCCTGCATCTCAGCAGGGACTTCAGATTTTGCAGCTCTGCTCCTGAGGGGGGGCAGAGAGCCTAAAAATTGAGGAAAACATCACTGTGTAGAGATAAAGTTGTGTTTTGGTTACTGAAAGCAGGGAGGTCACAGCGAATCAGGGTGGCAGATGGTTACCGTGGCCACCCCCTTCAGCCTCCTGCAGGTCAGGCAGGGCTGCAGCTGGGAGATGGTCATAAATCTGGAAGGTATGCAAAAAAAAGAAAAAGGTTTTAGGGTTTTTTTTTTTAAATCCAGCAGCAGAGTCAGCTCTTCTGGCAAAACCTGGAAGAGCTGAGGTTGTCACTCCTTTACAGGAATGAGTCCCTGTTTTCTTTCAACATTAGAGATACACAGGATCAGTAAATGCTCAGAGAATATTGTTATATGTGATATAAACTCTTCACCTGCGAGTACTAAAGGTACTTAGTGCCGTGGCAGAGCTGTGCTGTGCACAAACGTGTCAGGGTTGGTTTGGGCGGCTGACAATTTGGGAAGGTAAAAACAGAAAACGTTCTGTTGATTCATAAGCAAAAAGAAAGTTCTATTTTAAAACTCAGAGGGTAAATACGACTGAAATTCTTGCATGAAACCCCCACCCACTCAGAGAAAAGCTTGGAAATGGCGAGTGGTGTTTGCACAGAGGTGGGCTCTAGCACCGAGCCGAGCGCCGGCTGCAGTTGCGCTGATCCCACATGGGTGTGCAGGACAACCCGCAGCATCTGCTGAGGAATAGGCATTAGCCTAAGGAGTGTTTCCAAGGGTTGGAGTGATAATAGGACCATTCTGACCACAGGACCATTTTAAGCAAAAGTCTGTCCTTATGACATTCATTTTTCAGCGAGAAAACATGTAATATTTTCTTGCTACCATTAACCCCGGGTTTAACTATTTGCAAGTCAGGCCTAAAGCTGCGCAGGGGGAGACCCGAGGGGGAGAGGGAGAGGCGGCAGGTTTTCAGGGATTTCATGCTGTTCTGCCTTCCCAGCACCCAACAGAGCTGGTGTTGAGCTCAGCACCACCACGCTCCCCACATTGAGCTCAGCACCACATGCTCCCTACATTGAGCTCAGCCCCACCACGCTCCCCACATTGAGCTCAGCACCACCGTGCTCCCCACATTGAGCCCAGCACCACCGTGCTCCCCACATTGAGCCCAGCACCACCGTGCTCCCTGCGTTGAGCTCAGCACTGCCACACTCCCCGCACTGAGCTCAGCACCACCATGTGCCCCACGTTGAGCTCAGCACCACCACGCTCCCCATGTTGAGCTCAGCACCACCACACTCCCCGGTCAGTCAGAAATTCAGGTTTGACTTTGTCCTGAGGAGGATTAACGGCTGCTGTAAAGTGTGAGCCATCAGCTTGAAATATCATCAGGGACCATATTTTCAGCACTTTATGGTTTTTTTTTTTATATTCCCCAAATAAAGTATGCTTCCCCAGCGTGAAGATGACAGTAGAGGGGACTATGATATAGGTCACTACAATGGCAAAGGGCTGGTGAGGTTAACTGGGACCAGTCCTCTGTCTTCTCCGGGCGCTGGAGGCAGAGCCCACTCCAGCTCACGGGGTGTGGGTTTTGGAGGTTGTGATGTGGAGAGAAAAAATACCAGCACTGTGTGCTCCCCTGGTCCCCGTGCTTTTGTGGGGATCAGGTGTTGGACCATGCCAAGCACCTGGAGTGGGCAGATGTTCCCTCTGGTCTCTGGTGTTTGAATGTGAGCACCAGTCTTCATGAAAAAGGTATTTAGGAAGTCTGATGGGAAAAGAAAAACCAACCCTCTCCTCCCTGTCTGTATGTAATTATGAAAGTGTGATGGGTTCATTCCTTCACTCAGTTCCTGGCCATAACAGACCTTGGTGACACCGAGCGACAGGGCTGACAGGCAAAGAACAAATCCTCCTTCACCAAAACATTCACGGCTTACGTAGTTCTTTCCCCACATCCATCAATACAGTAGATAAAAATGACACTTTATAGGAGCAAAAAGAGGGGAAAAAAAAATATTAAACACAGAGCAGAAGGAGAAGCAGGATCAGTGCCAGGCCAGGCATTGCTCTGGCTTACAGGCGCTGCCGAGCTGGAGCCACTGCCCCCACTCCAGAGAGACCCCATTGCCTGGAAGAAAACTGTGCCCGGGGTGTTGTGCTTCATGCAGAGCAATAAAAGTACCTTTTGTATCCAGGAGACTCAACTGTGGGACAGGAGGAGTCCCTTTGACTCCCATCAGTGCTTGGCAGTCTAGTCTGCCAGCTTCTAATTCATCCCACCAACCAGACCTCCTTGCACAAGCAATAACTTCCCATGAAAGTTTCACTGCACCCAAGAACTCGGCGGGTACCTCAGTTTGTACGTACAAGGATCTCCAGTAAACACAGCCTGCTGTAACCACACCCTTCACACCACCATTAAAAACCTCTCTTTTCTGGCAGGATGTGCTCAAACCTGGAAAAAACAATCTGGAACTTCTCCCCAGCTCCTGCAGGACCACCCTCTCAAACACCTGACACCGAGGGTCTCACTACCCTGAGCATGATTTCAGCAAACTCGGTTTCCAAGACATAGAATCCTAGAGTGGTTAGAGTTGGAAGGGATCTTAAAGAACATCAAGTTCCAACCCCCCTAAATAACTTCTGGAAAAGTTCACAGGAGCAGGTTGAGGTTTTTTGTGAGGAAGGGATGTTTTTTCAAGTATACCTTTGGTTTGGGTTGGAACAGACCTTTAAAGCCCCCCCCCCAGTGCCACCCCCTGCCCTGGGCAGGGACACCTCCCACCAGCCCAGGTTGCTCCAAGCCCCCTCCAGCCTGGCCTTGAACCCCTCCAGGGATGGAGAACTCAAGCACAGGAAAGCCAAACCAGGGGAGAGAACCAGCTGCTGGAGCTTTCCGTGCATAAAGCAAAGACACTTCTGGAAGTGTCTTTTTACTGATAGCAGCCACAGACACCCCGAACAGCTCAGTGCCTTTCCGGTGCCAGGGTCACATTTTCAATCAAAGCTGGTTTTATTGTTGTTTTGTGTCCCCAGGTGTTGGCCACGTGCGTTTGAAGTTGGCCACTGCTAAGATGATGTGTGGCTGAGAATGTCATTAACTTTGACAACATACAATTATTGCTGTAAATGAATTTTAAAATGGAAAATTTTATCTTGGCTGGAATATGTATTTCCTCCGAGCTCATCAAGGGCCTGTACAAAGTGTATAGCAATTTTTATTTTTATTAGAGATGTAAACCTTATCTTTATGGAGCCCACAATTTTAGGTTTTAAATGGTCTTCTACCCAACTGTATCAAATGTCCTCAGCTCTCACACATACCACAAGTGTATCACAGGAATAATTAATCTCTTAAATAGGTTTAAAAACATGTATTATATAAGAATGAATCGTGCTTACCGTGTCACTGCCAGGAGCCACCGTTTCTGGGTGTGTCGGGCTATTGACCCGGGTATTCTGGAGAAGAGGAGCTAAGAGCTGAGCAGCAGCTCTGTCACCTGGACTGAAGCACAGCTTCCAGAGCCCTACACACAGAAACAAAGAGATCAAAGTTGGGTGGGTGGGTTTTCCACCATGAAAGCAGCTTGTTGTTGTTGGCCTTTTTTTACATAATCGAGTGATGATTTCTGAAGACACAGGTCAGACAGGGAGCTGGAGAGGCAGATCTTTGATCTGATCAGAGCTGATGGGTTTTTCACCCTGGGAAGGCAGCGGGGCAGCTTTTCACCTCCTTCCCAGCAGCAGCATCACCACTTTCCCAACGGCAGGCTGTGCTTTGATGGATCCCTCTTTGGGTTCCATCCCATCTACACAGACGAGTTTGTTTCCCATGAGACAGCAAATGACCTTTTCTTAGCAATACCCCCCTTAGCTCTTTGGGGTATAAGAAACCAAAATGCTTTTCCTTACAGCCATACTAGCTGTATTTTGACAGTTATTCAGCATTTCCCTACAGCTAGCTTCAGAATTTTGGTCTCAGACTTCCTTGCTGAGCAGAACTCCAAATGTGCCCCTCTTCCAGACACAGCACGGCCGCTGCGGCACCATCAGCTTAACTCTGATGATCTGCTGGGTCCCTTTTGATTCTCTTGTGTCAAAGCTCTCTTGCTACCCAGTTCTCCATCCAGAACTAGGGAACCTGGTGGTCACTGGGACCTTATATGAGCTCCAAGATACCTGAAATCTCAACAGATGACACACTGTCCTGCACAGCCAGGGTGTTACATCTACTTTCTGTCCTCATTTGTGAAGTGGATTGCTCTCTCCAAAGCAAGCTTTTCACATTATCTTAAATTACATCTCACTTCTACCCCAAATATGTGTTTTTTTCTTTTTAAATCTAATCCTGTCCCCTAAAAGCCTCAGATCTCAAATGCATCTCAAATGGAAGGTGTTACCTTTGCATTTGAAGCCACAGATAGGCTACAGAGTTCGCTGTGGGTGCAGAAGGCTTAACATTGGGCTTACCAGGATCCACACGGAAAGATAAATTAAGAATTGCAGGGCCAGAAGACAGTTACTGGGGTGGTCAGGGAGTGGGGACCTGCTCGTACAAGAGGACATCCATGTGGATGAGCCACATATGGGCTGTCAGTGTGTGTGATGGCTCAGTATAAATACATCATCAGGGAGAGAATAGCTGTATTTAGGTTGAAAAGCAAGGTTAGCATCGCTGGGCATGAATATATAAGGCTGAAAGATAAAATACCATGAGCTTTTGAGACAGAGGCATAACTAGGGATGCAGGGGACAAAGAGTCAAACTATTTTTAGGATGCAGGTTGAACTGAGCTGTACAAACAGGCACAGGTTGCCTGTGACAAAACAGACTCACCACAGTGACTTGACGCTTCCTCCCTCCCCGAGCCCTGCCGTCACCCTGCCCTCTCCCTCTCAAACCTCCCAGGACTGACAGGTTTCTGCTCAACACACCCCTGCTGATGAGGCGGCAGGTTTCTGACAATAAGCTCTCTTGGCAGGAGGCGTCTGACCTGGCTCTGACAGCAGCAGGGGCTGTACCCATCGGGGAGAGCATCCCTGGGCGGGATGGCAGCGGGAACACCAGCACCTCCCGAGGGGACGCGGGCTGTCTGCTACGCTTGTTTCACCACCGCATCACGCTTCTTCCCTTGTGAAACCAGGGGAAGCTGCTGGTTTGTGTGGCCTGTGGAGCCAGGCAGGCTGGGCAAGGTCAGCAGGGCAAGGCCAGCAGGGTGGTGGGGACAGAAATTCACTCCAGTCAACCCAGAGCCGCAGCGTAAGAGAGCTGCTGTCACACCTGCAATGGGCACAGATTGTCCTCCAACAGACACACCAGTGGCCGGAGAGAAGGGAAGTTACACAAGCTGCTGGAAAACCAGGAATTTGAAGAATAACCATTTTCTACATTTTAGACTTTTTTTTTTTTTTCCTGAATGCAAAGCATTATTTGGAATATTTGTCAATAGTCTCCCACAAATTAGTCTGACACTAGAGTCAGTCAAATTAATTCCTAAGAGGGGAAAAGAAAAGAAAAGTGTTTTACCTTTGTATGCAAATCAGACAAAACCCCTCCAGTTTTGCAGAGGTTTTGGGCAGCAGCATCCTGAATTTTCAGGCTTTTAATATCCCGAAGATTAAGCCTCTGTATTTGTATGCTATTTATACTGCTACATCTCTCCTACTGTCTTCTTAATTCTGGCTTTGACAGCAGGAGAAAGGATCACTTAGTTTTCCCAAGGTTTTTGATCTGTGATGACAACTCTATCTTCGTGGAGCGCTGATGTCTATTCTGCCCAGGAATCAGGCAGCATTACTGTAAAACTTACTGTCACCGAGCCCCGCTTTGATGGATGACCAAAGTACCTGCTATTCTATTCAAAGGTAAGCAGGAAACTTATAAGAAATTACTCAAAAGAAAGTGAGAAAATAATGTGCAGTTCCAAGCTGTATGACAAAGTGATCTGCTTAAGCTCAGCACTTACCCAGCCGAGAGGAGGGGCGAGAAGACTCCTCATCCATGTGTGATCAGTTCCCATCCATGAGGAACTGATCCCCTCACCAACCTGAGAGGAGGGGTGAGAACACCCCTCACCCATGTGCGAGCAACTGATCCCCTCACCAACCTGAGGGGAGGGGTGAGAACACTCCTCACCCATGTGTGAGCAACTGATCCCCTCAGCAACCCCACAGGCCACTTGGAGAGATGTGATCCCCAGACCATAAACTGTGGGCTCTGCTCTGCCCTGGCTATGCCTCGCACATCCCAGCTTCAAGGCAACCATAAAAAGAGAGAAGAAACAGGATGGAGTGTCTCTCTCGAGCTGTGCTCAGGCTGCATTCCCCTTCTCACGTCACTGTGAGTCTGCTGCTTCTGCTACCACAGAAAATAACGCAGCCAACGTGTAATGGGTATTTGTCAGGAGCAATGGTTAGGAGTTAGTGTATGGTTGTGCAATTAGATCCCATTAAAATATGACTATGGTAAGGAAAAAAGAAAAAGAGAAAGAGGAGAGGGTGTACAATTGGAGATCTCCTTAGCTCCAAGCATCAGAAATTGGGAAGAGCCGTGCAAACAAGCGCTGGCAAGCACAGGGAAACAGCAAGGTGATGATCAGGAGCCAAAGTGGATTTGTCAGGGCCGAGTCCTGCCAAGCAAAGCTGAGGCTCTGCAAGGAGACAGGAGGCTGCAAGAGGAGCTGGGACAGACATCTGTCCTTCTGTGCCATGAGGTGCAGAGAAGGTGCCTCCAAAGGGAGGGAGGCAAAGGGAATGGAGTGTCTCCAGAGGGTGGTGTGGGTGTCCCCTCTCCCAGTACCACTGTAGGACAGGGAGGTGCAGGGGCAATGCTGAGCACCCCCAGCCCACACCACTGCTAAGGTTGCTTCAGGGTACTTCCAAAGAGAAGTACTTGTGCAGTGACACCCCCACCCTGCCTTTCCACTGCTTTGGGGCAAAAACCCAGGTAATGAGCCTTTATGGCTACAGATCAACATCCTGTGGCAACAGACCAGACTACTCACCTGCCAGGATAGAATGGTGGCTTGTTTCATGGACCCTCCATCAGCACTTTCATCTGCTGCTGTTAGCTTTCTACAGGGAAATACATTTAAATAATTTTCAAGCTTCTTTGGCCTCATTATGGACACTTTCAGCCTTGGACCTGCACCCCATAATCCAGGTACCCCCTGGATACATCCTAACCCAGGCCCCTGCTTGGATTAGGACAGAGAATGGTACAAGACACCATTGGTCAGGAAATGTACTCTCCCCGAATAAACTCTCTCAGCCCTCTCAAGGAGAGCTTTGAGCCAAAAAAGTTTCCGATTGGAAAACTAAGAAAGACATCCCTGTGATGAGGAGAATCAGACCTCGCTTGTAAGTGCCAGGTAAATCCTGAATTTTAATATTTTACTGTGTGTTAATCCCACCATAATGAGCAGATCCTCAGGTATTATACAAAGGCATTTAATGGTCCATCACTCGTGTGAGGACCAATCTCAGGGGGGTAATTAGGGGCGCAGGGCCCAGACGGGTGGGCAGGAGCTGAAGAGCAGGCAGCGGGGCAGCAGCCCGCAGACACCACAGGCTTCCTGGATGCCAAGCAGTTCTGTGGCCTTGTTTAACAATTGCCATTTAGAATTTACTTTTAAGCATCAACACGGCCTAGTCTGCAAAATTGTACCATGTAATTAGGAGTTAGCTTCAGCTACCCACAGCAACAACAGAAAAGTACTGAGAAAACCCAGACCTGCGTATGCGCTAGGGTTTTTTTATCCTTTTTTGCCTTATCCGAGACTAAATGACTGTGTTCTATTACCAAAGGAATATTGAGACAGAAAGTAAATGCAGAGGGACACTCGTGAGTAGGCAGCTGTTCAGGAAAACAGTTTAACAAAAATAGCTACTCTGCTGCTTGGATATCCTCCAGAGCCGAGCTGGAACGCTGCACATGCACCGAGTTAAAACAAAAAAAAGGCAAAAAAGCAGCACAGCTCCCACCCACCATCTTTCAGGACCACGTTTCTCTTTGCTCTCCCTCTCTTCAGTGACCCCAGCATCCCAGTTACACACAACACCTTCCATCTCAAGGAGATTAAATAGCAGAAAGATCCTCGAAGAAGTTTAGCACAAATCAAATGCACTTTCGGCTAATGCACAGTAAAATCTGTGCAACTCACTGCCACCAGGTATCACCGAGATACATGGACACCCTGTGCATGCACCAGCAGAGAGCATTGCTTTGTAACCCTGAACCCCTGCGGACTTTACCTTCTAGCACCAAAGCCACCCAAACAACCCAGGTCTTGGAAATAATCCCCCCATCCTGCTGCTGGGCGAGGCCTTGCCAAATCAGACGTGATGACTATCGGGGTCTCATTAGCTGTGCTGCGTTCCGGCAAAGCCCACCCACCCTGACCCACAGGGAAGCCATCATCCAGGAAACACAGTGGAAACCCCAGGAATAACTAATCTGTGTTTTGTGCTAAAATAACACAAAGCTGTCTAAAGCTGGGGAAAAGCAATAGAACTCAATCACCTGCTTTACAGGACTGTTTTCTTGGGGAGGAACAGGACAGCCAGAGTACAAGAGAGGATGGAACCCAACAAGCCCCAGAGCATCTCCCCAGGCAGTACCAGTATCACCACACTGAGCTCTGCCGATGTTAAACTGGAGCTCACACTATAAATCCCCATTTCCTACCTCAGACCAGAGCCACACTGGGTTTAAGCACAGTGAGTCCCAGCCACCTCCAGGCAGCTCCCAGCCCAGCTGCTCTTCCCAAATTTCCTGTAATCCAGGGCACCCCGAGGCAGGAGCTCAGCACCAGCCATAGGGCTGAGCTGGAGGGGCAGCACTATAAAGCGATGAGCTGGGCCCTTCCTCTGCAGCCACCTAATGGCCCACCAGTGTCAGCTGCAGTGGTAACGAGCCACCAAACGCAGGTATTAATGGCTGTGCGACCAACAATCACTACAAAACGGCCCCAGGAGCAGCTCTCCTCTCCTTGATTATCCCCAAGCAAAGTGCTAGATATTGCAAGGGCATAAGTTATGGCAGAATTTGGCGTGAACTATTATTAAACAGAAAAATGTCATTTCTTTTCTGTCTGTCCAGATGCTGTTCTGCTGGATGAGACTCTGCACAGGAAAGCTGAGAGCAGCAGCAACTGGTGCCCAGTAGGTGCAGTGGGAACAGCAGAGCCCTAATTCACTCAGCCAAACCCAATTTAACCCTAGTATTTCCTTAACAAGTTGTTTCTCTCATGCAGGTCTTTACCTTTGGTCCATTCTGATCACCCTTTGCCGCTGCTGTGAAACGGCTGTTTCTAGTGATAAAAGCAACGGCTTATCTTCACAACCCTCCCAACAAACCACCCTGCCCCAGGTCAAACAAGGGGCTGGCTGAAATGGGGTTTTGGATTATTATGAACTCAAACATATGCCGTGTGTCCATGATGTATTTCACCAGGCCCTGGGGAGGGTGAGTGCACTGGGTGATGCCAGGTTCAGGATGGGGACACCAGGGCACAGGAGGGTGATGTGGAACACAAAGAATCATAGAATCATTGAATCCTTTGGTTGGAAGAGACCCTTGGGATCATGGAGTCCAACCATCAGCCCCACTCTACAAAGGTCTCCCCTACACCAGATCCCCCAACACCACATCCAATCTACTCTGAAACACAGTCAGGGATGGGGACTCCACCCTGTCAGCCAGTCCAGGCTCTGACCACTCTTGCTGGGAAGAATTCTTGCCTCATGGCCAGCCTAACCCTACCCTGCTGCAGCTTGCAGCCATTCCCTCTCCTTCTATCGCTCATTGCCCATGAGAAGAGACCAGCACCAACCTCTCTGCAATGCCCTTTCAAGCAAGAGGATGTTCTGGCTCAGGGAGCCCCTGCCCAGAGGGACCAGTTAGTGTGTCAGCTGTGGAAACTTCCACTCAGCATGGAAGGGACAGTCCTTAACTCTGCTGGTAAGCCCAGCACTGGTGTGCAGCAGCCACCAGCTCCACAGGACAGAGGGACCTGGGGTGTATGCAGCCCCACAGAAACACACGGACAGGAGTAAAAGGGCACCGACATGTTCTCTGGTGGTGGTTCTACAAGTAGTATATAAGTCTGGTGGGAGGTGTCCCTGCCTGAGGCAGGGGGTGGACCTGGATGATCTTTAAGGTCCCTTCCAACCCAAACCATCCTGTGATTCCATGGGTTTGCCGTGTTTTCTCCTCTCCCAGAGGCAGCGGGCTGGGCTGGTGCATCGTGGGGATCTCGCTGCCGGCAGAAGCACCGGGTGCCATCTGTGCCGAGCAGTTTGTTTGCAGAGCACGGCTACCTTCTGTTTGCTACCTTCAGAAATGAAATTGCACGATGCAGGAGCAATCACAGGGAAACATTTCTGTCATCTTTGCCGGTACCCTCAGCTCTGCGGCCTCCTGAATGTGAATTAGTGTCTTAAGCAGTTTATTCATTCATGGCAATCTGTTCATTTATTTTCAAGAGATTGTATAGCTCCAGGAAGCCTTGCATGGTGGGTTTGGGTTTTTCCTCCCCCCTCCCTCTAAGCTCTGACTACAAGATATTCTTTCTTTCTTTTTCTCAGATTGTTTCTGCTTCCACTCTGCTGAGCTGAAGCACGAGACAGCCCTGGTCTTGGAAATGGAAAGGAGGAAGATGTCAGGCTCTGCCAAAGCAGAAGCTGAGCTACCCAGGGGTTGTCCTTGGCACCTGCAGAGCTCCAAGAGGATGTGCAGGATGGGACCATCCGAGCCCTGACATCCTCCCACCCAGGCACTGCAGGAGATGCTCTGCCCAGGCCCAGCGGCTGACAGAAAGAGGATGAGCCCTTGCATCCTTGGAAATAAGGGAAACTGAAGGGGACATCCTGGGAAAATAGACTTTCCAAAAGCTCCCACCCTTCCCTGATTCTCTCCACACCAAAGCTCTGCAGGAGCAGCCCTTTCCCTCCTGCAGCCCCGCTACCAAAACATCCAGCTTTGTTGGTCCAAGCAAAAGGCACAAAACAATGTAAATCTTTCCAAATCCTAAATAAATGTGGCTTCACAGAATGGATGTCATCCAAGTTGAGCCTTTGGGGCGTGTTTTCTCTGGATTGTTATTATTTTCTGAGATTTTTTCAAAATAAACCCCAAACAAAACGAATAAAAAAAGAAACCTGAACCAAACCAAACCCAAACCAGCTCATTAGCACAAACACACCCAGGTGTGATAAAGGAGCAGCAGAATTACATTCTGGGCACAGCTGAGGGTGGCACAACATTTGTCTTTGTGCAGGAAGCCAGAACAGAGCTTGGCATCACCCAGGCTTCAGCTGAATCCTGTTTTACAGCTCCAGCAGGACGGAGCGGTGCTGCAGCGCGGTGCATCCCTGGTGCAAAACAGCCCCTTCCTCCTCCATTGGTCTGGACCTGGTGCTGCAGGTTTTACAAAGAAGAAACCCTCATTAAATCTGCTCTTCCTTTCTCTTTTTCAGGTTTTTCCCCCTCTTTGCAGGAGCTCAGAAGAGCTGAACTCCACCAAAGCAGATGTATTACTAGCTAGCTTGTCCAGGAACCAAATATTAGCATTACACAGCAGAGATTTGGGAGCAAGTTTATCTGTGCTGCCTTTGAATTCACTGTCCTCAGTGTGGTTACCTGGGACTGACTGCAGCAGAAAGACCTCTAGCATGCATAATTCTAAAAAATGGGGTATTATTTGTACAGAGAAGATGGTTCCCCAGTGTTTTCCTTCCCCTGTGACTGTCATTAATCAGCAGACAGTATGGAAATGTGTGGCTGCATTTAACAGATCATATTTTCAAATAGACATTTCAGGTCTGGCTTATGATATTTGATCTATTAATCATAGATTTCCCTGAGTCTAGAAATAATGTTAAAATCCTCTATATAGTTATGGCTTGTTAGGGTAAATTGATCTTTGCATGGACTTTATTAATTTCTATAGTGTTATGCTGAGAACAATCTGACCAACTGCTATTTTCTGCTGTTTCTTTCATCTGCTAATTCCAGCAAACTAAACTGGATATTCCCCATGGCTCCAAAGTGTTCTTGCTTTTCAGCTTGAGCACCCTGCTCTGGTGGGGGGTGTCCCTGCCCAGGGGTTGGAACTCCATCACCTTTAAGGTCTCTCCCAACTCTAAAAGTTCTACGATTCTAACTTCACACGTACCTAAAGAAATATGAACACTTGATGAAAATACCCATGGTCAACTGCAAGTCCAGGAACTTCCCAACTGTTGCTGCTGCCGACTAGTTTTATGCAGAAAAACAAACAAAAAAGAAAGGATCATTAGCCGACGAGATGGCAGAGAGGTCCCAGCACCGCTCGCTCCGTCTCATCCACGCCATGAGTAGCTAGTAATGAACAGCCAAATTTATCAGCTTTTAAGACACTTAGTAGCTAAACCATTAGCTCATGTTGAAAATCTTCAACTGCTCTAATGGATTCTAGCCATGGAGTATTCAAGCATTTAAATAAAAAGCTGATATTAAAACTAGGAGTATCAGAAATGTAATATGTGAGATTTAACATGAGAGTCTTGTAGAAATTAGATTATTCTTGTCTAGAGACACAGTCCACGAGTTCTTTAACACCCTGTCTAACACGAGACAGCAAAAGGCATTTGAAAATAAAATCAGGGACAGACCAGGAATAACCGGGAGGAAATGCTGGATCCGAGCAGTTCTGCTGAAAACACCAGCCTTTTGAACGGGACGTGTGACGGGAGGGAGAAGGGGGAGCACAGCAGAAACAAAAATGCCAGCTCCTTTGCATTTGCTGAGGAAATAAATTGATGGTAATGAGGAGAGCCTGAAGTGAGACAGCTGGGGTAGACAAACTTTGAAAACCGCTGCTTCTGGGTCATTTCTAAGGCTCTGGGAAGGACCTTATCTTCTTATCAGTGAAGTCCCTCTGTCAGCTTAGAGACATTTCTGGGGAAACAAGGTAAAACCTCAAAGTGGAACTTGAGTGGGAGACTCTCTTTGGGCGCTCTCAGCAGACTGCGTGCAGCAACGTGCAGAAAAACCACTTACTGCTTAAATTATGCATCCCCATTTGTCTCCAGGTAGACTTTGAAGTGCTTCTGCCAGAAGAACTCTGTCTTCAGAATGAATTTTATTTTATTGCTGAGCAGATATGAAGCAAAAAGCTGCACGCTTGTTTAAAAATTCCTAGCAATGCATGGTGTGCTCCCATGGCTACAGAAAGGAATCTGATAGCTCATTCAAGAAGCCTGCCTTTGAACCGGGGAGACCCCAGCTCTACGGGAAACGTGGGATGGGAGCTGGGCTGCGAGAGCAGGGACCCTTTGTGCCAGCTCCCTGTCATTGCCCTCCCATGGGTCCCTGAGGAAGAAGCCAAGAGCCAGGTGTCATGCAAAGGCTTCTCCTGTTCTTGCTGATATGAGGAATTGGGACATCTCTCTGCTGAGGAAAGGCTGAGGGACTTGAGTCTCTTTAGTCTGGAGAAAACTGAAGGGGGGATCTGATCAACACCCAGAAATACTTCAAGGGTGGGTGTCAGGAGGATGGGGACAGGCTTTTTCCAGTGGTGCCCAGGGACAGGACAAGAGGGAACGGGCATAAACTGGAACACAAAAAGTTCCATCTAAACATGAGGAAGAACTTCTTGGCTGTGAGGGTGGCAGTGCCCTGGCAGAGGCTGCCCAGAGAGATGGGGGAGTCTCTGTCTCCGGAGACATTCAAAACTTGCCTGGACATATTCCGGTGGGACCTGGTCTGGCAGTGGGTTGGAGTGGGTGGTCCCCAGAGGCCCCTTCCAACCTTCACCATTCTGGGAGAGTCTGTGATCATGACGAGAAAAGGATCTGCCAAAAACCTCATCTTCCAGGGATGCCAGACTCCCTGCAGGAGCTTTAGCCTCCTGCCCGTGGCGTGGGACCAAAGCGCTAAACCCTGAGCGCCCAAGCCACCACCTCTGCCACTGGTACTCACACATGAGAGCCAGCCAGCCCACACTCCCTCCCTCCCCCCTGACTGAGCAGGACCTGCCTTGCAGATCCTGACGAGGGGTTTTTTTGCAACTTAAGCTCCTCACTCACGTTGAACCGACTGTGCAAATGGAAGGTTCCTGAAAAGTCAGACTATCTCGGCACACAGGGGACATCCATAGCGCATTGGATCAACAGGGCACTTCCCATGGCAAAAGTTTTTGTTATTGGTGCTCTCTGGCCAGCTCAGGACAAAAATAATCTGCACAGGAAAAAAAATTAAAATAATTTTTACAAAATATCTTTTTTTGAAGTATGGAGAGATGTTCTAAGGGGAGGAGAGCAACCTGCCTTCCCACGTTAGCAGGGCTCATCCCCTTCTCGGGGGTAAGCACAAAGGAGGAGCAGGGTATGATGAGGAATACGGCAGGTCTGTGCCAGCGGAGTGCCCAGGGGTGCTGGGAGCAGGGGCTAGTGTTCTGATCACCAGCACTGGCCCAGCTATCCTCCACTCCTGCAGAACAGACCTCCTTGACCGGGTCGTGATCCATTGAAGCAGCTCGCTTTCCTGTCCAGCTCCACTCGATGTCCTAGGCACGAAAGCCAGAAGCCCAGACCTCCAGGTTATCTTTGGGTGACAGAAATAGAAAAAACCCAAATTGAGTGTGTGTCCCCCAGTTTTAAAGGGCAACGCTGCAAAACATTCATGAGCAACCTTGTTCTGATGCTCTCCTACCCCCCTCTGGCTGCTGCTCCTCTCTCTCTGATGAAGTCCCTCCCCGGCCACAAGCAGGCTGCCAAATCGCAGCCCTGTGAAATTTTTTTCAGGGTTTGTGCTAAACTTGGAAAGGGAAGATGCCACAGTAACCTGGGCTCCTCCTCCCCACACTAGCCACCTCGGATCAGATCTCCCTTTCTTGTGCCTGCAATTAATTTAATGATTAAAAAAAAGTGTCATTTTGATGCTGAAGGACCTGATGAATTGGCGGCAGCAGGGACACAGGCAGCAGTCCAGCCTGTGGATGCAAAAAGGCAGAGGAGATGGATGAGAAGCAAGCCTCTCGTCAGCAGACAGTCACACTATCCTGGGTGCTTTCAGGTAATCCTTAAAATGCCAGGACAATTATCCCTCCCTCTCCTCTGCCCAGCTTTGCTGCCTTCATTTTTTAATGACCCAGCTACAGCTTCTTCTTAACTGAACCTGTTAATCTCCAGCATCGCTGGAGGGGAAGATGCTGTTTATTAGTGACAAGTCACATGTGCAGCCTCTCCCTTCGCTGACCTCTCAGTCTTCCCAGCAGAAAACACCCCCGGTTTCCAGCTCCCTCGCTGCTGGCATCAATCCCCTGCCCACGGCTGCCAGCCCGGTGCTGCCCAACCACAGGGGCACGGGTTTTGCTGTGGCTTCCCAGCATGGGGAGGGTGAAGCGCTGGCCTTTGCCTTCCCTCTCAACTATATTATCTGAGTAACCTTTACCAAAACAAGCCAAAGTCGTTTGCAGTGCCATTAAGCCGCCCGGGCGCAGGCGCTCCTGGTTCAGCCATCCCTCTGCCGCAGAGCGTCACAAACCAGAGAAGATCATCAGCTGCTCAGAACTGATCCCCCAGGTCTCAGCTTGCATTAAAAAGCACACACACTTAGCTCAAACACGGGTGTATGAAACAAAGGGCAATGTGAGTTTAGCAGCTGGAGAGCTGTCAATTTTACTCAACTTCTGAGTCGATTCAACATTTTGAATTACACTCACCGTGGATAATCTTTCATTTAAAGCAGGAAACATTTTCTGAACGTTGACTTACAGTCTCTTCTGGAATAGGAAATACCAGTAAATAGAAAACACAACCTGAGCAGCTCCAGGCAGAGGTTAGCATTGATTTCAGTTATCCTGGCCGTTGAGATTTGGCTGGTGTTAAAGGGGTCTGCACCGAGCGGCGCAGGAATAGTGCCCTGAGGAACCCCAGGGTCATACCCAGCAAAGCTGCTTCTGGGCAGGACCAGGGGCCAGCTGGTCAGCTGTGGGTTTAATGAGGCGGAGCAGACACCTATTACTCATTATCAGGAGGGGCCTGGCAGCTAGGATTTGCTGGGGAAGAGTTGCAGGTGAGGTTTGAGGGCTCTCTGATGCCAATTTCCATGCCTGCCCCATCTTGCCTCTCCCTCCAAGAGCACCAGCCAAAGCTATGGAGACACTTGGGCACAAGGTGCTGCTGGCACCTGGCTCCTGCTTTTCTGTCACCTCCAAATAGTCACACTCTTGTGAAGAGGGCAAAGTTTTATAACCCACCTGGTGCTCTCTAAAGACATACATATTTGTAGCTCCATCTTCACTGACCAAGTTTCTTCCGGGATGATCCAGATCTGCAAACTGGGCCACGGGTGAGATTATGAATTAACAGATTCCCAACACAGAACAGACAGTGGCTGCAGCTGGTGACAAGTTATCAGACCAGTTATCACCATGGGGATAAAGTCAGAGGGGTGGAAAGGTGCAGCTTAGCCCAGGCAGCTGGGCAGCCCAGCAGATCTCTGCCCCCCTGGCTCCTCTGGATGCCCTCCTCCTTCCTCCTCTTTCTCCTCCTCCTCCTTGCTGTGGGATGAGAGCCTGCAAAGGGCAGTCACCACCCACTTTTTCTGCACTGTGTGAGTTCTGTGTGTGGTACCTTCTTTGCATCACCTTAACCCAGCATTTAGAACTGCACAAAGGAGAGATGAAAATGCTTCAGAGAGGCTTTGCTTTCATCCTGCCCAATCTGGCCCAATTACCACCTCCCTGGCTTGGGGCGGTGGCTGTGCTTTGGTGCTTCCTGAGCAAGGCCGGCAGGTTGTCAGGGGTCTGCCAGGCCTACCCAGCCTTGGGCAACCTCCATCCGGTGGGATGGTGGGCAGGGGTGTCCCTCTGTGGTGGAGAGGCCACGAAGGGCAGCTCTGCTCAGTGACTGTTTTCTAGCAAGCACTGCCTGCATTGGGAGCTCTTTTTGACTAGAATGAAGGTGGGCTGAGCAAGGCAAACGCTGTAAAACCTCACAATTTTAAGGTATATAAGAGATGGAAAGGAGTTCCTTAGACTCACAGAATAAAAAGGCACTTTTGTTCAAGCCCAGCAGAACGCCACCAGAAGGGATGATACGGTGGAGGTGAGTCCCGGGGAGCAGAGCCAGCAGCCCAGGCTCTCCTGACCACCAGCTTCCTACAAAAAAAACACAAGCAAGAGCAGAAAAAAGTCATCTGGACAGTGTCCTAGGGTTACAGCTGCCAAAGGCAGACCTGAGTCATGCTGCTTCCCGTGGGTCAGGATAAGGCAGCAACAACAGAGGACCAGGGCACGTTTTTGTCACAAAGATCAACCTGGGCCTTTCTTATTGTGCCTCCAGCGTGTCACTGCCCTGTGCTGGCTTTGGCAGACAAGAGGGTCTGACAGTCACGGGCAGCAGGGACACCAGCCTGGGCTGCAGAAGGACCCATCTGAGGAGCATCTTCTGTAGAGTGCACAAACCACTGCTCCAGCCCAAACTGAGCAGGGTTGTGCTTTAAGAACGGCCTTTGCCAGGTACCCCCTAGTCAAAGCTTCCATAGCACACACCCACTCTGGTGTTTTCTCATTAAAATGCTTTTCTGAGCACTAATCAAAGCACTAATACTGACGACAGTGACAACAGCAGGAGAAGGATGTCCCCACGTGCCAACAGAGCAGCTGGCAGGGAAGAAGACTGGCCTGGCTGAACAGAGAGCTTTGGCTGGAACTCAGGGGAAAAAAGAGCGTTTATGAGCTTTGGAAGAAGAGACAGGTAACTCATGAGGACCACAAAGATGTGGATGTGGCACTGAGGGACATGGGGTAGCGGTGGACTTGGTAGTGCTAAACCAATGACTGGACTCAATGTTCTTAATGCCCTTTTCCAATCTAAATGATTCTGTAATTCTATTTTATGGTCATCCTGAAACACCAGGCAGAAAATAAAGCCTTATTTTGCTGAGTTCTGGACAAATCTGGCCCAGAAACACAACCCAGGTGTAGGGGTTGGCTCTGAGAAGTGGTTACAGAAGCAAACGTGAGCCTCAAGGGTTCACAGGTGCTGGTGATCCTGCGCTTGGGATAATTCCTCCACGAGCACCAAAGGGGCAGAATGAACACTCCAGACACATCCTGCCATGGAGTACATAAAGCCCATGTAGCTCTTGACAGGATCTCAGTGCAGTTGCAGAATGCATAAATGAAGATCTATGTCAGGCACAAGGAGCCTGCACGCTGCTCGCCTGCCGCTCCCAGCCCTTCATCCCTGCCTTCTCCCGTTACTGGGAGCAGTGGAGCTCAGGGAGCGGCAGGACAGGGGATGCCAGGCTTGGGCTGACAGCAGGAGCATCCCAAATGTTGACCATCCCAGGTGTGGACCACCCCAGGCAGCGGCTGCAGCCCTGGAGCGTTCCGCCGGTCACGCTGATTCTCCGCCCAAGGCTGTCGGCGCCGATCGGGCTCCTACGATCACAAACCCCTTGCTTGATATTTTGATCATCAGCGTTTTCAAACCCATCTGTGCCTTCCCTGATGAGTCAAGCCGACTTGCTCTCCAGCCGTACTTAGCACAGAACTCGTTAACTTCCTCCCTGCCGGGAGCCGCCTCTCCCCGCCGCGGCGCAGCGCAGCCCGGCATCTCCTCTGGCTTGAGGTGTTGTTTCGCTTACCCTTTTCTCGAGCCCCCACTCTCCTTCCTTGCTACCCTGTGGTTCCTTCCTTACTACCCTGTGGTTCCTTCCCTACTACCCTGTGGCTCCTTCCCATCGCTGGGAATGGGTGATGGGACTCTTTCTCTACAGCCTGTGGCAGAATGCTTCAGAGCATTCCTCCCTCTCTCCCGCCGGCACCGAAGGTCTGGGAAGTCAAGTGCCTTCGGCTTTAAAATAAGACCCAGCTGCTGCTCAGCATTTCCAGGGGCAGCCCCTGCGCCGGGAGAGAGGGCTTTTTTTATCTGCAAAATCCAAAGCGTTTCGGGTTTGCAGCCGGAATCCTAATTTCCTGAGAGAAATAATCACTTTATTCCTTTCCCTGGGTGGCTATAAATATTTGAACACATGACAGATAATACTATAAAGTTATCTATTGTTCAGAAATAAAAATAGAAACGTATATATCTGCCACGGGAAAAACTGAAGGTCTGTAAAACTGTAGCTCTGTAAAATACAACTGCGTGGAAGAGAAGTCTTGGCTCAGTGTATTATGACACACAAAGAGTTCCGCTTCTCAAATGTATAAAAGATTTGGCAGGTAAATAATGTATTCAATTATCAAGCCATAAATAATAGCGTGAGTTACTTTTGTCCTACGAACCACTCGTTTAACAGAGGCAAAGCCAATTTTACCTTCACTTTGTTGCCCTCTGGTGTAGAAGCGGGGGCATGCACGGCCGCCGCCGCCTCCTGGAGAAGGGGGTGAAGCAAACGCCAGTTGCGGACACAGGGCAAGGCAGCGCCGTCAGGAAAGGCGTGGCGGTGGCAGTTTGGAGGAGGGAAAAGAATCTGGAAAATTAAAACCAAACCCGGGTGTAAATACTCCAGTGAGATTGTTATACTCCGAACCTCCTGGGGGAAAAGCCCTTCCCAGTGATCTATTTTTCCCCGCGCTCTGGTTGTTGTGCCTTCGATCAGCATCGGTCCCCCAAGTGTGGAGCCCGTCAGGGTCTGCCAGCAGCTCTTCTGCGGGGCAGACGCAGCCCAGCGATTCAGGACAGCAAACCCTTCCTGGCAAACGCTGCCTGAGGAGACAGGCTGGGCCCAGAGCCGACACGAGGACGTGGAAGGTAGCTGAAAAGTACATGTTGCTCCCTACAATTTGATGGGGAGGAATTCTTCAAGTGTTACCCTGTTTTGTTCAGATTAACTTATCTCTGCTTTTCCACAGAAAAACCTCTTGCTGGAGGGAAGCAAGAAGGAAACTGAGTAAATAAATAAACAAGTAAACAAATAAATAAGCACAAGATGATTAAGTTTTTGCATTCAGATTTTACCCAGAGCAAAAACAAAAGGCCATTTGAGATGTCATTATGCACAAACAGTTCTGTTAAAGTAAAGACTACGTTAGTACAGAGATATTTTTCAGTGAGGGTGCTGATGTCCAACGCTCCAGCCATGCCTGTCTCCTGGGGAAGGGTGAGCAGTGTGACCTGTGGCTAGAGCTGCCCACGGGTGTCCAGAAGTTTCCCCAGACGTGACATCATCCTCACCAGTGTCCTCTGGGCCACCCTGAGCTGACCTGGGGTGTGGAGGGCTGGCAGAGACATGCTCTAATATGGATGGCAGCGCACCCGGAGTATGTGTTTGTGCCTGTGCTGCATCTCTATACGTACCCACAAGTACATACACCTTGGAGGGTTTGCTGGAAGGCGGTACACATTAGTCATAGAATGGTTTGGGTGGGAGGGACCTTTAAAGACCCCCCTGCCCTGGGCAGGGACACCTCCCACCAGCCCAGGTGGCTCCAAGCCCCCTCCAACCTGGCCTTGAACTCCTCCAGGGATGGGGCAGCCAGAGTTTCTCTGGACAACCTGGGCCAGGCTCTCACCACCCTCAACGTAAACCATTTCTTCCTGAGATCTACTCTGCATCTTCCCTCTTTCAGTTTAAAGCCATCGCCCCTCACCCTGTAGCTCCCCTCCCTGATCCATAGTCCCTCCCCATCTTCTCCCCTGCATCACTTCAGTAGGGATGAAACCACTTTTTCCACTGGGTAAACTAGAGTGGGCTTCCTTACTCTTCCAGTGTAAGGCCAGTTTATAGCTTGTCTATGTTGGCCCAGAAAGGACACCTCTCAGAAGCGTGTATGAGAGCCCCAGCTGTACACCACGCTGCTCCCAGGCCATGTTTGGCTTTACGAACCATTTCTGCCCAGTAACCACCACATTGGTGAACACAGGGATTCCTTGGTTTCCTGCTGAACACAATGGTGACCTTATTTTATAATAACAATCCATTTTCAGCATGTCCCACGCACCTCACACACACACAGACTATTTCTGCAGTGCAACTGCCCCTTTCTCAGTGGGTAAGGGGCAGGGGACACTGGGCGCAGGGGACACTGGGCACAGGGGACACTGGGGCAGGGGGCACTGAGCACAGGGGACACTGGGGCAGGGGGCACTGGGGGCACAGGGGGCACTGGGGACAGGAGGCACTGGGGCAGGGGACACTGGGGGCAGGGGAAGCACAACAGCATGAATATTAGTGATGGAAATGGGTGAGGGTTACACGTGTTGTGCTTGTGAATAATCGTGGGCAGATTTCCCTGGCTGTCTCTTTTGATTTAGTGGCTTTAGTGCAAGAAGCAAACAGATTAATCTGCGGAGCCAGTGGGTTTGCTGGTGTTTGTGGGTTATAATTTTGCAAGGATGTGAGCCGGTTACCAATCCCTCTTCTGAGGGCAAGTTTTCTCTTTCTCCTGCTGGCTTTCTGCGGGCGCCCAGAGCAAAGCTGGCAGGAGAAGCCTCCATGGGAGAGGTAAGCGGGGACATGGCCTGGTGCACACCCATCAGATGCCTGCCACCGTGCCCTCCCATGCTCTCACCTGAGCAGGGTGCTCTCAAAGCCCTCCAGGAATTGCCAAAAATTCCGTTTGCCTCCTCCTGTGATGTGGCAGCGCCAGTCGGGAGGTGTGGGATAACTGGGATCCCCAACTGCTGCGTTCCAGCCAGAAGAACCTTCTGTTTCTGCAGTTCAGAAGAGCCCCAGGGAGGACTCCTGGCTCCGAGCTCTTAACTTCCCATTTCTAAAAAATACAAGATGTAGAAATTACAGCAGTTACTATCGTCCTTGTGAGGCTCAAACCCCTGAAGATTCTAGAACCCCCTCACGGTCCAACCACCCTTATTTAATCAGATGTTTTTCTTCCTGAATACGTTTAGAGAAACTTTGAAGTGCCTGTGAGACACAGCTTGTAGCCCAGGAAGGGGGGTGTCGTAGGGGTGTCAGAGCTATACTGCTGGCAGCTGCTATCAAATTAAGACATAGATTTGCAAACCTTCCAGCACAGAAGTGGTCCCACGGGGGACGTCAGCGGCGGGATCACGGGAGCTACCGTGCCCGAGGAAAGCGCTCTCATGGCTGGCTGGGGGTGCTCTGGGCAGGCTGCTGCCCTCAGCATGGAAATAGATGGGGCTGATCAGTGTCTCCCCAACGAAAGCATTTGGCAGCACAGGCAGAGTGCTGCAGATGCTGGGTTTACTCCAAGGAGCGGGAGGAGCAGCACTGGGAGGTGCCTCCTGCCCGCTCCGTTGAGCGGTTTGGAGGGTTGTTTGAGAAGCTCTGGATTTCACACCACCCAGCTCCCTGCAGTAGCCCCATAATGGGCAAGTGCTCCACTGCTGGACTGGTTGAGGCTCCCCCGTCCCTGTTTCAGGCAGCAGGCGTTCCAGCAGAGCCAAACCCCTGCCTGCTTACTGGGAGCACTGGAGGAGGAAGTCTGTGAGCACCTTCAGCAATCTTTGTGTCTTTTACTGAGAGCCATCCTGGTCAGGGGAGAAAGGGCAAGACCAATTCCTCAGCAGTGCCCTTGTATGGATGGGGCTGGGGAGGGAAGGGGTTAAAACCTGCCAAGGTTTAAGAAGTTTCGTGCTGAGCACCTAAAGAGTCGGGGAAGGAAACCAGGGTTCAGGGTACCTTTGGCAGCCCCAGAGCCCTATGGGCAGTGTGTCTCCACACCAGTGCATCTCTCACAGAGTGCTTGCTGTGCAGGAGCAAGCAGAGACATCATTAAGGCAGTGTTAGCGCTGCAGGGGCGGGCTGAGCAGCCCCCATCCTCACCTCAGAGGGGATGCTCCCCAGACACTCTGGAAAGCAAATCTCCAGGCAGGGCTGTGCCCCATCAGTGCATCACCGTTTTGGGGAAGGATAACCTGCAGAGTTCATTTTCCCACCCAGACACCCAGGACACGCTCAGTCACCTTTCCAGACGCCTTTTCCAGGGAACCAGCCAGATGCCTCCTCTCCATCCCCTGTGAGACACAACCCAAAAGCTGTGACCATCTCAGCAGCTTTCTGTCTGGGCTCCAGCTCTTTTCCACCACAAGCCACGTGTTCGAAGTGGTGGCTGAGATGACAGGACCCCCATCACTGTGGACTTGCACACAACAATATAAAAGAAAAGGCAGCAGTTTGCTTTTTTATGCATGGATTAAGTGCATACCTACAGATATTAGCACATCTGTTATCCAACTGTCAGCCCAGGAATAGCTCCACAACCCCAGACATGCCAGAAATTAACCGAAAGAGAATGCAAAGGATTTGTAAAGGCCAATAACAGAGACCTGGAAGTTAGCAGAGAAGAATGGATGAAGATCCTATTATTTTATAATGGGATTATCTCCTCCCCTGAGATACCCAAAACTCGTTTCAGCTGTGGAATGGCTTGCTGGGCTCATGGTGAGTTGCTGAGGGCCCTGGCACAAGGTGAGGGCTTGGGCAAGAAGAAGCTCAGTCCCTAAGGCAAAGCAAGGAAGGACACTTGGCAAGACTGGTTCCATGATAAACCGAGAGGGTGCACACACAGAGCTTAAATGAAAGGATGTTCTCCAAGCCTTGGAGGAATATCCTATTTTTAGTCTCGAAATAGCAAACAGCAGGTTTTGGATGCTGATCAGGGATTCTAAAGTGACACGAGGCGTTGACACAGCAGTTGGCTATTTCCTGCTTTGCATCTCTGAGATTACTAGGCTGGTTTGGGAAACGCTACCACAAACTGCACACAGGGACCCTGCCGTGCTGAAAGCACCTTCCCAGGGACCTCACACCAGCTCTGGCGCCTGCAGGGGCCTGGCCCAGCACAGCACTCCCCCCACATCCTCCTCCGGTTGGCCATGAGCATGTGCTCAGTGGTGTAGCCAAGGTCTACAGTAGCATCCTGTAACTCTAAATGATTACTCTTCCTGCTCAGCTCGTCGACAAGGGACCCGTGAAGCCATCCTGCAGGAGGGGCACTGCCAAGAGGCTGCTTCACCACACGTTTTATCAGTTGCTTAGAGCACAGGGGGTTTGGGGAGTGGGAGGGTGGGCAACAGTTTGTTCTATCCTGCCAGGGCAGCCTGGCTTCCCCTCGGAGTGAGGATGTGAGGGATGGTCACGATGGTTCTCAGGCTGAGCCCCCACCTCGCAGCACCATAGAGTGGTCTTCATCTTCCTTTCCAGGTCAAAGCTCTCTCTCAGTTCCTCTCTGTGTGAGGAATTTGTCTGAAAGACCCAGAAGAGCCAAGCACAGCACAAGGCTTGTCCGCAGTCCTAGGAAGTGGCAAGCCCAGGCTAGGAGGCTGCAGCCTGCTTCAAGACACCTCCTGTATTGACTTGGGAGGTGGCCTCAGGACATCTCAGAGAAGCTCCAGAAGACAAGGAGGAAGCAAGAAGAAAATGCAGGGCTTGACCAGCTGCCTGAGACACTGGAAAAGAACAAGGTAGGAAAGGACATTGTCTCTGAAAGCCACGGGAGCTGGGAAGGGCAGGAGATGCCATATCCATGCTGTTTCCCCTGGGAAGCTGTTGAGATGGATAAACCCACTTCTAGGCATAGGTATGCTCATGGCCCGTGTCTATTGGGTGGCCACATGTCCAAGGTGCTGGAGCATGGTCCCATTGATCTGCTTCCCAGGGCCTGGGCTGGGGGCACAGACCCTTCTGGGCCCCACCTGAGCACCAGGAGCGGGGTTCCACTGGAGGGTGGCAGTGAGGTGAGGCTATGCCACATCTACCCCCATCCCACCTCCTAACTGAGCATTTCCTGATGCCCTGCACGAACCCCAGTCCCCGAGGGGGAGAGATGGCCCTAGGGCACCGAGAGGGCTGTGAGACACGGCCATGTCCTCTCACACCCTGTAACACCAGCCAAACTTCAGCAGAGGGGGGTGGCCCTGGGCTTCTGCTCTTTGTTTTTGCAAAAAGCATCTACATCTGTAGGCAGGGAAAAGGAGCCCGTTCACTGTCCCTTGATGTTCTCTGTGCCTTAATCATCATACTGCCATAATTGCTCAAGAAGATTTTTCCTGATGCATTTATGTACTCCACCTGATTAGCAGTCGTATAACAGCAAGCAATTTGCCATAATATTCTGAGAGCGCTTAATTTTCTCTTTGATGAAAGAGTTGTAAATGTAGGCACCTGTACTCAACAGTTCATCTGATTACTTACTTCATTATTGTCATACTTTCCATTATTATTTGATATTTGCAAACAGCACTATTAGAGTGATCCACTGCCTAGTGCCCACTGAAGGGAAGGCAGGTGCTCTTCCCAGGACTGCATAGTGATGTGTTTGCCACACACCCTCCTCATGCCCAAGTTCTAAGATGAGATGTGTTGACAATCAAGTTTCTTTGAGCATGGGCTCCTGAGGGATGAAGGAGGACACGGAAGATGAAAGCGCAGCAGTACGGTAACCTCACCGAGATTTAAGACCAGCAGCCTCTATACCAGGAAGAGCCATTCTCTTCAAACATCATTGAACCCAAACTTGTTTTTCACACAGGGAAACCCAGGTGACAGCAGGAAGACGGCCACTGAGGTAGGTGACATGCATGTCCACATACCAGGCACCCTCTGAAGTCGGGGACATTTAAAGCTCCAGCCTTCCCTGGTCCAGGTCCCCAAACAGCAAGTATTTTTGGTAAGAGGAGACGTGGGGGGAACAAAGCTACATTTTCCTTACAAGCCCGAGAAAGTCAAAACAAATCATCAAGTGTAACACATGCCCAGTTAAGGCTCTTGGGTTTGACCTATAAACCTAAGCACAAGCTGCTCAGGAGACCCTCGTAATGTCACAGCACTCGGATATCTGCCACCAGCCCGGGAACTTCTGTTTCTGTCCTACCCGCTGGCTGAGGGATGCTGCTGAAGAGAGAACGTTAGGAGGCAACTTGGTCAGTTATCATTTCCTCAGACACTGACCCATTTCCTGTATCACACACAGTATAACCTAACCAGGGACTTTATCCCTCCTAACACCGAGTACCTGGAAGCCGCCCAGGGACGCAGACTCCTCACGCAGCCAAACACGTGGCACCAATGAACCCGT
The DNA here is from genome assembly GCA_013400555.1 of Jacana jacana. Taxonomy (NCBI): domain Eukaryota; kingdom Metazoa; phylum Chordata; class Aves; order Charadriiformes; family Jacanidae; genus Jacana; species Jacana jacana. The sequence continues at coordinate 123,279 of VZTM01033768.1, read as the reverse complement.
GAAACCCCCCAAGCGGTAGGGCTGTAGTGTGGGTCTCGGCCAGTTTTGTCGCCCACATTCATTAGAAGTTAAACTTTGGCATAAGGTACCTACGAGGTGTTTAGTTATCAACACTGCTGTAAATTCATATCAAATTTGTTGATTACAGTCACTAATGGCTTGTAGCCTGTGGGGGTTGCTCAGTGCTAGTCACATCTCTGACTCTAATGCCTATTTTCATATCTTTAGCCTTTTGCCATCTTTTATTGACAGAAGAGCAAACAGATTTTTTTAAATGGCTCCATTCATATTGACTAAAGCCTCAAGCTGAGTTATTTCAAAGGCTTGAGCAGTTCAGAGAACATATAAAATTAATTCAGATTTCTTGCTTGCTTTTCTATTAAAGGGATTCTGGAAAAGGGAAAAAAAAATTACAATATAAGTGTATTCTTCCCCAATGTCATTCTTGACTACAGGCATTACAGACACGTCTCAAGGTTGTGGTATCTGGGTTCTGCAGGAAAGCAGCGCAGCCAAAGCCTCGGAATATTCACCTGTGTGCAGCACGGACGGATTCAGCGCTCCTTAAACTCTGTGAGGAATGCTCCAAATACACACAACATCACAACTTACTTTCTTGGCTGTAGTGCCACAATACCTGTGCCTGGAAGGATGTTTTCAGAAGGAATCCCATAAACCAAAATAGACCCAAGCTAGGATGTTCCCATTACCTGAAGCACAGGGTTTCCCAAACTAATTTCACGAATTCTAAATGTAAAATTTAAATTAAGAATATTTAATAGCATTCTATTTTTAACTATTATTTCTGTCCCATATGATACCAATAGAAGCGTATTTTCAGCAGTGTAGGGTATGCATAGAAGGTACCAGCACATACAGTGACTATCTATTGCTCTACAAAAGTGTAGGGGCTGAGATCAGAAGAAAATCCTCTGACTTGTGGGATCCCTATTGGCTTTTTCTTATTATCTTAATATTATCTTACTACCTACATACCCACACACTGATGATTTAATCATTTGCCCTAGTACCTCCTCAGGTACTTAATTTAGGCTTCTGGCTCGGTAATTTTCCGCCTGTTTTGGGGGAGAGATGCTCTGTTTGCCACCCTCCAGCCCTCTCCGTGGACTCCTCACCGCCCCACCGATAATCCCCACCCGTCCAGGGGGGTCCAGCAGGCGTTCTAGGGTGGATTTTGTCCGTCTCCCGCAGCCTGAAAACATCTAATTTATCTAAGTATGCTTTAATCTTTTCTTTCCCTGTTATCCCCTTGTTAAAATTAATTGCAGTAAGCGTCTGGTCACAATTAACCTTTTGCTGAAGGCTGAAACAATAAGGCATTGAATAGTTCAGCTTTCATTTGCTTCCCTTGGCTGCTCGGTACTGGGCTATGCGCGCCTTTGTCCTCCCCTCATCTCTGATGCGTTTCTAGATGCCTGCCTTCTTCCCTTTCACATTCCTTGCCTGTTTCATGCCTTCTCTGCTTTCTGATTTTATCCTTACAGGCAGTTTACCCCTTTCTATTCATCCTTAAGTCCTTATTTCTGCTTTTCTGGAGAACTCTTTCCATTTCTCCACGGAGCAGCCTTGGGAATGCCTGAGCTCCCTCTGCAACAGGAGGCTGTTGTCGTGCCTGTAAAGCGGCTTCTCTCGGTACCAGCCCCTTCTGCTGCCCTTCCTTTCCCTTTTCAAAATCCTCCCACGAGGCCCTGGCTGCTGCCTCCGTGACTTCATTGAAGTCTGCTTTTTTGAGCTCCGGTATCATCATTCCCTGGCTCTCCTTCCCTCCTTCAGAATAACAAAGTCCATTGTTTCGCATTGTTTTATGGTCATTATCACCCAAATTAGCTTTCTGCCTTCAGCTTCTCCAGCAGCCTTTCTTTTGGTCAGTATCAAACCTAAACCAGATGTCCCTGCCCTTCTATAACGCTTTTCCAACGGGCCTGCAGTGATTTTTCTGAACTGCAGTGGTCAGCATACCTTCAGGGAGCTGAGGACCATCGGGTGGGATGGCCTGCCTGCCTGGGACCCGAGTGCGGGGGCCACCATCAGCCCCTTCTGCCCTGAAGACCTGCTGGTCACAGGGAGCCAGGAGACGAGGGCACGGTTGTGGGCTGGGAATGGAGCAAATCCAGCCTTCCCAACCTCATCCACTCACTCCCACAGCCAGAAAAGCACATGCAATGGTTCTCACTCCTTTTTCAAGTCTGTGCATTCTCTGCTGTCTCCTCGATGGACTCAGCTCCCCGTGCTCTCTGTGAGAGATGTACAGCACTCTTCTAAGCTCATCCTTGCTCCAGTTTAACCATTTTCCCCCAGCTCAGGGCACACTCTGTGGTTCCAGATCCAGCCCTGGCAAGCTGAGGTGACCTGCAGAGGTTGTTAGCACTCACCCAAGGAATTTTTACAGCCGAGTTCAGAATTTTTCACCAGCTTTAACTGCCTTGTTCCGAACATTGCCTGGCTCGGCTGCCAGATGGGACAGGCTAGCACTTCTCTGCTGCTTCTAATTCTGGATGGGCAGATTTCTTGATTCAGTTGGAAGGTCTGAGTAACAACCTGCAGATGAGTCACTCGGCGGTTCGGGTGGACGCCTCCTGACGTTCAGCTTCTTCTGGAGTTCTGGACTGCAGAAAGGTAAGCTTCACCCTGTGCTCCCGCCCGGGGCTGCAGCAGGGACTGGGGTGTTTCAAACACTTCCCTGTGTAAAATAAAACACCCAGGGTGCAGAGCATCCCAGGCTTTTCCTGCTGGGGGGTGTGTGTTGATTTGATTAATTAGTTTAGGTTGCCTTCCATCTGTACTGATCCTCTGCAGCTCAGATGGAAAAGCTATAGCTCTGGGTAGGCAAATCTTGTGCCACAGCTTCCCAACGTTAAATACAAAGTATTTTCCTGCCACACTGACTTTTGACACAGGGAATCTGGTCAGAAAAACAGTTTTTAGGGAGGGAAAGAGTTTTGAAATTTTCCCATCAGTGTTTTCCAGGGAAGCAAAGGAACTTTTACCAGAAGTAAAACAGCCACGGTGACTCCTCACCCTGCTGCCACACTGCAGAAAGAAGAGCCCAGGAAGGCAAGTCACACCCTGTCGCTTCCCCCTCCCAGCTGTGCCAGTCTGAGACCCTGAGAAAACACATGAGCCCCATTATACCCTATTTCACCAAATATCTTTACCGAGGGACGAGGCTGGTGGCAGTGGCCAATGCCCCTGAGCGTGCAGAAGGGATTTTGGGGTGGCTGAAGGCTGGACCATCTCGACCAGCTCTGGCTGTTTCCTCCTTGCACGGCACATCCCACCTCAGAAAGCACCACAGACTCTGCTCTCTTCCCACCCGCTTCCACCCAGGAGATGGTGTGCAGGATGCTCAGGAGGGAGCAAACTCCACGAGCCTGAAGCAGACCATTATCTACCGCCACCAGAACAGCCCCTAAGTTCAGAAATCTTCTCCTTTGCTCTGTGGGGATCCATAAATCACCACCTGAACACATGCCCCCCCCCTCCCAGCCAGCGCTGAGGGAACCCCAAAGCCTCACCTGCTTTCAACCACCAAAGGTGTTCTAAGACCTCTCCCTCTGGGGTACAAATAAAGTGAAATGAGAGTAAGGCTCATTTCACTCCTCCATAAATGCTGCCCGACACAAAATCTTTACAACACAAGTTAGGAATGTCAAACAAACCGCAGTATCCCCATACCAAATGATTAACTTCTCCAGCACCGGGCCGTTCCACCGGCAGCCCTTCCTAATCATAAATCAGCTCCATTCTCGAGAAATCAAGGTGCCTGCCAGAAATAGCACTTTCTCCCGGGGCTCTGCCAGGTGATGCTAATGGCATCGATCACGTCTCGTCGCAGGCGCATCTGACTAATCCGGGTTTGTCTGCCCGTGATTGCTCCATCAGCACCCTGCCGAGCACCTCGGCTCTCCGGATAAGCCGGCCTCCCCGCTGCCAGAAATCAACTCTGTGCCCTGGAAAACTCAGAAATACGTAGATTAGATCAGTTGCAACAGCCACATCCGTGCCCGTAACCTCTCCTTAGGGGTCAGCTTCTTCCCTTACCAAAGCCTGTGGAAGCCTCCTGCATCCCAAGGAGGCACAAAGGGTCGGGTGGGAGTACAAGGGCTGAACAGCACCAAATTTTCCAGGTACTTAGTCCTTAAGCCTGGCACTCAGTGGGAGTCTGCTGCTGAAACACACAGCCCTTCAGTGTGCTGTGGGAAGGGACGCCGGGCCGTCACTTGGAAGAGGTGAGTTCCTGGGGCTGGTTTGGGCCGAACCACCTGGGCACACCAACGATCCCATGGAGGAGTTCTGCCAGGAGAAACAGCCTCACAAAATCCCAACAAAGAGCCTGTTTTAATTGGCAAACCTTAAACCAAACCTAACCTCTGACCCCTAAAAGGGAAAAAAGCAAAAAGAAAAAGGCACTGTGAACTGCAGGCTCTTTTCTAGACAAGTTCAGTGGTCTGGTCCCAGTCACTGCATTTGCAGAGAGCCCAGGAACAGCCCCTGCCTTTCCAGCACGGAAAGTAGCTCTGTTTCAGCCTCTTCCTTTCAACAGGTCTGCACAGCAAAGCTGGCTGGTGTGTCACGGTTGGCTGATATCAATTAGCATTACCACAACGCTCCTTAGTGGGTTTGGTTGCGTTTGCAGTAATGGTCCTTAGTAACTGGAGTCACCACGTGATCTGTTCCATTCCATCAAACGGTGCTGAATCCGTCTCTGAAATGAAAACCCGTCCTGCATTCTTTTAGTTTATGAGACTGTTATTTAAAAGTCTATTTTTATTCAACAGTGAAACCAAAACATGTTGATAAAATGAGGCAAAACCCTTAATTTTTCACACAGCGATTGCCCAGCCAAAGCACGTCCCTGACAAATTCTGACAGGAGCCAATGCAGTGTATGCTCTGTGGTTACTATTTATAGAAGAAAAAAGAATTAATAAAAAAAAGCTAGGAATATTATGCTATGCTTCTTCTTTTGCCCCAAATACTCAACTTGTATCATCCTATTAAGTCTTTGAAAACACGACTCAGCACCAGTTCCACGCATTATTCCAAGCTAAGGCAAAAGCCACCAAAACTCGAGGCAGGTGAACTTTGCACGTTGGTGGAGCCTCCATGGCTGCTCAGATCGCAGGGCCAGGAGGGACCACCCCAACCACCTCCTCCCTCCTCCTGAAGGGCAGGCCCACAGAGCCCCTCGCCGCGACTCCCGCTCCCCACTCACCACCCATCTGCTAAGCTGTCCTCTTCCATCCCAAACTTCTTGTCATGAACACCTTCCCCCATCCGGCAGTGATCTCATATTTAAACTTTCCCCCCCAAAGAACAGCCATCCATGTCAAGAATAAGTTGTACTTTAAATAATAATGAGAAAATGAAGCTTTTCTTTCGCAGCAGCAGGTTGTCTACGATCACAAAGAAGTGAACCACAGGGCGCTGGAGAATCGGGCCCGTGAAGAAAAGCCATGGAGAACTGCTGGAAAGGGAGGTTACTTTGATGATAATTCATTTTTTGTATTTGTGAACGGCAAATGAGACCTGCAGCAGACTCTCGGGCTCATGCTGTGGCAAATTCATCAGGATGCCCTCAAATAAAAGCTGGCTTTCGCTGGAGGAGCCCCGAGTCCTCTGCCAGTCACCTCCTTTGGGTTAGATAACTCCCACAATGGCGTTTTCCAACCTGTTGGAAAAAAAGCTGTTTCAGACACGCCTCGCTGCTTCCAGCACAAGCCCGAGCACGGAGCGATGCTGGGGAAGGGGAGCCAGCCTTTAACAGTGGGACACATCCACCAAACACAAACACTGAAAGTTGTGGATGGACAAAACGAGGCACAGAAACTTAATTACCTGAGCTGTGCAACAAGCCCTTGGCAGAGACGAGACCTTAACCTAAACTTGTCAGTCATGGTTCAGCTCCTTGATTTCTATACACCTCCTCCTTTATCATGAAAAATGCACCCATTCTTCCTCCCATTTTCTTGTCCTCCAATCTCTTAGGGCTTAAAAACTCTCTGCAGTTTTGTTAATAAAGAAAATAAACATTCCAGCACTTCTATAAGTGAATGCTGGAGGATTCCTCATAATTGGAAAACAAACCTGTTTTCTTTAGCAATTGAGTCTTGTGTTGGGCCGATTCGTGTATCATTACCCCTGTGAAAGGAAAGAGGCAGAAGGATGAAAAGCCAAGGTGGCCGCCTGCGTTGAGGTGCCCGATTTACCGCTACCGGCAGCGTCACCTAAACACTAAAACCTTCCCTCCCCCCGAGGAGGAGGCCAAGTGTTTCTCTTCAGAATTCCCTGAGGCAAAAAGGAAAAGAAGGAGTTGACTGGAGCTCACTCAGGCGAGCCAGCCTGTGCTGGGAGCCATACCCGGAGGAGGGAATGCAGCGCTATCTCTGTAGAACAAAACCGTTAACAACAAAATAATCGCTGTTTGCACAGCTCCAAGTAACAAGGGACTTTTGCTGCTGTTCTCATTAATGCCCCATTAACACGACTGCCTGTTCCACCACGTTAAAGCGAGAGAGGAAAGCGAGGTCGGGCGGCGACCCCGAGGCGGGGAAGAGGGCGGCGGGGGGCATCGCCCAGCCCAGCCCTCCTGCAGGCATCGGGCAGCCCTGGGATCCGGCAGGAGCCTGCACCAGGTCCCTGCCTGCTGTGGTCTGAGGAACACACGGCAACTTATTGTCACCTGGCAATAGGTAGAATATGCTATCGAATACACGGACTTAGATTTCCATCAATGACCCCTGCCTACCCAGAGATGGGAATTGGGGAAAAACAAGGACACCTGAGGGCTGCAGTATCAACAGGTTTAGTAGAATAAGACTAGATAATTAACATTAATAACACTAAAGAAACAGTATTGATCCAAATATCAATATAAGATGCACAAGGTCTATCCCCAGCCCATTCCATCAGGGGAAGCCGTGCCCTCCCCGCAGGGACAGCCCTGTGGCTTCGGGAGGAAGGGAAGGGCTCAGGGCTCCGTCACCGGGGCAAGGAGCTCTCAGGCTGGCAGCCACCAAGGGAGAGAGAGAACTCCCCAGAAAACTTGCTGATTTCTATGGAATGTGCTGTTGATGGGATGAAATAACCCTGGTGGCAGCTTGGGTCAAGTGCCCGGGTCTCGCTCCTCCTCATCCCCGCACCCGGGGAGCTGGAAACACCGAGACCTTGAAACCCGCACCCCAGAGCTGGCTGTGAATTCACCAGTTCAGACACTGGAGTCTTCTGAAAGTGCAGTTTTCCCAAACATTAGAGGATAAATTAGCCCCGTGTCACTCAAACCAGGACAGAACCGCACAGGGCTTGGGGACAGCCAGGCACTCCTCTCCATCGGATGGAGACCACCTTCCCCACGGAGCTCTGGGGAGGGAGGCAGACTCCCCCCTCCGGCCAGGAAACCTGCCCCCACGTTCATGCAGCCTCCAGGCACACAGACCCAAATTCCTCTCGCTCCCCTCAGCCAACAGAAAGTCCCAGATGTTTCCATGCACAAGCTAGTTGTGTTTACTCAGGAACCAGCCAAATTCTGCCTTCATCTTTTCTCTCCACTCTGGAAACAAACAAACAAACCAACAACAACAAGGAAAAAAATAAAGGAAAAACCAAGAGGTGCCTGAAATCTGATTGAGATGGAAGCTTTAAGCTTTTTCCCTTCAACTTTCTGCAAATTATTTCCTCTCTCCCCCCTGCCCGGGAGCTGCACCTGCGTTCCAGGGGATGCCAGCTTCAATCAGGACCAAGTGAAAAGCTGTGCTGTAAACACAACGTCATCCAGCGCGAAACAGGCATCGCCTGGATTCTGCTGCAGTGCTTGGTCCATGTTTCACCACTGCCAGTACCACCAAATGGCTTGTGTGAAGCAAAACACTTCAAAACACTCTACAGACTTGGCTCGTCTGATTTTCACCCCGTACCACTCGCAACTTCTCCTGAAACACTGCCTGAGGGAAGCGTAAAGAACAGCAAATTATCAAACATCTCCAATTCTGGAAAAGAAACACAAAAAAGACATTTCCAAGGGGTCTCCTCGGAGACCTGCCTGGAGCCGCAGGGAGATTGCAGAGGAGACTGGCGCTGAACCACTTGATGGGTGATTGGCATAAAACCAAAGTAAGTGAAATAAATGGATCAGATGTGCGGCACGTTGCGGGAGAGGCTGTGTGAATGAGCCAGACCTCTCCTCCCAGGCACGGGACTGAGGGGCTGGGCGAGAGGCTGGCTGACACATCCAAAAGCGCTCGATTTAACACCAGAAAGTTGAGCGCTAACAAGGTCCAACATCGTGAGCAGGGAAATGCAGGGGGCAGGGGAACCTGTTTGCCAGGAAACACGGAGGGGCAGCACTAGCCCTGCAGCCTCATCACCCGTTTAAGGGGTAAATGAAACATGGATCCATGGCTGGTGACACCCCTGGATAAGAGAGACATCCTTGACCGTAAATACTACAGGGGGTGGATTCAAGTGGCATCATGGTTTGAGGTCCCAATGAGTTTGAAAGACCTCTGGGTAGAGAACTTGGAATATGGGAACTCCACACTGGTGTTTAGCATCAGGTCAAATCAAACTCTCCAACAAGCTTTAGGTGCTTTGGAATGAAACAGCCCAGCTGCTCTGCAGGGAGCTGCCAGCCCTTCTCTCCAGTCTTCGTGGGGCCAGGTCCCGGGTGTGCAAACGGTGGGCGAGCATCGGTGAGGAGGCGTCGGGGTGTGCAGCACAGCACACACTCACTGCAAAACCCCACAGTCTCGCTCTTGCAGCATTAAAAAGCCTTCGACAAATTAGAGAGGGCAGAAAAGAGCTACAAAAATAATCCGACTATTAGAGAAAGTTCTTCACCCAGAGAGATTTAAAGAGTTTAATCTGCTTGGTTCATCAGAAAGACGATTAGGAGAAGCCTTGATTACAGTGTCTAAGTGCCTTCACAGGGAGAAAACAACAGGTACTAAAGGTCTCTCTAATCTAAGCGAGGCAGGCAGACCAAGCAGCTACGGGCAGGAGCTGAAGCCAGGCAAATTCCAAGAAAGCCAGCAGGCAGCCCAAGGAGCTGGTGTGATTAACCTCTGTGAAGCAAACGCAAGGGAAACCAGCAAACTTACCTTTTCCTCTGCTTTAGAACAGATCTCCAGATAGAGAACGGAAATATCCAGCATCCATTCCCATCGAAGGTTGGTTCTTCAGACCCTGTGGGGACACAGACTACCAGGGGACACTGTCAAGGGTCCCATTCCCAGGAGCAGTGCCCCCCAGACCTGCCCCCCGCCCCGTGCATCTCCTTGACCTTTTGCAGAATAAAAGAAAAGCCCTTGGTCCCTGCTCACCTCTAACCAGGAGCACCTGGAGACTTCGCCCATGCCACGTCCGTGCTCATGAGCCCAGGCGTGTGTCTCTTCACAACCAACCACCGCTGAGCTTGTTCAGCCTCTGAGGGGGTGTATGACAAGCAACCCACAGCCCATCTACTCACAAATAGCAATGTCCCAAATCCATTCAGAAACTTTTAACTGTGATCCTCCAGCAATAGGTGGGCAGTGGCTGAAACCAAGAGCTTCCCCGGGGACATGGTGGAGTTCTCGCGGCGTTCACAGAACACTAGCACTGCCTGTTGCCATTCAGTAATTGCCTTTGGAATTTCTTTTCTTCCAATTGGAAAATTCTCTGTGAGAAGCAGGACTGGTTTCTGAGAGATGAGTACATGGTGTCACAGGAACTGCCTTGGCTCCTTGACACTTTACAGCTGCTGCTGTGGGGGAGCATCATGATATGGATTGTTTATACAGCTCCACTTTGAGGCAGAAATAGCTAAAATTCATCATTTGGGACTCTCTCCTCTCCTCTCGGGGCCACGAACCCGAGAGTGAGCCGGGTCCTGCAGCCCAGGGGCCTCCTGCTCCAGCTGAAGGAAGGTGGGTTTTTGCTCAGCCCTGGACCCTGGGCACCTGGCTCAGCAGAGATCTGCCCATCATCCCACTCCAATTTATTGTGCCATTCTTCTATCATCCTTTCCAAAACAGAATTATAATTCACTAATTGAATAATGTATCCTCAGCACTAATTAATCCTTGTGTTGGCAGATAACTGAAGGAGGTGGTGCCTCCCAGGGCAGGTGCTCTGAAGGCACGTACGGCCAAGGAGCAGCAGCAGCATCGCTCAGGTGCTGCAGCCCAGGAAAATCTCTGCATCTCAATGAGGATCCTGCTTCCCTACCAGCAGGAGCCCAGGCATGTGCTCTCCAGCCAGGAATCATTGGCCTTCTGGCTGCTGAGAAGATGCAGAAAAATGCCTGCAACTGTCCTAGGATTTATCAGCTGGTGACATGAAGAGCACAAGGTCATTTCAGTCAAGCTTGTGTATTTTTTCCACTTCTGTTAAAAAAACCAAACAAACCAAAACCAGAAACCAAACCAAAACCAACCACCACCACAATGCAGTTAACTGTGGATGGGAACACCTGGTTGTCTTAGCAAAGAAATGAAATTCTATTTCAATTTTGTTGTATCAATGTTTAGTATAATAAAGCTCTGAGGTACAAAACTCCATAAAGCTTAATCGCTGTTTTGGATGCTTAGAGAAGTTTAAATATATCCATCAATGGAAACGCCCTATCAATTTGTTCTGGTTTTAACGACCCCGGCTAATAACGAGAAAGCGACAGAAGAGGGATGATACTAGAGCTGCAGCTGGCTTTGATTTAGCAGTTTCCCAGCAGAGACTTCAGCTCATGACGGAGGCTGTAAGGCAGTGCGGGAGTTTAACAGACGCTTCCAAGGCGCAGGAGAAGACTGAGGAGGGTGGGCTGAGGGAAGGCACCCAGGAAACAAGTCTGCATGTCCCCTGTGTAAGGCAGGCCACACATGGCCCGTGGAAAGCTGGAGTAAGGTTTCACGTGGAGTTAAGTGCGTATCAATCACGCATCTTATCATATATGGCCTATTAAACACAGTGAGGATCTTGTAAATGCTCTAAGTGACATGAAAAGCAGTTCAGGCAGAAGGAGAGCGCTCGAGGGTGATCCTGTCCCAGAGAGCAAGGCAGGGAGCAGTGTGGGACCCCAGGGAGCTCTGTGTCATCACGTCTCATCCCATGGGACAGGAGAGCGAGGAAAAGCTGGGAGGAGGAAGAGGACAGGCACAGACACACTGCAGGGCACTGGTCTTCAGCAGGGCTAGAGGCAAATCCAGCCTCAAAAATAGTCCCTGGCAGGAGGCAGCACTGGAGGAAGGAGAGAAAACCACACTGGCACCTCTTGGGATACTGATAAAAAAGCAGACTTGCTTCTCTGCCTTGTCAATTTCAGCCCATGATAATTTTTTACCGCTTTATAATCCTCTTTTCAAACATTATCCTCTTACACCGCTGTCTACCACTCCTGGTGGCTCTGTACACCGGTCACTGCTCCAGCAGACTGGAGAAGATCTTCTGCCCTCCAACAGCCTGTTCCAAAACATCTCAGGAGCACCTCCCAAAGCCAGCTTGGGTTAGAATTACTTTTTCCAGCACCAGGAATCCCACAGAGGTGGTTTTTGACTATCGGCTTGTGCTACATCCTGTCAGCCTGGAAATGCCACAGGCGATGTTTTCATGGATCCAAGCCTGGTTCGACTGAGATCTCTCTTTGCTTTCTCTCCTGCTTCTACCCAATTCATCTGCTCTCGCTTGCTGGCCTGAATATATCAGAACTCCTAAATTGGACAGGCTTCTACTCTTTCTAATCCCTACCTTCTGCATGCTCCCTTTCCTCAGGGAAAACTGAGAGGTTTCCCACCTGTAATGGTTTTGTGCTGGACTCACTGCCTGGAAAGCCCAGTCCCAGCCTCCCCCAGCGGTTCCACCCCAGGATCAACCTCGTGCTGGTCTACCCTTCAGTCCTTTTGCTTCCTCCAGTACCGAGGCACACGTCCCCCGGGCTTCATACGGGTTTCCCTTTGGACACAGTACCGGATGCCCTTCCAAAGCCTTAGGGCAGATCCACTGCATTTCCCATGCTGGAAGATCACCCAGGCAAAGACCTCCCCCCGGCCGGTGTGCCCCGGTACACCTCAGGTGGGGGCAGCGGGATACAGGGTGTGTAAATACACACCTGCAATTAACGGGGGCTCCATGCAGCTGTTTATTGGCATCGTCCCCTGTCACCGCTCTCAGACGTGCCTTATGCTATCACTGACGGTAAATTATCTTCCCAGATTCTTATAGTCTGTCTGGTGAAATTTGAGGCAGATAACACAATCACTCTGCCAATAAGCAGTCAAGGCAGGCACTGTGGGAGGTGTAATAGCTTTTCATGGCAGTTCCTAGAGAATTGATTAGCACTTGGCTCATTAGCTCAATAGCAATCAATGACTCTAAACAGCTTAGATACAACTCCTGCACATCAGAATTGCATCATAAAAATCCTTATGACAGATTTACTCAGTACAGGTCTGCAGCACAATGTTCCACATAAGAGAGAAGAGCTGCAGAAGTGCTGAGGTGTGGGAGAGGCAGGTGGGGAGCACGGGGAGCTCAGCAGATCACGGAGGAGCTCAGCACCTTCCACGCACAAACTCTACCGCTCCAGCTCCAACGGGTCCTGGTGAGCGCTGCCCACTCCCTGCCCCCTCGCACGGCAGGAGGGACACCTCGTGCTCCAGAGGAGACCATCCACAGCCTGTGCTGTGGGCACAGCCTGCTCCTCACATGGGGCCAAGAAAGCACAACCCACACATTCACAGAACCACAGAATCTCAGGGATTAGAAGGGACCTTGAAAGCTCCTCCAGTCCAACCCTCTGCTGGAGCAGGAACACCCAGAGCAGGTCACACAGGAACATATCCAGGTGGGTTTGGAATGTCTCCAGAGAAGGAGACTCCACCACCTCCCTGGGCAGCCCCTGCCAGGGTTCCCTCACCATAAAGAAGTTTTTCCTCATATTTAAGTGGAACCTCCTCTGTTCCAGCTTGCACCCATTGCCCCTTGTCCTGTCATTGGACGTCACTGAGAAGAGCCTGGCCCCATCCGGACACTCACCCAGGATTCGGGCAAGTCCTTTATTAAAAGGTTGAGGTACTTAAAATAAAGGGGTTTAAAGCTCAAGCACTTCATGTTACAGAGGAATTAAAAAGCTTTCCAAATACTTTTGAAAACGTGAAACCAAGACACAATAGTTTTGAATCACTTTAAGTGTTCACCTCCCCAGTGGAATATTCTTCTCCCTAATGAGGAAAACAGACAAGTGAAATTCAAGAACACTCAAGCCTTGTTGCTCGCCCCCGTGGAGAGCCAGTATTGGGTGCTTCACAAGGTCCAGCAAAGAAGGATTAAGGGGGTTGGGGCAAAAGGAAAAGCAAAATAAGACATCCCCAGGTCTCCACATGGAGAGAGGTAAAAGCTGAAGGTCTGAAGGACAAGGGACAGGTTAGAAGCAAGCAGAACTGTGACATATTGGTTAATTTAATAAACAAATAATTTAATGAAAAAATATTACGTATGGCTGGAGTGTAGTTGTACCTTTATACTAAAGGCTTAATGAGAACAGCTCCTACGGACTCTCACTGATGTTTGTAAGCTGGGCCCTGGGAACCAGGCTGCTAATGAACTTCTGTAAGCTGTGATAATTGGGTAAGAGAATTAGCAGAAGGAGATGTTGTTGGGAACCATTCAACAATGAAAGTGGTACCAAAGGAGTGAGGAAAACTCCTGCTAGAGAGCAGATCTTGGGTTAATGTTTTTCTAAGTGATACCACCCCCATCAACTCCCATCAGGTCTTAAAAATCCCAAACTTTTCCCAGCCCTTCACCCCTTCCCCCGTGACACACTAATTACATAAAAAGGACACATACAGACAAAGACCTTGGTGAAGGAGAGACTCAGATAGCTGATGCATCATTCATTGCACGAAAAAGGGAGAACAAGAGGAAGGGAGTGAATGAGGCTTTGTCTTCTAGAGCTGAATTGATAGTGCAGTGGCTGCAAGGGCCCGTCGGAGCGACCCGGCAGCCTCCCAGCCGCCCGATGAGCCCTTGATAACGGACCGAATGCGTCTGGTGCCGCCTGATTGACTGCCCGGTAAGCACTGAGAATCACAGAGGCTGGAAGAGACCCTTGGGATCATCACTTGATGGATAATAAGCAAGTGGGAGCAGAACTGGAGACAACCCCGAAGACGGTACCCGTGAGAGCAAGAGGGGAGATCTCTCTGTTACCCAAAGCCCGTCCCGACACAAGGACACGCCAAGACTCACGTACTGCAGTGTTGGCAGATCGAGCACAGAAACTGGGCAAAAATTCACACAGGATTCTCCTTGTTCTCTTCCCCCCTAAGAATTTCTCAGTTGCCATTATGGGAAATGTCGGCCTGATTTATTTTGAAAAATACTCCTGACCTTTTTTGCAAATGTGTTTAATACTGAAAATTAATTTTAAATCATTAAGCCACGAGACTGCTAGGATATCAGTGGAATTTCAAGACAGATTGTATAAAGGAAAAATTAAATTTCCATAATTATTAATACACTTAGATGTAAATAACACTTCATTTTGGAGAAATTGCTTTATGAATCTCTAAGTCTTATTTAATTAATCAGTACACTTTGCATCAGTGACAAACCACATATTCAGCAAATTTAAAGATGCACATTCTATTATGGGAGCATTAAGTGTAGCTTTATCAGGGATTTAATAAATAACAGCAATATTCTAATATGAAAAACTCATAAAGAGCTGAGCTCAAGGGGGCATAAATTGTGACACCAGGGCATTTTTAAATCAGAACATGCACCGTTCTTAGAGCCTTAGAAGACAAGAAGTAGTGCCTAGTTTTGCTTTTTAAAGCTCAAAAGTGCGTTGTTTTTCACAACCTAAGCTGGAAAAGAATGAGCCCCAGAAGGGCCTTCTTGGAGAAAGTACAGGCAGTGGAACTGGTGTCGTGTTTTGACCTTGCTCCAAGGAGAGCAGTACCTAGCACTGCACTTGGAGCCCAAAAGCAATGAAACAGCAGAAATGACTTAAAAACGCAGGCTGAGAGGACTGGAAGCAGATTAGAGCAGCAGTGAGACCTCTGTTTGCAAATGAGGAAATGTACCACAGAAACAGGCGGCAGATTTGCACAAAATCAAAGCAAGTCACCGAGTCAAGAGACAAGAGGGGCATTGCTTACAGAGGGAGCAGAACTGTCAGGATCAATTATGTATCTCTCATTTTGAAGCTTTTGAACAGCTCACAGTCTCAGCATGGTGCAACCTCAAAGGGAATCGCAGAATCACAGGACGGTTCAGGTTGGAAGGGACCTTAAAGCCCACCCACTGCCACCCCCTGGGCAGGGACACCTCCCACCAGTCCAGGTGGCTCCAAGCCCCCTCCAACCTGGCCTTGAACCCCTCCAGGGATGGGGCAGCCACAGCTTCTCTGGGCAACCTGGGCCAGGCTCTCACCACCCTCACACCAAAGAAGTTCTTCCCCACATCTCAGCTCCATCTCCCCTCGGTCAGTATCAAACCCTTTGCCCTTGGATCAGGCTCCCCTCCCTGATCCAGAGTCCCTCCCCATCTCTCCTAGAGCCCCTTTAGTGACTGGAAGGGGCTCTGAGGTCCCCCCACAGCCTTCTCTTCTCCAGGCTGCACCCCCCCAACTCTCTCAGCCTGTCCTGCCAGCAGAGGGGCTCCAGCCCTCCCAGCATCTCCAGGATCTCCTCTGGACTCAAAACCCACGGATGTGTGTTCAGCTCATTCCCACTGTCATTCATCTCAAAAAACTGATGGAGCCAAGAGCACACAGCTGTGCAGGACACCCCACATCTACCATGAATGCAAGGAGCAGGCAGCCCATCCAGCCCCACACGACCATCAGCTCACCCAGCAAATCCACATCGACACATACCCAAAACAGGCACTAAATTTAATTTTAGGCAAAATTGACCAGGGTGCACCGTGAGGAATATGCCCCAGCTTTATGGTCGGTGCAGAACACCAACAATTCCTGACCTGGCCAGGGCTTCCTAAGACCGTTCACTGCAGAGGAAGCTTTGAACAAACCAGCCAACCTAAGCCCATCGCTTCCATCACCACATTCCATACGGCAGAGGCATCTGGATCCAGAAAAGATTATGTATTTTTATCAGCACTGATCAGTCGTAGTTGCTGATTTTTATAAATGACATTAAAATAAGAAAATGTTTCAGCAATATTGTCATATTATGACAAGTCATTGGTTTGACTGCTATCTCATAAAATAAGGCATGAATAACAAAAAGCATATAAAATGTACCCACTGGATGACTAGAAACAATTTTTTGAGTTCTGAAAATGTTTAGAATTGAATTTCAGAACTTAGAAATGCTTCAGCTGGCTTTAGTCCCCTGGGGCCCTTGGAGGTCTCATGTCAGATAGGAACAAACAAAACCCCTAACAACAACAGCAAAAAGAGATCTATTTGGTTTCCTTCAATCTACCAAAGAGACGCTGGGACACCAAACCTCCTGACGCCACCACGCTGCCAGGATCCTTGGGTCACCGACCCTGAAGGAGGAAGCAACAACCCAAGCTGTGTGCCAAAAAATAAAAGCCTTGGAAATTCCCCTGCAGGTGCTGGCGAGGGTGAGTAACACCAGTAACGCCCCTCTGAGGAGCCAGGCTCCCAGTAAAGGCCGTGCACAGGAGGAAAGCACACCGGGGTGTCTACCCCTGCCTGGAAAACCAAGGCACCATTACGGGGTATGTGTGCAGGACATGGATATATTCAGCTCCACCTTGCAGGTCTGAGTGGAAAATTGCCTATTCCATCTGGCTCCCATCTGTGCCTTCAAGGCAGCATTAAACACTCAGCACGAACCGGCCTCCGCTTTACCCACCGGCTGAGCAGAAGTGCTCACTGGTGCCGCTAAGTAATCCCTGCTTAACCCCAGTTTGGACGCAGTGAAGTGCGGCCAGTTATGGAACACCCTTCCTCCGACTTGGGGCCACACGCTGCCGCTCGCTGTGAGGCTTTGCTGGAACCGGCTGGTCCTGAGTACGGGGCACAGCACCCCTGGGAGAGGAGATAACGCAGCCTCGCGGGACAGCCATGCTGCCCAGACACCTGGGTACAGCCACCCGAAGTCAGGGCTGTGGGGAGCCAAGCAGCACAATTATCAGGCAAGATATCCACTGCTGCTGGGTTTGGGTTGTTTTCTTTAAATTTTAGAGTTTCTAGCCTGGAAGCTGGCGGTTGCTGTCAGCGCCTCGCTGTTAAAAATACCACCGCTTGCGATGAATACTCAGCACACGCCACAAACTGCTAATAATAAGGCTCCCCCCCTCTGCTGCAAGAAGCTCCAAAGCAGCACAGTCGGGGTGTCTGCCCAGTCGGGGCTCCCCCCTGCGTTCCCAGGGGCCGAGGTCCCAGTCTGCCAGTTCAGTCCATTCTGCACCAGTTGTTGTCGTGTCAAACGGCCTTTCTCTGGACGGCCTCATTTCTCCTCTAGCCTCCTTCCTACACGGGTTCCTCTTGTCCTGTGTTCTCCTGCCGCTGAGAAGCTGTTCTCCATGCAGTCACTGGTGGGGTGCGAACACGGTCCATGATAAATGTCCCTCAGACAGACTCGGTAGGTCAATCTGTAAGTCTCTCCTTTGGAGACGGCTTCAGGGGCTGTCCTTTTAACAAACCCTGTCCAGTGTAACCACAGAGCTTCTACAGAGGAGCAGCACCTTCTGCCAGACCAGCCGATGCCAGCCCTGGTGCACATCTCCACAGCGCGTGCTGCTCCAGCCGGGATGGCAGCGGGAAGGAACGCTGCAGGGAGCAGCAGCTTGCTCTGTTAGGCTAGAGGATGTAGCTGGAAAAACCAGAACAGCTTTTGGATATCTGAACCTCTTTTTCACATCTTTGTAACAGATTTGAGACTAATAAGGTACAACCTTCCCCTACAAACCTCACCTCTTTTATAGCTTTGTATCATCACAGCTGCAGCAGCAAACGACAACTATTGATTTGATACTCAAAGAAAACGGTTACCTCTGTGGGATCATTCAATATTTCTTTATACACCAAACATTATCTCTCTTCACCACAGTTGTGTAGGACACCTGCAAAGCCCTATCCTGCCATCACACCTCCCAGGCTGCAAACCCAAAGCGTGTATTTGGGCACTGGGACTCTTACACCTTAGATTCACAGACTCCTTCAGTGCCTGGGGGTTTGGGAGACACAGAAAACCCCCAAGAACAAGTCAATGTGAGTCTTCCCAAAATGTTGTCCCCAGCTTGTCAGCCTCACCCGCATCATGCCATCTTCCTTCTTGCTTCTGGAGCCTTGCAGTTTGCCCATTAAAATAACACTAATTATTAGGACTAAGCCAGTTATGAAGGACCCTTCCTTTCCTGTTTCCTTTCCCTTTTCCCTTCCTTCCTTTCCTCTTTCCATTCCTTTCCCTTCCTCTTCCATTCCTTTTCCTTGCCCCTGTTTGGCTGCTGGTCTCCCCCTGCAGAGGTCAGTGCCCCAGACAATTGCTGAATTCAGTGCAGGTGAGCAAGCCTCAGCCTCGACAACTCGGTGAGTTTGGTCAGTGACTCCTGCATCGACACGGGTCTCTCCTGTACACAACACCCCCTCACAGTTCCATTTCAAGAATTACAAATAATAGCTCTAGCCTTTCACACTCTCCATGGCTTGGGGCATCAGTAAAATCAGTAAAATCATCTTGGCTGCAGCAAAGAATCCCTGTTTTCCAGAGGGACTCTCACCCCAGGTTTTGCAGGGCTGTTTTCCAGACAGCTTTTCCCCGGGCTGCAGCCCTCAGTGCTGCCACATAACCTGCTCTTTTATTTCCAGGTCTTACTGTCTATTTCGGTCTGCCTTGCAGCCAGACCTCTCCCCTTCCTTCCCTTTCCCTGGGATTTCTCACCACCTCGCTGCAGAGGCTGCTTTCACTGGAGTTATGAGTTACTCTGCCCCGTTGGTCTCCCAGGGGGGAGAGCTCTGCTCCGAAGGCAGGCCAGGGTGATATGCAGCCTGTGTCGCCAGAACAAACAGAAGTCTTACACCGAGCACCATAAACACTCTGCAGGTCAGACAGGCAAAAGAACAATGGGTTTGAAAAGCAGGCTTTTCTATTGTGTCTCCCAGGCCGTACCCACTCCCCCCCCCCAGTCAACAGGCGCAGGAGGCGCTGAAAAGCCCCGCCGCCCCCGGCCCAGCAGCGCGGCCAGCTGGGACAGACAGCGACAGTCCCAACAAAGCAAATTTGGCCTCCTTCTTAATTCCTGTGAAGAAAATGCAAACCAATATTTCTGCTCCTCTGAGCACAGTGTCTTGCACAGAGACCTCGGTTTGGCAGCTCCTCGCAGCAGTCGTGTGGAAGCTTTGCTTCCTCGTAAAGAACGAGCAACTCCACGGCTCCAGCCGGGAGGATTTCTCTCCCGAGCAGCAATCCTGCTGCAGGGAACCGATCTGCAAGCAAATGTCCTAGAAAAGCCATTCTCCAGGTCATCAACAAGAGACCTAGAGAGGTGTGTCATGGCCACGGAGAGATGACAGGGTCACATTTATTCCCTCCTCCTGTGGCATGGATAACCATGTGTTTTACCTTCCTTGAGATCGTCGAGTTCCCCAGCCTCTGAGATTACGCTTGTCAGCTCTGTAACAAAGAGTGAAAACAAGGGGCAAAGTGCAAAACCTGGTAGCTTCAAATGTGTCAACTTGAATCAGAAATTAGTCTGAAAATGTCCTTGTGCAGGGTGGTCCAACTCAGTGGAAGCTACAGAAACTCCCTGGCCATCCCCTTGTCCTGCTGTTCTGCGAAGCCACAAGCAAGAAGTGAAGGAACATCTGGAAAAGGTTACAGACAAGAAGATGACATGTTCATAGACCTCTTCACAAAGTAAACACTGGTCTGTCCTTGCATGCACTGAAGATGCTCAATTCATGGTTCAGTCTTCCCAGATCACTCATGGAGGTTTTGTCCTCACCTTTCTCATGGCCTCCTCAGAGCAGCTGGGAACTATCCAGTCCCACCATCACCACTGCTGTAGTTCTTGTTATGGATTCATGTGACCCAAACACACTTCACAAGGCAGTTCTGCTCTGGACTGAGAGTCTCCTGGAATCTCACATGCCACCAGCAACTACCAGCACCATCCTGAAGCTCTGTCCCCAGGAAAGTGCATGCAAAGCTCCTGCTGCCCAGCACTCGGAACTCCATGACACTCCCTGCTCAATCCGTATCAGCACCCGAAACATGGACACCAGCTGGAACACCAGGAATGCTCATCCCAACCCATGCTGTCAGGTGGGTATGTTTTTAATTTGCCCTGAACGCCTTAGAATCATAGAATGATAGAATCATTTAGGTTGGAAGAGACCCCTGGGATCATCAAGTCCAACCATCAGCCCTACTCTACAAGTTCTCCCCTACACCAGATCCCTCAACACCACATCCAATCTACTCTGAAACATAGTCAGGGGTGGGGACTACACCCCCTCCCTGGGCAGCTGATTCCACTGACTGACCACTCTCTCTGGGAAAAACTGTTTCCTCATCTCCAGCCTAACCCTACCCTGCTGCAGCTTGCAGCCATTCCCTCTCCTTCTATCGCTCATTGCCCGTGAGAAGAGATCAGCACCAACCTCTCTGCAATGCCCTTTCAAGCAGTTGTAGAGAGGGAGGAGGTCTCCCCTCAGCCTCCTCTTCCTCAAACTAAACAATCCTTGCACGGGGAAGCAGCAAGAAGAGAACAAACCCAACACCTACTGGGACACCAGCTGCCTCCACGCTGGCCAGAGCTACCCACAGGCAGTCATTTACCCTGCCTGGGTGGCTGTCCACACACCTCCCCAGGACGGGCTGCAGCGCTCAGGCAACCAGGAGAAAAGGGGCTATTTCTCTTGAACCTGCTGCTTCCTCACCATCCATCCCATTGTTCCTCAGCCTGTGGGGGGGCCTTTCAGTCCCCTCTCCTTCTCCTGCATCTCTGCAGCCATAAAGATTCCCCCAGCACTGATGCAAGCAATGAAGCAAGGCCTCAGGCTGTTGAATCTCTGGGATTAGAGGAAAGTGGGAGAAGAATGAAAGGACTGTCACAGACACAACTGTAATGAATAACGAGAGCAGTGTGTGATAAACTGACCCGGGTAATGCCATTAAGATGAGCAGCCACACAGATCTATCACTAATCCTATTACAGCCGGAATGCATGTGACAAGGAAAAGCACCTATCTTTTAGCAGGGTGCTTAATTGGAAGAGAAAACCAGATGCCTCAGACGAGCAGCTCGCTGACAGAGACGGAGCCATGCTGAAGGGAAGAAGAGTGCCCCAACGTGAGCGGAGTCGCAAGCAGCACCCAGAGGTGATGCTCATCCTCCAAAGCCTCGAACGCCCTGCCAGCACCCCCCCTCCACGGCAACCTCAGTGAACAGCCTACAAGAGAGGTACACAGGAGGAGGGTTTATTTGGGTTAATGCTGTTTACAGGGGTTCTTACTGGGGTTAATGCCATTCTCAGCTACCCCCCAGCCAAGGGTGCTGATGTGCTTTGTCCCCGGTCCATGGGCAGGAGCACTGTGCCTGCAGCAGGGCAGGGACGCTCAGCCAGACAGAGCATCCATCACTGCTGGAGCCCCACTGCCACTTTTATCCAGGCTCAGACAGGCACTTTCAGCAGAGGTTTGTACTGGAAGAGATGCTGCAGCTCTGCTGCTGTGTCCCCTTGTCACTGAAATCAAACGAGGTCATCATTTGGTCTGACAGTCTCACCAGTGCCATGGGGTGCTAGGACCATCCTTACCAGCCACCTCAAAGTCTGTGCTGCTCTGCTCTTTCTGCATCACACACTTTCTGCCTAATGGCAATAAGGAACTCACCCATGGTTTTCCTCAAGCCTCACGTACGGTGTTAGGGGACCCATGATGGGCACAGTGATGGCTCACGATGCCACCATGCTAAAACCAGTGCCAGATGTGGGAAAAGGTTGGTCCATCAAAGCTCATCAGTCCCATCTTCATAGACATCACTGTCCTGTTTGGTTGTTGTGCAGAGCTCACAGTGAAGTGTGTCAGGACTGCTCCTTGAGGCAGCCGATTCAAAAGCTTTACCTGGTTTGCTGTAGTGAGGGACATAAAAATATTTAGACATATGTAAATAAAAAAAAACCCCAAACAGAAGGACTGGGGAGCAAGGTGATAAGTGTCCCTATTCCTGACATTGGGATGTACAGGATAACAGACTGGCCAGGCAAGGAGAGAAGGCAGTGTCTCTTTCAGCAGGTGCCCCAGGAGGTATCCCTGCAAGCAGGGAGAGGGCTGAGGATTGAGGCCAAGGAGAAAGGTCAGGGTCTGATGGTTAGTGGTGCCCATGGTCCACGCCAATGCTTTTATAACAAAGTTTTCAGAAAGGATTTGAGACCTCCATATTTGATGAATTCCCAGCCAATATTAGCTACCAGTTGTGCTTTGCTTTGCAGCGTGTGGCACAGGGGAAGATCAGTTTCAGCTTCCTCTGCATCACAGCCAGGACACATTTCCACTTTCACAGCTTGATAGCAAGGTTTCCATTTACTTTTGGCAGGGATGATTTTGACTTTTTGGAACTTTAATAGAACTTCTATACATTTGAATATTTGTGCCTTTAAATTAGCCATAATTGAAGGGGAAATTAAATATTTAATTACAGAAACAAATGTAGCACGGGAAAGAGTTCAGCAGAGTCAGACCAGCCTCCTCCTAACGACTAGGAAGTGTGATGTATTAGCACACACTGCAGTGTGAAGGGGGGTGTTAGCTGGTGCGATTAGTGACTGTGTGCTAAGATCCCTGTGCCAGTTAACCCAGGACTGAGCAAGCCAAACAAACAAGCTTTGGGATTGTGGGTTGTTTGTTTTGAATACAGCATTCATTTTTTAAGCACCAAACCCCAGAACAACATCTGCACCAGCGGTCAGGCAGCACCTTGGCTGGCCTTCCCCCAAAGCCATGAGCAGGATGCAGGGGGAGGCCAGGGGTGACCCCAGGCTGCCTGGACTGTGGGAAGAAGTCACCACAGACACCACTGGCTGCTACTGCCCTGTGCCTGGGACCAGCAATGACCTTTGAAACCAGACACATGCATGCTCACAACAGGACTTGGAAAGAGTTGCAGAAGTTGTCACTGTCACATTAAAGATCCCCTTTGGACTGTTCTAAACCAGATATGGACCGTCTGCTAATCCTGAGCCTAAGGAACGGTGACAGAGTCTTCTTTACTGACGCTCCCCATTCATTTTGTCAAGCTGGGCTGTGTTTACCTCTAGAGGATGACTCCGCTGCTGAGGTCTAACACTTTCCCCGAGTTCCCATCACCACTCTTCCAGCAAGGGAGGGCTCCAGGATCGTCTCTCTGAGGCCAACTCTTACACTGGATCAGAAACACACATTAATTAGATCATAAAGGTGTAGACACTAAGGTACAGGGCACCTGTAATTTATTCAATCTGTGCAGGTACAGACAGGTCAGAGTTCACCCAGTCACATTTTACCCAGACCATTAACCTCTTGCTGCAGCATAGCTCTCAAAGGATGTCACAGTCTGAATCTGAAGGAGAGGAAGGATCCAGCCATTGCTGTGGCACACACTTGCCATGAAAGCAGGTCTTATTTCCAGATTGAATTTATCAGCTTCCTCACTAAACCACTGGTTCCTCTCTGCCTTCCCCTGCCAGAGCGAAGCAGGGAAGGTAACCCTACCCTGAAGACAAGATCATCAACACCTTCTCCCCACAGAAGTCCCTCTGGGATATATTCAAGCCATCTCAGTCATCTTCTTAATATATTACTGGACTGACCTCCCTAATGTGTTCATTTAAGGTTGGTTCTTCTGACCCCAAAGCATTTTGTGGCTTTTTGTGCTGCACCTTTTCCCTCCCTCCTGAGCAGGTGGACATCAAACCCAGATGGAGTTGGTCTCACCAGTCCCACACACAAAGAGAGCAGGCAGCTGGAGGAACAGCTTGGGGTCACCCACCATCCCAGGGAGCAGGGGGTATCCCCACAGCCATTTGGAAAAACAATCAGCAAACGATTTTCAGGAAGAAAGGTGATTTTCAAGTCAATGAGCCATTTAATCTATAAAGCCCTCTGATACACGATTATCTCCACGGGGAAATGGAGGCTCAGACAAGTTAAGCACTTGCCCGAAAGGTCACGCCATAAGTCACTGTAAAACTGGGATTAAGCTCTGTGTTTCCTACTAGTGCTGCCCCACTGGAAAATGTCACCTCCGAGGGAAAGAGTCAATCAAGCACAGACGTGGTTATAGCACTTTCACCCTGAAAAACTGAGCTCTCACGATCTGGTGGCTGGCCTCAGGTCCCTGAAGAGCACAGCTGCAGGGGCAGTGGCTCTGCACAGCACAGAGGACAGCTTTGTCTGCACGAGACTCTCCTGCTGCCCCGAGCAGGGACCTGCTTCCACCCCCCCATCCTCTCCAAGCTCCCCTTCTTCTGCCTACAGACAGGAGGGCAGGGGATCCTCTTCCTCTCCTGGAGCCTCCTCCTGCCCCTTTTCCCTAAGGATGGCAGGGTGTGGCTCCACCAACCAATGTCTTTTTCCCATTCCCAAATGGTTCTTAGTCATTCTGCCTCCCCTTTGAGCTCAGACACAGGCTGAGCAGATCACCTGCCTGCTCACAGCACACACGGGCAGTGTCCTCCTGTGGGAGTGACAGACATCCCATGCACATCTCTGCCTCAGATCATAGGGACAGAGTTATTCAGGTTGGAAGAGACCCTTGGGATCACAGAGTCCAACCACCAGCCCCACTCTACAAAGCTGTGTTCAGACTCATGCCCTGCCCAGCTGATCCAGCGCCCCCAGGCAAAGCAGCAGAGAGGGAACTGAAAAGGAAGGAGAGGAAAAGGTTCTAAAAATCATCGTGTAACCCTTTTAATTCAAAACTCTAAAGAATTCCCCGATTCTGATGGTCTTCATGGGCAGAACATGAATAGCACTGCTGGGGTATGTCTGCCCCAGGAAGCAGAAAGAGGTGTCGAAACTACAGTAGCCAAGTAGGACAAGAGACCTGCAGAACCAGGGAGTTCTCGGTATAATGTAGAACAAAGCCTTTCAAGATATACTGTAAAACTTCATAAATGTGATGGAGAATGCAGCAGGAAAAAAGGCCGTGGTACATTGCATTAGACATTGCATTAGACATTGCGTGGTCTGAGTCCGAGTCGCTCTGAAACGCTGCGAGGGCAGGAATCCCCTCTGCTGGCTGCAGCGGAGTGCCGCCATCCATCACCCCCACTTCATCAAGGCCTCTAAATTTACGGCCGTTTTGAAAGTCTTTTAAGAACCAGTGCTCAGCAGGGCACTTTGTCATCCTCCCAGCACGCCCTGTAGTGGGGAGGAAGGGAGCGTCGCTGCCGTAACTCAGCGTGGCCGCTGGAATGAAGTGGGCACTTCTCCCTGCCCTGGCTCCGGCGGAGGGAGCGTCTGCACCTCTGGGCTCCCTAGAGATCAACATGTTCTCTCACAGCTGTTGGTTTTGTTCAAAAAATCTTTACTGAAATCGTCCTTTCTATTTGTTGGCAAGTGAAATCACTGCCTCTTCACATCCCATTTTAAAAACAAATGTCCTCTCCCGTCGTTGGCCTTCGATCCCACAGGTTTCTACCGAAGTGCTTTAGCCTGAGTATATGTGGAGCTGCTGCAATTTTAACCTAATAATTATCATATAAAATGCTTCCCGACCACAAACAGCAGCACACAGACAGCTTTCAAGCGGGAGCCTCACCTTCAGGAGAAAGCAGCAGCAAACACTTCTAGAGCCGCCTCCTTTGGATGATTTATTAGCCTTCACCCACAGAGCTGGTTTCCGTTCTCCCGGGCACTCTGCTGCTGATGGGCACAGGAGAAGCCCCATGTTCACTCACCAACACGGCCAAAATAACCAACACAAGGTTTTAAAAACAAAATCCCTTCCACCCAAGCACCTAACGGCCCAAAACTAACAGCTTCCTGCTGCAAGTGTTTGCTGTTCTCCTTTCCACTACCCCAGAAGGGAAAGCAGAGCTCTGCTCCTGCCTGGGGGACACTGGTGGCACTGGTTGCCCCTCCTTGGGGCAGGACTTTGCCCCTGCCCTGGCTGAGCTCCCCTCGCCTGCCTCCATCCCTCTGAGCATCTTTGCATCACTCGGTTTCTCCTTGGTGCTTTGTGTCACTCGCAATATACAGCCATGGAGATGTTCTAGTCACAAGACATGTCCTCTGCTGCCGCCCCCAAACCCCAAGGTAGTCCCTCCTCGCAGCGTGGGACCGATGGGGGGAGCTGGCCAGGGAGAAGAGGAGGGACACTGGCACTCATATGTGCTGCAGGCGTTTCGGTGTGTCTCTGCCAAACTGAGGAAACAAATGTCTTGTTAGCATAGAAGATGATCTTTGAACTAGTTTCCCAACAAGCAAGTGGATCCCGATGTGAATCATTATTATTGTTATGTTTTACAGCAGGTGTTAAACTGATTTAATTTCACTCCTGCTTTTGCCTAATTTGGCTCTGAAAGTTAACAGGCCAGCGCAGCAGCAGTGAGGAGGTCCCTCTGATGGAGTCTGGATGGAGAACCCAACCATCAGAACTTGTTTCCCTCCAAGGAGATGGGCTACCTGGACATGACCTCATCCCCGAAGGGTTCTTCCTTGCGGAGAGAGGAGACGATGTCAGTCATGCCTATTCTTTCAGTTTACATCCTGCACCGTCATAAGAAGCTCCAGGAGCACAAGAGCTGTTTCAGGAATTCCGACACGCCTTGGGCTGGAATCTTAGCAGACAACCCTCCAGCTTTCTGCCTGTGCTTTTTGGCTCTAAACAAGGAAATCCTCTGGGATATTTTGATTTTCAGCCTGAGATAGCTGAAGGGCACACCCGGTCCTTTGCTTTGCCTTTTTCACAACTTCCATTATCTCATTATGTGAGAGTTTTGCCTCGAATAACCAGCTGGTTTGTCTGTCTGTTCCCAGTTCCCGATTTCCACCTGCAGGATGTCTCCCCACCTTCCTCCCTCATGGCATCAGGGATTGTCAGAGTCAGAAGGGCTCTAGGGCTCATCCCATCCCACTCCCCTGCTAAAGCCCCAGAGCACAGCACTCAGGGCTGCATCCAGGAGGGGCTGGAAGGTCTCCAGAGAAGGGGGCTCCACACCCTCCCTGGGCAGCCTCTGCCAGGGCTCTGACACCCTCACCCCAAACAAGTTTCTCCTCATCTTTGAACAGAACTGCCTGTGTTCCTCCCGTCGGCATTTTTCTTACTTCTGTAATTCAAGCGCCCTTTCAAGTTCTTTCTAATGAATTTATTAAATGAATCAATTAGGCAGAGAAGAACATTGGAGTACTTTTGTATAGATTAGTATTTTATGTTCGATATACTCAGTCATAGCTTAGTAATTATTGCCATTTAGTATTTATTTAACGTATACGTTACGCTGCTTTGGTCAGGAACTGGTAGAATACGAGATCCTTCTCTCCCTTTCCCTGCAGCTATTAAACTAGTGAGCTCTGAACATGCAAGAGGTGGAAAATAACAGGAAAATATTCTTTCCTTAAATTTAGTAGTGTTGCCGCCATGTCTCCTGAGGCAGTGGCAGCTACTGAAATGCAGAGCTTCCCATTCCATTCCCTACTGACCAGCTCCTGAGCCCAGAAGCACTTCTGGGGACTCTCTGGTCTTTGCTGTGGAAGGAGCTGCTCCTCAGCTTTGAGGACCAAGAGCCACTGCATTCACACAGGAGAGCCGGGTATGTGACCTGGGCTGGACACCACATCTCCAGCCTGAGCCCTTGACCTCCTGAGGCTTTGAGCGGCCAAGGAGTGTGGGTTTGCTGCCCAGGCGTGAGGGGCTGGGTGGTTTCAAGGAGACAGTGCAGCCCCAGAGCAGGCCGGCCAAGGGAGCAGCAGGATCCTCATCTGTTTTCTGCCGGGGGCTGGTTTGTTTTAGGCTGGTTTTTGTTTGTTCATTTGTTTGTGTGGATCAGACTAATATCAGCCCGAGGGGCTCAGCTGCACATTTTCGGAGTTTAATAAGTTACCAGAGATGTCAAATAGGAATTTTTTTGGGTCCTTTCCTAGCCTTTGGCAGCCAGAGCTAATTAAGTGGATGTTAATCCCTTCAGGTGGGGCTACACCAAATTACATGGCTTTGCCCTTCTGAGGGCCCATGAGACACGCTGGTACCACACGGCAGTCACTTGCCCCCTTGGCCCTGGAAGAACCACCGGTGGGCATGTTTTCTCCTTCCACACCAAGGAGGTAATGAAGGGATGGGAACACCAGGAATGACATCTGCTGGTGGGTCCCACCAGGAGACAGTCCTCCGGCACCAGCAGTAATCACACTGACCTGGTGTCTGCTTTCCCCCAAGACTTTGCATTTTGGGTGAAAAGTCAAATTAGATGGTGTCCTGTTCTGTCTTTAACAGCTTGCCAAAATAACAAGGGACTGATTTCCATCTCTCTTTTTTTTTTCCCCCAAAAAACCCTTCAGTTTCAGCTACTTTGTGCATCATTGTATATTATTTATATTAGCACTGGTTTGTAGCATTCTGGGAACACGGGTAAGGGCTGGTTGTAGGCAAAGAAAGAATAAAAGGACTTTGAGTAATGAGTCATTATTATTACACCTTTTGCAGAACTGAAGCACGCTACTGGTGTATTTTCAGCACAGACTGAGGTGAGAATAGAGTGGGAAACAGAAAGCAAAGAAAGAGATATAAAAAGAATAACACTAGACACAGGAATGCAGCTGTTTAGTCAGATTGCTCTCACATTTAACATCTCTTAGTGATACCTATATTAAATATAGTTGAACTAAACCCCGAAAAACTAAACCCAAATACTCACCAAGAACACCACAGTTAAAATAAGCAAGAAGGACGGTATTTTGACACAAGCAAAGATGTGGGAATAAGGAATATCCAAACCATTGCATTAAAAAAATAAACAAAACATTTAAAATTAGACCAAAGCAAGTATGAACAGGGGAGCCCTAAGGGCTGGGGAACACAAACACACAGATGGGGGCAGAGAGGTGAGGTTGGGTCCCCCCGGCTGCTCCACGGCCACCCAGGCTGCAGCTCCCCACTGGAAGATCTCCCCCAGATCACCTACTGTCTGCTCAGCAAGGGAAGCCACCTCCTGACCTCTCTTTCCCAACGAGCAGCCGTGGAGTTTGGTGTGTTGAGTTCCAAGGGTCGTCCTTGGCAGTGGAGGAGAGCTGAGCCCCCGTAGTGCACCGCGGGTCTGTGGTGGGCGTCACTGGCACCGGCTTCGGTTCTGCCTAACTTCACAAGTCCATGCTTTGTCCCAGGCCAATGATTCCCTGACGGCATCAGTCAAGGCTGTCGGATACACGGGACCCAGCTGCCCCTGGCACCTCCTCTCCCCGGGGTCTCGCTCTCACAATAGCATTCAAAACTGTCAACTGTGCTTTTAACTACAAACTAAGGGTTTTAAGGTTTTTAAAAGAGTTGCTAGTGAATTAAAATTGCTGCCAGGTTGAGAAGCGCCTTGAATTAATGAGATTAGAAAGTTATTTTTTTAAGTACCAACCAAGTTACCTGATTTGAAACCCTTTACTTCCCATAGCACAGAGCGAGTATTTAATCTTTCACAACCAAGAGATGAACCTGAGTCCTGTCTCCATCGCAGAGCCTTCCAGGTATTCTGCTAATAATTACCTGACACACGCTCAGGAGCAGGGGGCTGTGCAGTAAGACATCAGTCACTGTCACCACAGGTTTCGGTGACCTGCCTGAGATGGTAGCTGCATTTCCATAATGCCCATTAATTAGCTAAATTACTCTAGAGCCAGCTCCCAGCCTATGGCTGGGGGGAAAAAACGATCAGAAAGGGAGCAAGGAAAAAGAAAGAAAGTAAAAATCAAAAATAAAGGCGTAGTTGTCTGAACACCCTGTTCTGGGAAACCCTGCACCAAGCAGGATCTAACATTAATTTCATTCTCTACAGCAGCCAGCAAAACCCCCAGATGCTTTCTGTTCTTCTTAACTGGTTTGGGATGTTCATCTTCTCATCAAATGTCACCGAGGAGTGTTGGAGTGAGGAAAGAAAAGGGATTATTGACATCTGGGTCTGGCTAATTACTGCGGGAGTGCGGAGGGCAGACAGCACCTCCTCCCCTGCTATCTCGGGGCACAAAGCACTGAGATAAGAGCCAGCCCAGATTATTAGACCGCACAGAATGCTTGGGGGTTTTGAACTCCCACTCAACAGAAGTTACAAACGCTCCTTCAGGCAGGGATAGTCCCTGATTCTGGAGCAGCCCTGCGAGCTGCAGACTTCCTCTCCCGTTTATGGATGTCCACCAGGATCTCCCTGAAGGAGCAGGGAAATGGACACAATGCTCCATCCACTCTGACACTGCATGATGCAGCAGCACACTGGAAACAGGAGAGAAGGAAGGGCAGCGGGGGGCAGAATCTAAATATCATGCCTGGAAAAAGCTACAGGGTGATTTTGTGCCCTGGAAATGGGAGGCTCCTGGCAGCCCCTGCTCTGTCCCAGCAGGGTTAGCTGAGAACCAACATGCACTTTGTGTTCCAGTGCCAGTTGTTCACTCTTTGCTTTCTATAGATCACCAAGAGCAAGAAGAAACTCCAGATGAAGAAATTGGTGTCTTCTATAAACCCTGAAGAGGAGTTATATATATTTAACCAGGCAGAAGCAAACCAGGAGTAACGGTGTCTCTGGTAACACACGCACTTTCCCCACATGCTGGGCTGTGCCACGAGCATCATATCAGCCAGCGGAGGAGAGCACTTCCCTGAAGCCCTTGGGTTTCCCCCTGGGTTTGGGAGGAACCAGTGCTGTCACTAAATACGAATCAATCCAATGTGGGTGCCACCAGCTTCTCTTCCTGTCTCTTTCCCCATTCTGCACTCCCGGCTGCGCAGGGAGACTGATGTCAGGAAA
Source organism: Jacana jacana (assembly GCA_013400555.1). NCBI lineage: Eukaryota > Metazoa > Chordata > Aves > Charadriiformes > Jacanidae > Jacana > Jacana jacana. Next base: position 92,365 of record VZTM01033768.1, on the reverse strand, counting down.
AGCTGACGACGAAGCAAGAAGGAGGAACATTATTCCTTCTGCAGAAGATGCAGGTGATATTAAATATAGTTGAACTACTCAGCAAAAAAAAAAAACAAAACCAAAAACAAAAACACCAACCAAACCAAACTGAACTTGAAAAGGTGGTTCTAGAAAAAGCCTGATCTCTCCCACCCCTGATTATCTGATCAGCCCAACTAGAGGGCTGCGGGGGTCCCCCTCCCTCCCCTGTGAGCCCTACGGCTTGCCCAAAACCACAGGCATTTGTAGAAGTTTTTCCTGCCAAAGTCCCCTTGAGAGAGAAGCTTCTCAGGCTGCTCCACAGTTCCAGCCTGTAAACTGCTAGGAAATAGCAGGAAAAAAAGTGGAATGGCAAGGGAAAATGAAAGATGCAAGGAAAACTGACCACCTACCACTCTTTTAAAAGGATGAAAAACTTGTCTAGAAAACATAGGTTCTTGTTGGTCTGAGTGAAATTGATTCAAGTAACAGAAAGGCTAAAAAACTAGCTGAATAATTATTTTGACTATTGCAGTGAATGACAGTTAACACTAGTTCGTGGTAACTAATTACAGTAGAAATAACCTAACAGCTCCCTCGATCCAGGGCTCGTCTGTCTTGGTGACAGATGAAACAGCACTGACACAACACGCTTGAGATTCGGGTCAATGCCCTGCGGTTTCTTAACTAAGGAAGTAGAAAAGTACAAAATCAATACAACGGTCTTTAAACAATTAAATGCTCTGGCAGTGATTGGTCTTGGGATGGAAGCCCCCTGAGCGATCCCAGCTCTGTGGGAACTGGCAGGGACCTCCAGGCTGCTGAGCCCTTCAGCCATCATAGAATCATTTAGGTCGGAAGAGACCCTGGGGATCATGGAGTCCAACCATCAGTCCTACTCTACAAGTTCTCCCCTACACCAGATCCCCCAACACCACATCCAATCTACTCTGAAACACAGTCAGGGATGGGGACTCCACCCCCTCCCTGGGCAGATGATTCCACTGACTGACCACTCTCTCTGGGAAAAACTGTTTCCTCATGTCCAGCCTAACCCTACCCTGCTGCAGCTTGCAGCCATTCCCTCTCCTTCTATCGCTCATTGCCCGTGAGAAGAGACCAGCACCAACCTCTCTGCAATGCCCTTTCAAGCAGTTGGAGAGAGGGATGAGGTCTCCCCTCAGCCTCCTCTTCCTCAAACTAAACAATCCCAACTCCCTCAATCCATCCTCATAAGCCTTATTCTCCAGGCCTCTCACCAGCTCCGTGTCCCTCCTCTGCACTCACTCCAGCACCTCGATATCTNTGCAGGACCTGGCACTTGGCCTTCCATCGGCTTAGAAGAAAGCATAAAACCAGCGCTGATGGGATTTCCAGAAGCCAATGGAGTCAGAACACTGGTAAATAAGAGAAACTGGCTTCACGGGTGCCATGCAATGGGGGTCTCGTCATCATTAACTAATAATCCTTCCACCACTCTTAATCATCTGGCCAGATTCCTAGGAATAAAAACCATGCATCGGGCTTGCAGGAAACCCCTGTTACTCAATGCTCACCTTGTGCCCAAAGAAAACAAAAGACAATTATTTCCATGATTGCTTTCACTAACGATGAGGAATCGTTCCATGAACTCTATTTGCAGCACTAGGCTGCTGCGTGAAGACCTGGTGGTGGTGGCGGTGGCACCGTGATTTACAGGTAAATGAAAGGCAAAGTTTGGGAAGTGTAGCTGTGTTACTGAAAGTACCCTTGCTATAAAGGTGATGGTTGGGGTGAGATGCTGCAGAGCTGAGCATCCCACCGGCACCAGAACCCGCGCTCCTGGAGATGGAAGAGAACCGTTCCCACTAGTCCTGTTGAAAGAAGCCTTTAAAGCAGTAAAATGTTTCAGTAGGAAACTGCCCCAAACAGATGTCTTCAGTGGAGAGAAGCCAGGCTCTTTCCACAGCTCCATTCCCTGCAGCAGGGACCCTGGGAACCATGGCCACGGCAGGAAAGGAAACCCTTGCCCGTGTGATGAATACCTTCCCTTCGCTACCCTCCCAAGGGAATCCAGCACTGCTAAATCCCTCCTTTATATTACTGTTCACAGTAAAAGCGGGTTCTAGCCTGAGGGAGGACACCAACGTGGTGGCCAGGAGCAGGGGGTACGTGACACCCCCCGTGTGCTGCTTCCCCTCGTCCCTGGTCCTCCGCTTCAGGCAGAAGCAGCAGGTCCCACGAGCAGCACAAGGAGACGCTGGTCGAACCGTTTAATCCTGCAATCCCAGGTCACCACCGCTGGACACAGGGAGCATCCAGAGCGTGATGGATCCTCCAAGGGAAGCAGGAGGTGCAGGTGCTACCTCACAGCCCTTTTCCCACAGGAGATGCTCTGCCATGTGCTGACCAGACCCAGTCTTACACTGAGGAAATGGGCACAGACAGCACCTGCTCATGACAAAAATTATTTTGTAAATAATTTGCCCCTGCTGTGGGCATTTTGGAAGACATCAAAGCCCTGAAAATGTAAACTTGAAAATCTGACTCTCGTTACAGGACCAGGAAAGCCAAGAAGGCTGGGGGGAAGGACAGTAGGCACACGCTTCACCACCCACTCCTGACCTCTCTACAGCTCCTAGTGTTGATTTAAACGGAATGAAAAGCTTTAGGTTGGTTTCTCCAGAGATGTCAAAGCTGTGCGGCAATCCAGGCCCTCCTAGAACCATTTCTCTTCCCTCAGACAAACACAATAAACAACAACAATGGGGTGAAGGTGCTTCATCTTTAAACAACCGCGACCCAGAGGCTGGTCCCTCGAAGGCGATGGCTGCCTCCAGGCACAGGCTTCATTAGCGGCTCCCCTGCCTGCTCCCTGCCCGCTGGGTAAATAACTGAGCCCTGTGCTCAGGACAAGAAGGAGGGATGCTTTCCCGGTCTATTGTTGAACGCAGGAGGCTAAAATGAGCCGCATTCCAGCGCTTCTCTCTAATGCCTTTGAAGGAGGAGCGGGTGAATGGTTAATCAAACTCTGCGGAGCTGCAGACTGCAAAGAGGAATTAACACCGACTTAGAGCCATCATCCTGGCAGGAGAAACCCGCGTCTTTAAGGTTCTGCGGTTATCGAAAGGCGCACACAGGGAAACCACCCAGCCATTTCAGTTGGGCTTTCCCTGCACTTTGTTGCCTGGAAACCACCGTGGATAAGGTTTTGGCTTTACTCACAATCAAAAATAAAAAAGAAAAGTAAAAATAAACCAGAAGTGCAAACAGGCTTCTCCAGCGTTTCTTCCAGGCAGGATCAGAGGGTGGGAACAACAGGAGCTTTATGTGCCCGAGCCCCGCGGTCGGTGGGGTTAATGCAGAGTTACAGCATTTCCATTAGCAAGAGCAGATGCAGGATCAAGATGGAGATGTCAAGAGTTTTATTACCATTGCTAGATTCTAAGCATCAATTCTTCTTTCTTTACCTTGCTTGCAAAACAAGGAAACCTCCAGCTTGTTTTGACCCTCAGCCCTTAGAACACGTGGAATGAAAGGCAGCCTGTACTTGCAGTGAGAGCATCCTCCTTTCACCCCGACCTACGTGTTTTCTGCTCCCATTTCTTTTTTCCTGCCCCAAGTAAATCTGGAATAAAGAGGAAAAGCCTTGACTCCGCATTACTGTCCTTCATGCTTTTTGGGGTTCATGTCCATCCTCCATCCGTTGAAAAGAGCGCTGATTCGAGAGGCATCGTCTCCGTTATCCTCTAATTGACAGAGGTGGAGACAGATGGATACAGGAACTGACATTTCTCCAGATCCCTCCAAGATCTGTGTTTGGGGACAGAGGAAGGACAGGCCCCAGACCACTGCTCATTGCTGCCCCCGTCTCACCCTCACCCTCCAGGAAGGAATAACAGTGCTGCAGAACTGCCTGGAGGAGGAAATACAGCACTGCATTCAGGACTGATTCATACCTTGATCCTGAAGTATTCAAACGAGCTCTTTGTAGAAATAAAGGCTTCACAATGTTGGTAGACAGGTAAGTATTATATCCATTTCACACAGGGGGAAATGAAGGCAAGAAGCATATAATAACTTTCTGAAGTCAGGAAAATGGAAAGAACAAGACCCCCAAAACACCCGAACGGTGGCTCGATAATGACAGCTTATTTTTCAGAACTGCAGAAGTGATTGGAGTCAACAACACAGGACACGCTGTAAACACATACAGGCAGAAAGGAGTCAGCTAGGACTCAAGTCCATCTCCTGCAGCAAGAAATTCTAAATCACAGAATCACAGAATCTCAGGGATTGGAAGGGACCTTGAAAGCTCCTCCAGTCCAATCCCCCTGCTGGAGCAGGAACACCCAGAGCAGGTCACACAGGAACGCCTCCAGGCGGGTTTGGAATGTCTCCGGAGAAGGAGACTCCACCACCTCCCTGGGCAGCCCCTGACAGGGTTCAGTCACTCTCACTGTGAAGAAATTTTTCCTCATATTTAACTGGAATCTCCTACATTCCAGCTTGTATCCATTACCCCTTGTCCTGTCGTTGGACATCACTGAGAAGAGCCTGGCTCCATCCTCCTGACACTCACCCTTTACAGATTTATAAACATTAATATAGATAGATATATATAGATATGGGTTGTTTTTTTTTCCTCTCTCCCCCCCCCCAGTTCACTGAAGTAGAAGCACCTCAGATTTGAGCAATGGGTGCAGGTTAACGTCAGTCGCAGTGAGGAGGGTCCAGCAGGCAGGGAAGCGGCGCAGAGGCTGCCCGGGGAAGCACGACCAAGTGTCTTCTTTCCTGATGTCCAGTGACAGACCATCAATCCTGACATGAACTGAGGGGTACGCGCCTGGGGTGCTCCAAAGGTGCCAGAGAAAGATAGGAAAAAAAATTTGGAAGGTATAAAGGTGTTCCTACTTCAAATCCAAGGCAGAATGTTCTGTGAAATCCCACATGATTGCCCAAGTCATTCTCACTGGAGTCACCAGTTTGTTCCCACGGTAACTGGTTCAAATGGGCTGTGGGAAACCCTTCCCTGCAAGGTGCTTTTTAGCCCCTCACTCCTCTGCTCCAAACCCCTCAGGCACCAAAGTCCCCTCTGAAAGTCCCCTCTCCCAAGGGAATAACCACAGGAGCAGAGGAGATGGTCTGAAGCTGGGGCAGGGCAGGTTCAGGTTAGATCTTAGGAAGAATGACTTGGCTGAGCGGGCGGTCAGGCCCTGGCACAGCCTGCCCAGGGAGGTGGTGGAGTCACCAGCCCTGCAGGGGTGGCAGAAGGGGGTAGATGTGGCACTGCAGGGCATGCTCTGCTGGCCAAGATGGTAGGGGTTTGGGGTGTGTGCGGTTGGACTCGGTGATCTCAGAGGCCCTTTCCAACCATGAAGGTTCTGTGAAATGCTGGCACGTGGAAGCACAACAGTTTGGCAAAAATAAGTTAACAAAAGAGCAAGCAAAACCAGCAAAGGGCAAGGCCAGAGATGTTGGTTTTAGGAGGTGGAAATCTCTCAGCAGCAAACACAGAATTGTAGAACAGTTTGGGTGGAAGGGACCTTTAAAGGCCCCCTAGTCCAACCCCCCTAAAATGAGCAAGGGCATTGTCAACCCAAAACCGAATCAAACCAGAGTTTTTCCACAGGCTAATCACCTAAAAACAATGAAAAACTTCATCTAGATGCTTGCTGTAAACAAGCCTTACTTTTTCTCCACATAGCTCAAACCGACGTCTCACCAGCCATTAATTCTCTCCCGGTTTTCCCTTTGCCTGCACGTCTGGAGAGCTGGGCTGTCACAGAATAAATGTCATTATAACTATTGGCTTTACAACAGAATGCCACGAGCCATGAATTTTTAATGCCCTGTCTGGAATTCAGAGAGAGTTTGCTGCAAGAACGAAGCACCAAACCCCCCACATTTTGGTAAAAGCAGAGGCAAAGGGTGGTATCTGCTCTCTGAAGGCTCCAGCAGGACAGAGCTGTCTGGGAGAGAGCTGCCCGCAGCTCCGGTGTGAGACGAGACGGGTCTGAGAGGAGAGCAGCGGTTCACTCCAAATAGAATGTCTGTTTGAGCAGTAAGGTGTTCTGCAAGAGTTTTATGTCTCTCTTCCCTTCTGGAAGATGCTGGGGGGCACTTCATTACCCTCTCTAAGCTTTATCAGCTTTGGAGAAGGGTATTGAGAAGGCATCTGTGCGGCTCGGGAGCCTTACGGAGCACGATAAAGCAAAGGATGTGGAGCAAAGGCCCCGGGCAGCGTGTGAAGAACCGATAGCTCCCTCCATCAGCGCTCCAAAGGGCCACCATAAATACCCCTCGGGCCATTAGGGCTGACCATGATGGTTTGCACCAACACTGTGTGTGTGAGACAGTGACTAAATCAGCCAGTATATACAGAAGGAAAAAAGAAAAGCAAAGGTTAAAGTTATCGATCCAGGGCGCACTAGGGCCTTGTGCTGCCTGTGTTTAAAGGCTTCCCCAGCTCAGGAGGTGGAGGGTGCTGGGCTGCAGCCTCCTGATTGATGGGTGAGCACACACTGCACTGCAGCACCAGCTAACGAGGCCGAGATTCGCTTTTCAGCTAACGAGATCAGAGAGAGACAGGTATTTTTTCCCCTGTCCCAGAGAATTAGGATCACTGCAAGATGCTCTGCCTAATGTAAAGGAAAGGGGATGTAAGCTGTGGGAGCTGCCCACTGCTGGACCCCGGCATCGGCCATCACATCCAGCCTGGCCCCACCAGCACGGTGGGGAAGGTGGGGAAAGGCATTTCCACCCCCCCCCCTTCCAGCTTCAGGCTCTCCTTCTCTCCCTCTGAGCCCCGCTGGGAAGAAAAGACCAAATTAAAGCTCCTGCTGTGCCACCAGCACAACAAACACGGGTTGTCAGAGCGCTCTGTTTTGTTAAACTTGAGTTGCTCCCGTATACGTTAAATCCTTTAAGTCTTTACACAGAAGAGAAGTATTCTGATGTGGTTTTTTAATCCCCAAAAAATGCCTCTGAAAAAAAAACCCAAACCCAACTTTATAACAAATAGCAGTAGCAAAATATTGCCACAAAAATTTGCAGAACTTCTCTGCAATTTAACTACCACCAAGTTTTCTTTGCCACAGCCCCAACAGAGCCACACCACAGCTGTGGCACTCATCATCCCCTCCCCTCTGCCTTCTCCCTTTGTGGGGGAGAAATCAGGGACATCAGGAAAAAACAGGGCACTATTAACACTGAGGAACACTTTGAGGAGACAAAGGCATTCTGATTTGTCAGCAAAAGCACCGACAGAAAATCCAAAGCTGCTGAAATTACCAATGCTGCACAGTGACTAGCCTGTATTAATTCACCTATTGAATTTATTATGGCGAGGTAATTAAAGGGAATTATCGTGACAAGATAATTAAGGGAGAAAGCATCGCATGTACTAAGCAAGAAGCCTCAGGACACACTTTTGCTAAGTTACAGCTTGATCCATGTTATAGCTTACATTATATATATGATATATGTGATAGTCCATAGAACTGTATTTTGGGAATTAAAGAGTTAAGAAAAAAAATCCCTGTCTCAGGAAGAAAGCAAACCTCCAGTAAATAAAGTAACATTAACAGACATCTCTGCAAGGCTAATGTATTATTTATAGCTGCTTTAACAAGCCACTGTGTAAATATTTCTAAGTGGCTCTTTGCAGGAGGAAAATACCATATCAAATACACCTTGTAGGGGTTTCGGGGTCGTTTCTGTAACGTTATAGGAAGGACGAGACCATCCCGAGCTTCGAGGTTTGCCGCTAACCCCTGATTCGCAATTGCACTCCTGTGGGGGAGCCATCCGTCTGCTCCCAGCTGCAGAGTGCAGCAGCAGGGATTTCAGGGGTGCTGACGGGGATGCTGCCAGCAAAGGGCAGCGGGAGCAGCCACCCCACACCTGTCCTGTCCCCAGCTGTGGGGCAGGGACCCACGGCCCCTCCGACAGCAGCCCCCGGGCCCTGGGAGCATCCCCCTGCCAGGAAGGGGAGCGTTCCTCACGCTGCCACCCAGTCCCGAGCATCACAGCAAACACCTTCACAGCCAGCTCTGCTCCAAAGTCACTTAATCTCTTTTTAATTCTGATTTCCACCGATTTGCATAAACATCTGTTAAACCCATTCCTCTCGAGCAGGGAATCTGACTGGATGCCAATGGCTCCACTCGGATTTAGATGCTAAATTCTCAAAGATGCCGAGGCCGGATTTCAGATGCGTCAGCACGGGTAAAACAAGGTATTATTTATCCATTAAATAACCATTTCTGACTCCCTCCCTGCAAAGGCAGGAGCAGCCATGGATGCTCTCACTCAGCATCATGCCTGGTGGCCTCCTGGGCACAGGGATGGAGCTGGAGCGTGCCACGGGCTCTGCTTCAGCTGTGCTTGCTCAGCTTCCCACTGCTCCACAGTCTCCCTGGGGAGAGACAGAGAGGTCCTAGTGTGTGTTATAGCCAGGTCCAAGGGCTGGGAAGCATCTTCAGATGCTATTTATTAATGCACATACCAGGCGAAACAACAGAATCTAAGCTGGCTCCTTGCAGAAGGTCACCCCTGCGTCCCACCAGCTGGACAAGGAGGTATCGAGGATGGTGAGAGCAGCATCTTTGCTTGGACCTGATCGCATACCAGCACACAGCTTTTCCATTATTTTTTGTCTTCACTCCTTTTACTCCCTCTCATCTGTTGCTTCTTAACTTCAGAATAACGATGCTGTTGTGGGGCTGGAGCAGCGTGGCTGGTCCCCGTGCACCACTCCTGCACCTTAAATGCCTTTCAGAAGCAGCTCCTGCCCAGCCCAGCCCAGGCTCAGCCCTCTCTGCCCCCGGGGACACAGGTGAACCCTAGGCCAGGTCAGAGGGGACTGATGGAAGCAGAGGGGACTGATGGAAGCCGCCTTAAACCTCGCTCTCCTCTTTTCTTTCCCTCCTACGAGTGCATTTGTCTTGTGCAGTCCTCAAGGAAATAGGACAGGTTTAGTAACCAGCACATCAACCAGCTTTTCTTCTGTCCTCGAAGAAGGAATCTATTGTAACGCTCTCTAAGACTGTATCAAACAAGGGCTTTCCCCTGTAAAAGCTGCTTTTGGCTGAAAGGGAAAGCGTAAAGGAATTGTAAAACGAAGCCATTACTTAACACAAGTACATGCTTTAAAAGTGTCTCTCGCCACTGCTTGTGTCACAGGTTTTTGTAAGAAACAGGGTTCTCTTTCCAGGGGCGTGAGAGACAGAGGGGTCAGCACACCGAGTACCTTGGCACACATCTCTGGCTCAAGCTCTCATTTTGCTTTCTGCTTGGGGGTTCACTTCTTCTGTTGGAATTGGAGTTGAAAACTGAAAATTGAGCAGCAGTTGGCCATGGGGTCTCCCAGGCCTGCTCCTCTCCCAGCCCTGGCAACATGCTGGGGCTCTCCTGGTCCCCAGGGTCACCCCCAGGCTGATCCCATCACCTCTGGAGCACCCCGGGCAATGCTCAGCCAGGACAGGAGCACCCAAGAGCCCCAAAACCATCTGGCTGTTCTCATGGGAAAGAGGGAAGCTCAGTTTCTGAAGCCACATCTGCAGGTCCAGGGAAAACCAGCAGCCACCCAGGTGGTGCACACACACCTCAGTCATTCAGAGTTGAAGAGGGATGGATTTGAGCTGCTGTAGCACAAAGTGACTGAGGTGGTGGCTGTGAGCAGGAGACCTGTGGAAACCCTAGGGACAGCAGAAGAGATGCAGATGCAGCCGAGCACTGCCCACTGCAGGTACCTGTGGTGTCCAAGTGACAGAAACCACACTTTCCTCCTGGCTCAGAAGGACAGGTCTCACGATCGCCTTTGTTGGGCAGAACTGAATTCCTCCTCTGGCCATGGAGAACGTGCCTCAGACCTGAAAGAAGCTGAGCTCCCCATAAAGCCTTCCTTGTTTAATTGCAGGAAATACTTAGAATGCAGATCGCATTTGATACACTCCCTTTTAGCATCATCATTCATCCGTTTTATTGTCACTGTTTCAATGGCCGCCCCCTTGGAGCTGCAGTGACGCGGCCGCGTCCCGGCTGTGGTGCCGAGACAAAGTTGGGTCCCTGAGGTCAGCGGCACAAGTTCTTATTTTCGGTCATTAACGCCCAGTGCGAACTGCACATGGAGCAGCAGAAGCCGGATTTCGTCTGTGTGTGCCTGACAAATGGTGTTGCTGTACCCAGAGAGAAACAGAACTGATCAGAGCAGGCGCTGCCGGAGGGCATGACGCACTTCAGAGGGCTGAGCATCACCTAAATAAAATACAAAACCTCATTATCGGGGCAGACCTGACATTGTGCGGAGACAGATTTGGTTCCTGAAACAGATTTAGCTTGAATTTCCACCCTTCTAAATACCAGCATTCATCAGGTTAGGTTATTTGCCAACGCATAATAATTCCATATAAAGACTATTAGGGAGGCTGCAGCCAACAGCCCAGCACAGAAAGCAAACCCGTGTTTCCAACGGCAAGACGGAGCGTCCCTGGCACCATCTCCCGCTTCTCCCCATTTTCGGCCTTGCCAGAAGCAAGCAGACGGGGAAAAATGGAAGGGAAACAGCAGCTGCTGGGGTCCGTGGGCTCTCTCTGCTGCACAGGTTATTATAAATATTCCATTAGAAACGTTTGTGAGACCACACAGAGCAGCAGCCGGCCCAGGACCATTTAAGCCTGGGGCGTGAAACGGAGCCGCAGCAAAACATTCTGGTGCGAGGATCTGCCCCCGCTGCTGCCAAGCCAGAAATTAGGAGGGAAAGGGAATCTTCCTTTTGTTCTCCCAGCTTCAAAGCTGGGAAACTTAACACCAGCCCACCGTGGTGGCAAGGAATTACCAGCCACTAGGGTTCTGGGGAAAACAAATGGGGAGATGAAAGCACAGATGAAACACGGTTTAAGTGGGAGCTGAGCACTCACTGCCTGGGGAGGGGACGTGGCTGGGGGCTCCTGCGTGGGTGCAGCTCCCCCCAGCACAGACCCTACCAGGGGTGGGAAGCAGCACTGTGTTGCTTTGCTCCATCCTCCGCTTTACTTGCGGCCCCAGTGCGGGAGGTGGCAGCATCCCTCAGCCATGGGGGGCAGCTGGGGCAAGGCGGGTCAGGGCTGGACACAGACGAGAAAGGCTGGGGCAGCGGTGGGATTGTATACCAGAGGTCTAGGGCAGCAGCTCCCCTCCAGCAAAACTCCTTCTCCTCAGCTGAAACGCCCCAAAAGCCCCACTGCATCCTGGGCTGCTCCCCCAGCAGCATGGCCAGCAGGGTGAGGGGGGGGATTCTGCCCCTCTGCTCCATTCTGGGGAGACACCCCCCTCCAGTACTGCCTCCAGCTCTGGGGCCACCAACAGCAGGACATGGAGCTGTTGGAGCAGGGCCAGAGGAGGCCATGGAGATGCTGTGAGGGCTGGAGCCCCTCTGCTGGGAAGACAGGCTGAGAGAGTTGGAGGGCTCAGCCTGGAGAAGAGAAGGTTCTGGGGAGACCTTATAGAAGCTTTCCAGTATCTGAAGGGGTCTACAAGTAAGCTGTAGAGGGACTTTTCACAAGGGCATGTAGTGATAGACCAAGGGGTGATGGCTTCCAACTGAAAGAGGGGAGATTTAGGTTAGATATTAGGAAGAACCTTGCTGTGAGGGTGGTGAGAGCCTGGCCCAGGTTGCCCAGAGAAGCTGTGGCTGCCCCATCCCTGGAGGGGTTCAAGGCCAGGTTGGATGGGGCTTGGAACAACCTGGTCTAGTTGAAGATGTCCCTGGGCATGGCAGGGGGTTGGACTAGACAGCCTTTAAAGGTCTCTTCCCACCCAAACTATTCTATCATTTTCTTCACCTCTCCATTGGTACCACTGATCACAGAGCTTGCTAAAAGTTTTGTACTTAAACTGTTCCACTGTCGGGATGCTCTGTGGAAGCACAGCTGCTCACAGGTTCCAGTGTCTGGGGAAAGCCCTAGGAGCCAGAGGGTGTAATAAATGGCATAAATCTGTAAAATCACAACCCATTCCAATCCACTGAGGTTTGTCAGATGTGGAAGGGAAGCACTGGAAGGTGTGGGAGAAGGTAGGAGCTTATTGCAAGGACTTTTGCAAAAGGTCTTTTGGCTTTGGGGTTGTGTTGTTGTTGGGTTTGGGGTTTTGGTTTGCTTTTTTTAAACTAAAAAAAAGAAGTTAAATTGCTCTGTCTGCAGAGCCACACGATTGCCTCTAACGATCATTGCTCTTCCTAAAAAAGTTGCTAAGCACCCAGCAGATTAAACACAGAGAAGCAGAAGGAAAAAATAAATAAATCAAGTTTAAGAATGATAGAAGGACTTTGCCTTAACATCCCCAGGCAAAAGAAAGCAATCCCTCCCGAGGAGCTGAGCATGAAGATTCCACCCAGAATGGCTGCACTCAGCTGAGACAGAGGCGGGGGAGAAGGGACTTTCCAGCCAAGGGCACTGCTGGCAGAAGCTTGCAGGGGAGACCCCGGGAGCTGCCACCGCTGGAAAATCGAAGGGGAAGGAATGCAAACTGCAAGGAGCCTCTCTGTGATTGTACCTTCTGCTTTTTAAAAGGCAGGCTAGAGCAGGGGAAGATTAAACTGAGATGGGAACAATAACACCACAGAAACACCTGGTGAGTCGGGGAAGGCGAGAGCAGTTTGAAGGAGGCGGCACATCCGACACCAAAGGTCCCCAGCGGCGGCAGGGATTTCCCCATGGGCCCCGCTCATGCCGTGCTGGCACTTCTCCTGAGGCAGGGGGGAGGTAAAACACCCTCCTGTCTGAAAATGAGTGAGGTAATCGAGACACCAAGAGGTACCATAGCACCAGTACTTGTGAAGAAAAGCGCTCCTTAAACAGGTTACTCTGTCATCTTCCCCTGCACATCTTCACTCGTCTCCCTTGCTTTTTGACTTTTTCCTGTAGTTATGTGAATCTTGGGACCATCCTTCGCAGAAGTGAACTATAGCTTGACCTAATCCACTATAAATTAGAACAGTAATTGCAAAATCCCTCCCAAAATTCTCAATTAGATAATCTGCTACCACAGCAACAAGCAGTGCGCTAACGAGCTGGGAGAGACCTGCCTTCCAGCCCGAGCTCAGTCGGATCAAGGCTTTATCGGGCAAGATTAAAGAAATCTTACATCAGGAGAGAGGAGAAGCCTCTTCCCATTAACCCCAGTCCTGCACAGCAGAGGTAGGGCTGTAAACAGCATTACATTAGCTTCTGGTCCCACTTCTATGATGACGCCAAGTTTGTGAGTTTAATTGGTCTTTCCAGTCAATCACTGCAGGCTCAGAGGAGAGGAGTCTCCTAATGAGACACTTCCTTGGTGCAAACCCCCACCCAAATAACCACATTGCTCAGGTACAGCTGGCCACCATGCACTCATCTGGGACCTTTATTTGCCTCTTTGCACACCTACTCTAGGAGGGAGCACCTGAAAGTGGGGCACATAAGTCCCAGGTGGTTTTAGCACACAGAGTCCCCCATCCCTAGGCCTGAGCAACTACGTTGTTACTGAATTGAGCCACTTTGGAGCAACAGAAAACATGGAAAATTTTTAGAGATTTGGAAGTGCTGTGCAGAAGAGGCATTTCCAAGAATATTCAACTTATGTTTTGTTTTGGGTTGGGTGGTTTTTGGGAAGTCCCCAGCTGCTCCTGCTGCATGGCAGGGCTTGGGTTTTAACATTTTATTTCTGAGACACCAGCAGCACACGCAGTGACCGCTCAGCTGTGAGACTGTCTCTTCAGCTGCAGGTTTCTGCAGCGTCAGGAGGAGCAGGAGTCAGGCATCAGCGACTCTGGGGAATTCGGTGAGAGGGTTTGGGGGGGACTCTAGCATGAGTGCAGCTGGGAGAAGCCCAGATTTTTAGCCAGCTACATACAAAAGAGGGCTTGGTGTTCTAGCCCCTCTGAAACCTTTCTGGCCCTGGCTGTAAGCTCAACCAGCAGCAGTGGCCACAGAGGGCAGGTAGACCAGGCAGCTGGTATCTCCACTCCCTGCTGTTCGCCCCCCAGCTCTTCTGCTGCCCCCAGACCACCAGGTCCTGTCCAGTGCACCTCCAGTGGAGACAGACCCAATTCCATGCATTTAGCTCACTTCTGCTCTTAGGCAGCGAGCTTTTAAACACATCATACTCAAAAAAAGAAAGATACACAGAAGAACTACTTAAGTGATACAAAAACAAGCAGCATAAAGGTGCTTTTAGAGTAAAAGAGGGTAATATAAAGCAAGAGAAAGTGTAAGGCTACTATAGCTATTGAGAAGTGAATTGAAAAATACAACAAAATAATTAAATCCATCATTTAACTCTTTGATTGTGCCAGTGAAACCTGGAGCACCAACGTACAGCCCTGAGCCCTGCTTCAGGCACCGCTAGCAAATTCTGCCATGACTTACAGGAATGTATGTATCAACAACTCTACTTCCACTTGCAAAGCAAAACAAAAACCTGAAAAGGTTTATTTTTGGGTAGGGAAGGTAATGGATTGACTCAAGTGCAATGCTTCACAGCGTTTGTCTCTGAAACTGAGAGAATAACCAAAAGAATAAGCAGTGCCCTTTCTCTTTCCTGTATGAAAGAAATTGCCATCATTCATTACTCTCAGCTGCAGTTTGCTGTTCTGGCATAATAAGGACAAACATAAAATCTAGTCATGGAGATGCTGCTATGGCTGTTCCCTTCAAATTTAGTGGCCACATTCCCAGTGTCTTCATTAATGTCAGGATTTTACCCATAGAACAGGAAAGAAAAGGGACATAAAAAACAAGGAAGAATTAAGAGACATCACTGAATGTTCTGAAGAAGGGAACACAACCATTTCTTCTTTTATGTGTTGGGAACAAGATAGAACAAGTGTTTCTTGTGGCAAAAGAAGAACTCTGTGTACAGCCACAGACTACTGAGCCCCCCTGAGCCCCAGAACTTGCCAATGCCCTGGTGCTCAGGAGAGCATCCCTGCCCAGCGCTGCACACGTGGGCTCTGCCACGGCCTGGGGACACCCCAGGACCCTGCTGCCGGCACCCCCAGCCTGCTCCCATCTAGAGACAAGCAAGAGGCAAGGATAGCAACCACCTGCAAGAAGGGACCAGTCCAACTCAGCTCATTCACAGGCCTCTGCTGACTCGCTCCGTGATGTGCAGTGCAGGGAAGTCATCACAGGGTTTTGTATCTTCACAAGCGCTACACCCTTCCCAAAATAATTCCCACAGCCAAATAGACATCCATGCAATGAGCACTAGAGAGGATGCAAACAGTGATTCTACCTGCTACAGGATTGAGCAGGTTCATTCAGCTCGTGTGCTACAGCCACATTTCCCTTGGCATAAGATGGGAAAAGAAGAGGGTGCAAGGGAAGGTGATGAAATTGCATCATCTTGGTAGTGACCTTGTACCTCTCAAGGAGCTCCCCAGTAGCCAGGCAAGAGTTCTGCACAGCAAGCCAGCCCAGAAAGAGAAGTGTCAACAGTCCTTCTTAAAGTATCAAAGGAAAGTGGCAGAACCATGACAACATGGGGCAGTTGAGGACAAGGACATCCAGTAAAAAACCAGTACAGCGGTAGGTGCTCAAAAGGGAGGTCCCCATTTTGGGACCAAATCACCTTTACTTCATCCAGGTTGTCCTGTCAGAGCTGATGGAGAAACTTTTCACTCCATAATTGGCAGCATTAAGGACTTCAATGGTTCAATAACATTTTGCATACTGAAGTCCCGTTTACAGGAGGGTAAGCTTCTGACAAACAGATACTGCTCAACTCCCATAATTTGGCAAATCTTGAGGGAGCATTCCCATTTTCTGACAGCTGTGATGTGTGGCATCATTACAGCCAGCAGACCATGGGATATTTGGTACACAGCATTAATCTGAAATCTGGATAGCCCTGATTCATATCACGGGGATATCAATTCCACCTATAATTTTCTACAGAAAATAGTCCACATGCAATTTTCATAATGCCAATTAAACTAGGACTCCCATTTATTAAACTGGATTAAAAAGCATTTTTACAAGGTCTGCTAATGGTCCTTAAGTACCTTTAATTACAACCTGGACAGCATTGCTCTCGCTGTTCCAGACTCTCACCAGACAGTTGTACTCCTGACGCACGCCGTACCTTCTCACCACGCATCCCCACACCGAGCTGGCCATTTACTGGGGCTGGTTTGGTACCACAATGACAGGCAGGTTCCCAACACCCGGGACAGTCACCGCCACACTGATCTCTCTTCCTTTCGGATTAGCTCTGCTCTGCTCCTCCACATCCTTCCCAGCTGTGATCCAGCACAGAGAGTGTGCTGAGGAGAGGCTGTGGCACAGGGGTGCTCAGCAGCAGCTCTCCCCACCTCAGCAGCAATGCTCCCCGTGGGAACTCCTCTCGTTTTCCCCCATCTCTCACATAAGCAGGTTCTTCCTCCACTTCAGGTAACACCCTTGAAGATGAACAACAGTGCTGGTTTGTGGAGGGCAGTCGCTGCTAGGAACTGCTGTAGAACAGAAGTGACTATTGCAAACAGTCTGTGTTACCAAGGGCACTGATAAGGCACTTAGCAGCAATAAAAACCAGAATTACACTACAGCAATAAAAATTGGTTTAAGAAGTCCATCAAGATGCAAACAGCCACGGAGGCATACAATTCTTTCAATCAACTGCCGAGAAAGGTTTGTTTCTTTGATGTTTAGGTTTGCATCTTTTTGTTGTTGTTGTTCCTTTCAAAGCTGCCAACTAGCAGAGCAAAAGCTTTACATGAAACAGAGCCTCACTTATATTGGATAAAAAGGTTGGAGAGAGTGCAGCTCCCTTACACTTTTATTTAAAGCTGTAAGCCTGCAGGTGAACAAAAACCCCTACCCTAAATGTCCACTGTGTTCACTGGCTCTTTGCAC
Organism: Jacana jacana; assembly: GCA_013400555.1. NCBI lineage: Eukaryota > Metazoa > Chordata > Aves > Charadriiformes > Jacanidae > Jacana > Jacana jacana. Next base: position 75,512 of record VZTM01033768.1, on the reverse strand, counting down.
TTTGAGACTCACAGAATTGGTTTTGGTCAGAAAAGACCATTCAAGATCATGGAGTTCAACAATTAAGCCAGCACAACCAAACCCACCACTGACCCGTGTCCCTCAGCACCATGTCTGCCCAACTTTTAAATACCTCCAGGGATGGTGACTCCACCACTGCCCTGGGCAGCCTCTGCCAACACTTGACAACCCTTTTGATTTTTTTCTCCCCTAATAGAATGGAATCAGCTGCCCAGGGAGGTGGTGGAGTCACCCTCCCTGACTGTGTTTAAGAGCAGATTAGATGTGGTGTTGAGGGATCTGGTGTAGGGGAGAACTTGTAGAGTAGGGCTGATGGTTGGACTTGATGATCCCAGGGGTCTCTTCCAACCTAAATGATTCTATGATTCTATGATTCTAATATCCATCCTAAACCTCGCCTGGAGCAGTATGTATTTCCTTGTCCCACCTGCCTGTTCCTTGGGAGAAGAGACTGACCCCCCCCTGGCTGCACCCTCCTTTCAGGGAGTCTTAGAGAGCGAGAAGGTCTCCCCTCAGCCTCCTCTTCTCCAGGCTGAACACCCCCGGCTCTCTCGGCTGCTCCTCACAAGACTTGTGGCTCCAGACCCCTCACCAGCTCCGTTGGCCTTCTCTGGGCATGCTCCAGCCCCTCAATGTCTTTCTTGTCATGAGGAGCCCCAAACTGGACACAGGACTCGAGGTGGGGCCTCACCAGTGCCCAGGACAGTAGGATGATCACTTCCCTAGTCCTGCTGGCCACACTGTTCCTGATACAGGCCAGGATGCTGCTGGCCTTCTTGGCCACCTGGGCACGCTGCTGGCTCATGCTCAGCCTACAGTTGACCAACACCCTCAGGTCCTTTCCCACTGGGCAACTCCAGCCACTCTTTCCCAAGCCCATAGCACTGCATGGGATTGTTGTGACTCAAGGACAGAACCCAGCACGTGGCCTTGTTGGACCTCACACCATTGCCTTCACCCCATCCAGCCAGGCTGTCCATACCCCTCTGTAGAGCCTTTCTACTATCGCTTGCTGCTTTTGCTCTGGGTCTGAGAGTATGGTTATCAACCAGGGACCTGAAACCCTCTCAAAACCAGCCAGCAATAACCTGACTCGAGACCAAGTACCTTATTTGGGTATCTTTACGTGGACTATACCCGAGATGCCTGTGTCACCTGCATCAGGAACCACACAGCACAGCATCGCATCCTGCCACCCAGCACTGAACATCCAAGTGCTTTCTCCCCTTTATCACCACCTGAGATCCCATGCTATTGGCCATCTTCACGCACCTCCTCCTCGATTACTTTGTTGATATGCTAAATGCACAGTCACTCACAGCGACACTTACTCCAAATGCACGTTTAAGTGATGCAGGACAGTGCTGTGTTCACAGATCATCCTCCCGCTGCCGGAGCGCAGCCCCTGGGAGCAGATCTCCACTAATCCCCCATCAGACATCCCGCTCCATCAGGCACATCGGCTCCGCTGCCTTCTTCCAGGGGCACAGCCAGCTGCAGGAGAGAGAAAAGACTTTGCTCTGCTCTTCAGCTGCAGCGTGTTTAATACCACAGCACAAAAACCAGAAGAGCAGGAGCACTTTTCCCAGGGGGAAGATTTGGGGCAGATCCTGACATGCAGCCCATGGGATGGAGCTCCCAGCTGATGGGGAAGGCAGGGTCACAGGCTGCTAGATCCATCTCCGGGCTCTCCAGGAGGCACATACACAGTTCCTGATGTGCCAAACTGGGCTAATGCCAGCGCATCAGCTGCAGCCAATTGAGGCTCATGCTGCCAGCAGAGAAGAGGAATTGGCACCTCGGGGAAAGCCTGGCACGAAGCAGGTTCTTGGAGATCGCACCCTGAGAAGGATGAGCTGGGCTAATGAAGGAAGCGTGCAAGTATTTCACTGCAAAGATTCATGTGGCTCTGCAAACAAGGCAACCTACAAAGAGAAAAGTAATCTGTGGCAATTCATTCTATTCTCATTATCGCTCTAACGAAGCTGCATCTCTCTCGCAGCAGCAAGAAGGAACCTCTCAGTCCAAGAGCTGTGTTAAACCAGCATGAGCTCAGTGTCCGATTTTTCACATCTTGAATGCTATTTCTGTATGCAGTTATTAATAAAGCTAACACCTTTTGAATCACATGCAATAAAGGCAGTTTTCACGGGATACATATTTCCCTGTTTCAAACTCGCACTCGGAGCGAGCTCAGAGCAGAAAGGTGAAAGGACCTGTGCCCTCTGGAAGCACACAGGGAGGAGTAATTAAGTTCAGCCCTAAAAAAAAATAAATTAAGAAAGGCTGGCTATTGCACACCTTCCAAATGAATTTGAAAGCACTGGTTTATTTGAATAATAGCCTGAAGAACCCAGAACCAGAAAAAGCAGACAGTCCCAGAAGCAGCTCTTTAGAGGGGAGCGTTTGCCTGGGGCAGGAGCGGAGGGATCCTGCTGGAATAGGAAACCCTTCTCTCCTGGGGCAGGAACAACACTGGCATTAGGAGGGTGATCCTGGTCTCTGCCCCAGCCCAGTGCCACCAGAAGGTTGCTTCATGCCAGTGGCATGTGGAGTCATGGCCAGAGACCTTCCCAGGCTGTTGTTCTACTGCTCCTTCTGAATGTGTTCTGGAGCAGTGGGTGGAGGTGAGGGTCTGATTTATCAGTGTTATCCAGCTGCAGAGAGTACTCTCAGACTCTCCAGTTTCCCTTCAGCTACAGAAAAATCTACATCTGAGACCCTGCTGATTTCCAAAGCCCACTGAAGAGCAGGAGGGTGTTTGTTCACAGGCTGCCCAAGCAGAGTAAGGGTCAGGTTTAACCCCTGAGCCAGGCTTGCAGAGGGCAGGCTGCTTCTCTGGATGGTAAACATCCCAGCTGGTCTGAAGACACCTCCATGGTGACCAGCACAGCCAGTCAGCTGAGCCTCCAAGGGCTGGGGCTGCTGGGACCCACCAAAGCCACACAGATGTTGTCCAGCCCCAAGCAGGGGGACAATCCAGACACTGTGGAGGACACAAACTTCTGGCATTGGGAAAGCAAGTCCCACAGAGCAGGGAGAAGCAGGAATCCTGCACGTTGTCTCACCTAGAGCTGCATTAGCTCCTTTTACTTGCCTCCCAGTGAGGGGACAGGACAGGACAGGGACATCTGGACTTTGGACAGACAGCAGTCACATAGCAGTGCCTGCCCATTGCCCTGCCAAGGTTCAGCAACAGTTCATGAAGGACTAGCTAATTCATCCTAAACATGGACCTGATGAAATTCGTATTTGTCAGGTATGAGATTTGCCCTCTACTTGTCCCGTATGTTTGATACTTCACAGAGGTTGATAACACAGGGCACAGACACCTCTCTTTCCCTCCTTACCAGGCTTAAACATCTGCTTTTCCAAAGCTATGCACTTGTGAAGAGAGGCTGCTTTCAGTTGTACTATTCACCCCTTGTATCTTAATTGCAAAGGAAAACAGGCTCTTTCCAGTTTGTTTTATTCATACCATCTATTAATTTGTTCTTAAAAGCTAACCTCCTGCCGAGCTACATCTCCTTAGTGTCATGGCTATTCTTTTAGTATGGAGATTAGATCATTTCCGTTTCAATGTGAATTTACCAGGGCACTCAAGGGTTGTTCCCACACTAATTTGCACAACTGGTGGGGTTTCAGCACCCGAGTACCCATCAGTATCCCAGGGACAGGGTGTCCTGGTATCACACCCCCTTTTACTCTGTGCCACTGACAAGTGTGAATATAAGCAAAAACCAGAGCTATTTAGACATTCAAAGATGTTCAAAAGGAAGACATCTACATCATCCCTACAACATTTCCCACCATCACCCAGTGGCAACTGCTCAGAGAGGTCAGATCATGGATTTAAGAGTTCCATATTTATGGTCCTTGTGGGAACATACTGATCGAGACAGTTTTAGAGCAGAGCAGAGATAAAGCCTTTGACAGGAACAGGGAAATTTATTCTTGGTCAGGGCACCACAGGCCCAGAGCTACACACACCTTCCACACAGTAGGAGCAGTCTCTCCTTGTTAGGATTGAATAATCTGAAATCAGAGCAGACAGAAAGAAAATAGGCTGTAGAAGTATCAGACCACTCAGACAAGGGAGGTACAGTTCTGGCAAAACATGAAGATTAGCAATGGAAATGGAAATAAGAAATTAACTGCTTCTTCCAGCCTGACATGGGCTGGTTTGAAGGAGGGAAGAGAGAAAAGGAACTCAAAGACTTTATAAAGAGAGAAGCCAGACCCCCTGTCAGCTCTGCTCCTTCCTTAGACACAGAAGTCCTCCAAGACACAGTGGTATCAAGTCGCCAATCAGGAACCAAGACTCTAGCAGACACATGAAGTTGTAACTGAAAGGATTAAGGGCACCTTTCACAAATATAGGCAAAAACAAACAGTGAAGATCACCACCAGAACAAACCCATTTACAATCCTGCAAAAATAAATGGAGGAATTGCCAAAGCTTCTGCATTGACCTCCCTCAATCCAGTCAGAGCTATCAGCACAAACCAGCCACAGTGGTCAAACAGAAGGACACTCCAAGTCAAGGCCTCATATGAGAAGAGCCACCAAAAATTCACCAAGGTTTCACTTCTGGGTGACAGTCTAACACCACTAGGGACCACCCAAGAACTTCTATGAAGCCCCTGAAGGGGTTAATCCCCATGAGGTGGGGTGATACAAATCTTGTCATGAGTTCTGGGTAGGGTCACGAGTCTGCGTATTCTGTATGGATACAAGTCCCTGCACAGCTGGCATTTGATGGACGTGTTGAGCTTCTTAAGACTACCTTGGTGTTAAGGAGTTTATCACTGATTTCAGCAGTAGCAGAGCAAAGCACTGAGCTGGTTTGAACCCAAGGGCAGATGCTCACCGTCCCCTGCCCACAGCACCCACCCGGTGCACAACTGCAGGCAGAATTTCAGCAGTTGCTGCAGGATCATGGCCATCACTCACCCCCAACTCATCCTCTCCTCAGTGCTCCACAAAGAAAACCCATCAGATTAAACAGCTGGTTTCTAGCTGAAAAAAAAGCAGCACTAAGCTAAGGAGTGGGTGTCCTCCTCACAGCAGAGTGGCACAACTGGCACAAGGAGGGGACAGTTACTCACCTGCAGGTTCGTAGCAGGCAGAGCAGGGGACTCTGCCGGCAGCCGGGACACCGGCCAGCGTGGCCAGGGAGTGCTCACACTGCAGCTTTTTTATTAATGTCTTTCACAAAGAATCCACAAAAGAAATTGCTGTAACATCAGGGAGTGCTGACTAGAGGCCTTTGAACAGCCAGCTCCATCCTCCCTCTGGAAAGGGCGCCAGGAACTTCAGTTTGGTTTCCTCTTCTGAAAGCAAGCCCTCCTTTCCTCCCACACCACCTGGGCCACAGGAGGCTGTTCAAGCAGGTCTGACTCAATTTCCATTGAAAGGGGGGGAAAATGCAAACAGAAGCATTTTATTCTCACTGTGACAGCAACAAGGCCAGTCACTTACAATCACAAAGCTGATGGAGAAATTTTAACAAGGGAAATCCTCCGCCTTGAGATGATATTCGGTCTCCCCCTCCCCAAGGTGGGTTCCAAGCAATGGCAGAGGCACATACATGCCAGAGGAGTTCCTCTCTTGGTGAAAAGTGAAGCCTGAAGGGGCCTTGGAGATGCCAAATCCAATGCAGACAACACTGGATCTACCACACTGGCAGCAAAGTTTTTATGTTTCTGCACCTCCCATACCATACCCATTCTTTTTAGCCTGGCAACGCATCCCCACGCCCTCAGCCAGGTTAGAACTGTTACTTTTTGTTTGTCCCTCTTAAAAACATAAGAAAAAACCCTGTTACTGATGTGCTGAGTGGGAAAAACAGCCTCAAACTGTCTGAAACTCATGATGTGATGAAACTCAATACTGAAGTATTTTTTCCTTAGGTGGTATTTAAGCTTTAATAGCTCCCCAAAACTACCTTCAAGATTGAGATTTTTCATCAAATCAAATCAACAGCAGTAACTAAAACGTATAAGCAACCCAGGCACTCAGCCATTGACTCATCCACCCACTGCCTTGCTCTGTATCACTTTTAACCTTATTAATACACATCAATAACGCACGCCAATACCAGCACAGTAAAGACCATGAAATTTTAAAGAGAAAAAGCATCTTGCAAATGAGACACTCCCCCTGTGGAATGAAATCCTCCCTCCAGAGGGAGCAGAGCGTGCACTGGCTTTTCCCTTACAATCAATTGCCTTTGGGAAGGGGTGAACAAACCAATAGCAGGAGTAATGACAGGAACCAGAGGCAGCAGATTAAGGAAAAAGTAAAATAGGGGGAAAAAAAAGCCAACAGCAACAACAAAAGAATTATGCTCCTGTAGTGCAAGTTTAAATCCAGGATCTCTGCATTTCATCTGTGAAATCATCCAGGGTCTGAAAATTTCTCACACACACATCGACACACATCAGTAATTCAACAGAAGTCCCGTTGATCGCATGGGTTTTCATACAGCAGATACCATTGCATGAATCAGAAGAGGACAGAAAATGCCGTTTCATTTACATCAGCTTTCAGTCATTTTAAATGAGGATGAATATGAATCAAAGAAAGCTCAAAAAATGCCTTAAAGAGTAACAGGCAGACACGGAGTCTGCATCACCATGAAGAGGCCATGATTAACATTCCGCCCTTCAAACAACCATCTAAGTGACTTCTGCAGAAGAAGTCCAGAGTTTTACCTCCATTATCACAAGAGGATTAACTGCTGTAAAGTGTAATTGCACCGTGCATGCTGTGATCCTGAGTGCTGCAGGAGGAGGAAAAGAAATGGGCTTTTTACTCCCCCTTCCCACACCCTCACAGCCAAGAAGTTCCCCCTGTATGGATTGAGTTGGAACTTCTTATGTTCCAGTTTGTGCCCATTCCCTCTTGTCCTGTCCCTGGGCACCACTGGAAAAAGCCTGGCCCCATCCTCCTGACACCCACCCTTGAAGTATTTCTGGGTGTTGATCAGATCCCCCTCAGCATTTTCTTCTCCAGACTGAACAGACCCAAGTCCCTCAGCCTTTCCTCATCACAGAGATGCTCCAGGCCTCTCATTATCTTTGAGGTCCTCTGCTGGACCCACGCCAGCAGATCCCTCTCTTGAGCTGGGGAGCCCAAAACCAGACGCAGTGCTCCACATGAGGCCTCTCCAGAACAGAGCAGAGGGGCAAGAAAACCTCCTCCACCAGCTGGTCACACTCTTTTTGATGCACCCCAGGGTGCCATTGGCTTTCCTAGCCACCAGGGGCCACTTCTACTCTAAAAGAGTAGAAAATTATAAACAGGAACCCAAACTTAAACCCATCTAGTGTAGAAACACCAATCTGCATGAAATCATTTACTCACCTCACAGCCAGCAGCCATCAGGACCTCCCACAGCACCCTGCCTGAAAAAGACTGGTGGGTTCTTTGACTGCCTCCTTTGAAGGGCCATCAGACCTCCTGCAGGTGAAACTTGTCAGTTTAAGACTCGACACTCGCTAATTAAGACCACATAATTTTGCTAGACTGATTTGGATCAATCACATCAAAATGATTGCAAACACCATTTTTTTTTTAATTGGAATCAAGAGGCAGAATTAACTTTTCAGGGAACTCCCCCCAAAATCGCTGGTTTATGCGTACCATCTGTACCTCATTTGCCTAATTTGCAGTTTGATTTCAAAGCCTGCCTTGGCTGCATTGATGAATACATTTGTGTCTATCTCATGGGGGTCAAGAAACCACCTTCTGTCGAAGGCACATCCCGCTTACTAATAAACTGCCGTGGTTACATCACTGTTGCTGACTAACCCTGCACTTCATTATTGTCCACAAACTAGTTTAGCAAACAACTTACAGTTTTGCTTCTACAGGTATAAAGACCTAATGCTTGAACCCTCTGATGGAGGCCCCAGAGCTCTCTGGTCCTGCATGGGCAGATGGCAGCACCCCTATAATGCTGTTTGTTTGTCAAGCAAACTTCTCAGGCCTAAAGCCTTTTTTCTTGTACAATTATAAAAGGACAATACTGCAGGTAATTTAGCGCAGACCAAAGGAGGGACACAGGGACAGGAGGAGTGGTGGAAGGGAAGCCAAAGCTTGTATTGCTGGTCTCTTCTGGTGATGAAGGTTGGTGACCCTGTAGCTGAAGTCACCATCTTCAGGAAGGGTTTGCAGCACTCTTCTAAATGTAGGGCTCTTCAGTAGATTGCATTTAAAAGAGAATTAGAAAGATTAATTTAGGAACAAATGGACATGTTTTAATTGCTGTTAGATACTTCAAGGCATGTTTCATGGGACTATTAATAAAGAGCCCCAAGGGAACAAAGACACCAACATATCACACTCAAGACAATAATTAATGACCCCATAAAATACTCCCTGGTGTACCTTAAAACCAATCTGGCAATATTTATAAATTAAAAATTAACATTTCCAAGCCTCCTACTGGCAGCAGCTGTATTGCTGAAGAAATTAGTGACAGCCCTAAAACAACAGAACAGCCCAGCCCAGCCCAGCCCAGCCCAGCCCAGCCCAGCCAGCGCCACAGTCACAGCGCTCTCACAGTGTTTTCTTCTTTATCAATTCCCGCTCCTGATAAATGGCAGAGGTGGGTTGGTATTACCAGGCTGGCAGCAAACTTGTTATTTCTGGACTTGTTTTCAAGATACAGTACAATATATTGTTGATATTGATGTTCTGTTGACAATCCTTTGACCTTGCAAAATTTCACAGAAGAAAAATGCACAGGCCATGGACTGAACTGCAATTTATTCTTTTTAATGACAGGCCAGTGAAGATTGAAGGAGCATTTCCCAACCAGGTATCAATCATTATTCCTCACTGCCTTCAAAACCGAGAAATCCTGTTTGATAAATGACAGTATTTTTAAATTTACCCAATCAAAATACATGGTTAGTCTAAAACTCTTATGCCAAAATCTCACATTTGTACACGTTGTTTTGACAAGGAAAATCATATGTTTTGCAGAATTTGCTTCACCGAGAGGAGGTTCGTTGAAGTTGGCAGAATGGTATCTCCAGGGTCAAGGCTTGCTCATAGGAAGGGCTGGGGGGGGGGGCAGCTCCATTTCATGATAAATGTTAATGCTGTAACTACGGGTCAATGCCCATCTGCATAACAGCAGTGGGACTGGGTTGGACCGTTTTATAGGCAGAAGTGGCTGCTTTGTGACCTCCTTGCCCTCGAGCCAGGCCGCTGGGAGGGGAGTTGGGACCTGGCAGTGGCAGCCCCATGTCCCTCCTTTTGACCAAAACCATCAGGAGAGCTTTTGGGTGGAACGCTGGTTATGTTACAGACAGCAGACTGCGATTGCAATTCCCTCTTCCTTCCCTTTTCCCCTCTCCCCAGAGGCCAGCGGATGGACCTGCAGAAGGGGCTGTCCCTTCAGGCCAAGTGGCTCCAGCCCCGCATGGGAATGGTCACAGGCTGGTGCTTCCTGGGCACAATTAACAAGTGCACATTGACAATGGACAAACTGATCCTGAGAGCCTAAGCTTCATCATGGCATAAATCCCCGTTAGAGAGTGGCAGTGACACAGGTGAGGGCCTTTCACACAAATGGAATCTCAAAAAACACCCTGCCCAACAGCCCAATCTCCAAAAAAGCCCAGAAGAAATAAATGTCCCGCTCTAGCCTAGCTCATAAAAAATACATGAATGGAGGTAACATTAATCAAGTTTACAACACAGTGTCTTAAAATATACAATATTCACATTAAAAATGCAAACATTCTCAGAAAGAGAAAACCCATGCTGGATTAATAACTGAGTAGCTGATCTATGGAAGAGCAAACACCAGTGAGATCCCATCCCCAGCTGAGCTCCTCGCAGCTCGCCGTGATGCCTAGTACTGGTGACGCTGCCGTAATACCTTCATCAACCCTCTGGGAGGAAAAGAAAAACATCTCACAGGACGGCATTGGTTGTGGCATGAGTGTTAACAGCACCAGAAAAACCATCCAAAACAATTTGGGAAAGATGGGCCCATCAAGCACAGCCCTGCCAGGGCAGGCTGACCCAAGGCCCTGTGCCCTGCAAGGGGCGTGTGAGCAGAGGGGAAGGGTTATGAAGGGCTTTAGGACTTACTCTAGGGCAGCACATCTTAAAAAGGAAATGGATCTTCATGTTTTCAGTTTTGCATTATTCATTTTGTTCTTCTTCCTTCATTAACAACACGGATTTTCTTCCTTTTCCAGGGCTTTCTCTGTGTTGATGCCAGTGTTTGAGAAACAATTGTTGAAAGGAAAGCGTTTTGGGGTTTTTTTTTGTAGCCACGGAGCCATGTGAACCAAATACACAGCCAAATTACGACAGACATCCCAGGGAGGTTGGTTTGTCACTGAGCCCCCCCTTTTTCTGCCCCCCCAAAATGCCATGCTTCTCTGTGGCTCACGGAAGCGGGAGTGGGAGAAGCCCCTCCAGTTCCCTGCCGAGTGGCCGGGCCAGTGCAGGCACATTACTGTCTGTTTATACTGCAGCACCATCTGCACAGCCCCTATTCGGTATAAATTCTATGTTGAGCACAGAGCCTGGACCACAGCTATCCAGAGATCAGTGTGAACACCAACAAACCATCCCACCACACTGCCTGTTTCCCGACTGGATTTTGGCAGGAGGAAGAACCAGCCACACAAGGGGATGCTGCCCAAAGTGTGTGTGTTTTACTATTCAGTATTTTCCCTCCCTGGGAAAGCTGCTGCTGTGTTTGAGGTCTGGCAGCGTTCCCCGAGCTGAGGTGGGACCTTTGGAGAGGGGAGAGAGAGGTGAAGGGGACAAGGTATTGAGGTCCATTGTTACGAGGCCCCTTGATGTCCCCCTTCATCAAGGAGAGTCAGCCATGAGTTGGCAGGGGCATCACACACATCTCCGCGACTGCAGCCCCTCCGGGCACACACTGAATTTTCTTCTCTAACTAAAGCAAGGGGCAAAGGTCAGGGGGAGGAAAAAATAGAAAAATTGATCTCCAGTCACAACTCTGCATGTTCCCTGGCTTTTAAAAATGATGATGGCGATCAAAAGAGTATGTGTAAAGCTTAAGAATGGTAATTTCCCTTGAACACCTTGAAAGGCTTTTGCAGATTTCCTTTGCTGGAGTGGCATTCCCAGCCCGGTGCTGGGGAGGAAAAGCCACCATTAGCACAGCGAGGGCTCAAAAAAGCCCTTTAGTGTTCTGGAATAAGAAGGAGGGCAGAGAAGGGATCTAAAATTACCAATAATAATGGGGGAGACAGCCATGGAAATCAATAAATCCAGGAGATCCACGTGGAACTAAGCAATAATGCACAAGGTGCTAACACCTTAGAGAACTTTTAATTTGCTTAAGAACAGGAATGTTTGTTCATGCTGTGTTTCTGAAGAAAACCCCGCCTTTTTTTAAAAAAACAAGTCTGTCCCGTTACCTAACAAAGAATTCAATGCTAATCGAAAAATCAGGGCATCCTCATTCTTCACTTCTCTCTCCCACCCCAGCTTCTCATGACTTAGTGGGTACCTGGTTGTCTCTGTGGGGCAGTCAGCACCCTCATCCTCATGGCAGAAGTGGGGGCTGCAGTCACCCAGTGTCCAGTGTCCCTCCAAGGACCTTGGATGGAACCACAATGGATGCCACCAGCCCCAGGACCTGCTCCCAGGTCCTGTTCCCACCCAGCCCAGGGAGAGGGGCAAGGGCTGGGGGCAGAGTGAGAGGGATTTCAGTCTCCAACTCTGTGTACCTCAGCTAAACACACAGAAATTAGAGAACTAGGCATTAGATTTGCTTGGGACCTTGAGCTCCTCAACAGCTCCTGCAGGTCAGAGATGATACCCACAGCCTGACACCTGGGCTGTGAACTGGTGGAGATGTCAGGGACATCACCTGACCCACCAGGGGATCGAGGGCTCAGAGCTGAACCTGTCCTCACACGGTCGGGATATTTTTTTGGGCTGTAACCTATTTACCAGAGCTCCACATGGGCATCCCCTGAAATAAAGGGGGACTCTATACATGCAAGTACTGTTTCTATATACATACACATAGCTTTTTTATATATTCTTATATATATAAATGTACTTTTATTTATACAATATCTGTTTCCTATATATACTTGTATCTAATGACATATATGAGGCTGCATATTTATACACAAACAGTACTTATATATACATATCTGAGCAGAAACAGTGTAGGAAACCATGAAGAACCTGTTCAAATGCCCCTTCTCATTCCATGCCAATTTCATCATTGATTCCATCGTTGGTGTTTACCCCCACACACAAGGTTTATTGCCCAGGCTCGGGGGCAGAGCGAGGCCCAGGAGGCAGGGCTGTGCCAGCCCCACACCGCCCTCCCACGTCCCCTCCCTGCTCTGTGCTCTTTGGGGCAAAAGGACAGAAACCAAGAACAATCAACGAACCCTTTTCTCTTCCCTTTCCTACTTTTTTAAAAATTTTTTTCCAAAACCAGGCTGTGTGAAACCTATTGGAAAAAAACATAATGGTGAACAGGGTATTAATTTAATTATAATAAAACTGAATTCTCTAAGCTTTAGTCTGAAAACTAAGGCCTGTGAATTTTCCCCTTCAGGAGTTTACGAAGGGAATCTGGCTTATTATTTCTTAGGGCAGGGAGTGCAGGATAAAAACTTAAATAGCAACTTTCCCATGAAATTGCTTTACCTTTCCCTGTCTGCTAAGCGTCCTGGTTGCCTAAACCTCTAAATCACTTGGAATATTCAAAATTGTGAGTCTGGCACTGTTGTACAGTTTGGCACGATGGCAAATCCCTGGATGACAGCCCGGAGGAGAGGATACAGCAACCATTGTACCATTTATTAAACCTTTATATTGTAAACACTGCTCACTAAGCCCATTATTGCACAGACACAAGTGAATTACAGTTGCAGTGAATAAAAGGATTTTCATATTTCAGTGTCTTCTCCCTTCTCCTTTGTCATACTGCTCCATTATAAATTTTGCTAAAAGGACTTGCACATTTGCCAGGGTACATATTTTATATCACCTACTTGCTGGTAAATTATTTATAGCAGTTAGGCAACATCCACTGCACCATATGTTATTGGTATAAAAACAAACACACACAAAAAGATAACTTGGAAACAAATTGTACATAAAGAAAAGTCATCTCACTCCAAAGAGGGAACTAAGGCTTTACTGTCTTGTGTAGTCACCTCCTGTAAGAAGCTTCACCCCCACAGCTGGTCCTGACCCACAGAACCCCTCAGGGCTCAACTGAACAGCCCCCGCCTGAGGTTGGTCCCAAAAGTATCCATTCATTAAGTGAAATGCCTCAAAATAACCAAATTCTGTATCAAGGGTGCTGAAGCAGGAGCCCTATGGAATCACCACTCAGTGACCTTCAGCTGTGAAGGTCTCAAAAAGGGCAGGGAATTACACTGACAATAAACCACCTCTGCAGCCGTCCCATTTGTTATCCGTGACCTTGGGGTGCTAATTTCTTAAGTGATAATGAGATGTAACCTACACATTTTAACAACCCAGAGCGTGGTGAGAGAGAGGTTCTTTTCACCTCAGGAGAGCTTTACTCTAATTTAATACATAACCACCAGAAAACCATCTTGGGTTTCACACCTTTTCTCAGTGCCATCACCTCCTCTAACAGTGCCGCCACGCTGAGCAGCGTTTCTTACTAGAGGAGGCATTCGGCAGAGCTGCTCCTTAGCAGGGAGTTGACAGGGAAAACAGAACCATGGGACTCTATTCTTTTTTTAAATTCAATAAAAAGCTGTTGGTACTGCTAAAGAAGGCTGAAAGCTGCATATTCATGGATTTGTCAGACTTGCAGTAAGTGCAAACCAAGCCCAGATGCTGCAGAACACACAGCCTGTGAACTGGCTTTTAAAAAATCACATTTTAGAAACTCGGGATTTTGGTAAAGAAATCCCATTTAAAAATCAGATTTTTAAGGCCATTTCTTCTTTTGGCCTTTTCACAAAAATAAAATGTCATGTTTGGCCAGGACTACCAAGAAATACAGCTGATAGAGTAAATACAACACTTGTAGCTCTACCGCTGTGTACCACTGGTGTCTTGACTGCCAGCCCCAGCAGAGTTGTCCAAAAAGGTAAGGAGCTTTGTGTTAGGAAAATTAGCAGCAAACCACAAAATCCAGTTTTCAAACGACCGGTTTAGTTCCAGACTGACGGCGTACCCTTTGGTTTTGCTCTTACACGTAGGAGTGAGGGCAGTGTTTTCTTCTTTTGGAATTAAAATAATAAAACCAATAAAAACCTTGGGGCATTTGTTAGCTTGATGCGGCAGCGGGAGAAACACCTGCAGGAACTGCAAAGCACTCAACGGGAAATATATTGGACCCACAATCTCTTCATAAATCACAATTAGTGGGGGTTCTCTATAGCCCGAGTGCTCCAAGCCCCCCCCAGGTGTGAGTCTCAGCAGGGTCAGGAGCTCTGTCTGTCCTCACCCCGGTAGGTGCTTATTGCAGCATCTTCTCCCTTGTTTTGTTAGCTATTTTTCCCTTTCACCCTGTGAAACGGGCTGCTCCTGGGAACCCAGGGAAGGCAAAGCCTCCCTTCCCAGTGCCAGCTCTGCCTTTGGCTTCCAACAGGGCTTTCCCTCCACTCACCCAACACCTCAAATCGCTGACACAGCAATCCTTCTGCAGCACCCGACACGCCAGCCCAGTATGGATGAGAAAAAATACAAACTGGGGAAATTCTGGGAATGGCTTGACACATTACGGTACAGGATGTTAAAGGGAGAGAACTCCTTCCCATGGCTATGCAAAAATACCCCAAAACCCCCAGAACCTGTTGCATTCTGTTACAGAGGGGATGCCCATTGGCATGGGGCACCGCTTGTGTCCACACAGGTTCTCCAGCTGGTGTGGAGACCAGACCCCCACAGACAGCTCTGGCACAGGGTGTGAGGGCATCCCTGCCCAGGAGGGACACCTCAAGGAGGCTTAGACACCAACACCAGGGCAGACACACCACCTTCAACACGTCTGCCCTTGCTGATGAACCAAGGACTTGCTGAAAGCTCTTCACACCACTTCATGGTCACCCTGTACAGCACTGGCCCCAGATAGCCCACACATTAGAGAAGCCTTTAACCACTAGTGAAAAATAACAATTGTTTGAAATATTGTCCAATGTTTCAGGCACACAAAGTAATTCTTGTTACATTCATGTTTGCTTAAAACCTTTTTTCCTCGGTTTTAACTGAGTTGTCGTTATTTCTCCAGGATGAGGAGGAGATGTGGACATCTGCTCCACAACCAGCTGCTGCTGACGGCAATTGTGCTGCAGAGATTTTGCCCAGCTTCCAGCCAAATCTCTTCCAGCCCTGCTCTGCTCTCTTCCCTGCTTGCCATCCCTTTCCTCAGGCAGCAAAGCTCTGTGGTCCCCTTGGTGCCAACGCTGGCAGAGCCAGGGCTTTGCCACCTCTTGGCAGAGCGGAGGAGGCCATTAGCAAGGGAACATCACCACTGTTTTGCCACTTCTTTCCAGATTCCATGCCTCTTCCCATTATGGAGCCTGATGATCCGTGAAGACTATAAACCATCCACCCAGCAACAGTGGTGGGCTTTTAGAGCCTGAGCTGCTGCCAAGCTTTCCAGCTCTGCAGCAAAACAACATGCCTTTCAGCTGCTCGGCTTCCAGCCGCCAAAAGCGATGGTTTGCATCTGTCTGTGCCATCTTGTTTCTCTGAATTCCCGTCCATCGCCATTTGGAAGCACCATAGTCAACAATAAACAGTCTGTGGGAGGCTGCAGTCCAGAAAACCACTCCAGTTAATCTTCATTTCGAGTTGCGGGTTGCACATTTCTAACTGCCTTCCCGGCAAAAGCTGTCCTCGAGGTGGGAGGGTCAGGATCTGTGTGGGGAACGCCTGTGCTTCACATCCCTACAGATGCTGTGTTTATTGTAGGAAAGTCTCCTTTACTCTGACCCTCACCGACTGGTTGCACTGGTGACAGCAGCGAGAAGGTCTGGGCATTGTCCTGCCAGCACCTCCTCTTCTGACAAGCCTCTCAGTCACCCCAAGTCTTCTTGCCCCAGCCCAGAGAAAAACCCAATTATGAGTGGTCTATATTTAACTGACAGTCTTACAGGAATTTATGTTCATAGCCAAATTTTTAAATAAGGATCTATAAACAAACCTCCTACAGAAGTACTGAATGATGCTCCTCTGTCCCCGAATCTGCTGAAACAGATAGGCGGCGATTATTTCAATCAAGCATCCAAAAAAAGGCTCTTTCTCTAAAAGCATGTCTCCCAATTCTGATTATAAGGCTCAGTGCTTCCCCGCCGAGCGCTGGAGCCAGCAGCCACTCACCTCCCACCTCCGGCACCTGCAGAATATAAACACTTGGGAGAATATAAAGCACCGTGGCTGCAAGTGGTTTATAGAGGGAACACATTCATCTCTTGGGATTTATTTCCTGAAGACTTCCCGTGCGGAATTAGACTTTGAAATGAGACTTTAGGGGGCTTTCATGTCTCCAGACATAGGAACGTCCTCATTTCAGACATGGAAAATGCTCCTGATCATTCAGTGAGGTCTGAGGCAAACCCATACTGTATGACAAAGACTTGTATAGTTGGTAACATCAGGTTTTGCACCAGATGAGACGGTAGATCTGATCAAAGATTTCACAAAAGCGATGGAAGAAAGGCAAAGCACATGCCTGAAGATTCCCATATTATACCACATTTCAGAAAGGGGCAGAGCAATTTTAGGCGAGGGGTGCATTAGACAAACAGCGATGTATCTAAAAGAGTTTTCAAAAATTAGATGTCTACAATCGCTTATGCATTACGAGCACATCCGTGTTAACATGGTTACTGAGGGGCTGCTACTAAATCTGTATGTAAAATGTGAAGTGTGATGTAAAAAGGCATTTCTCTCTGTGCAGAACTGCCCTATCATCGGCCTGGGAGAAAATATTTCTGTGTGCCAGTTTATTTCCCCGTGGAATGTAGCATTCAAAAGATTTTATGCCAAATATGTGAGAAAAAGCCATCATCACCCACCATCTGGGTGCTCAGAGCAGCTCTGCCACCCAGCTCCCCGGCTGCCCTCAGCCACAGGAGCAGCCTCCTCCTCCTCCTCCAGCTGCGAAGGCAAAGCAGCACCCACCTGCCCTTCAGCCTCTCCTTTGCTGTGTGGGACACCCCCCAGCATCCCTGTACCCTGCAGCATCCATTCCCCACCCCCCCAGCATCCCTGCACCCCCAGCACTCCTGCAGCCCACAGCATCCCTGCAGCCCACAGCATCCCTGCATCCCACAACAATCCCTGTATCCTGCAGCAATCCCTGCATCCCACAGCATCCCTGCACCTTGCAGTATCCTTGCATCCCTCAGCATCCCTGGACCCCCAGTACCCTGCAGCACCCCTCCACCCCACAGCACCCCTCCATCCTGCATATTCCTGCTCCCTGCAACACCCATAGACCCTGCAGCACCACAGCACCCCACCTTAGNAGCACCCACCTGCATCCCACAGCACCCACCTGCATCCCACAGCACCCCTATATCCCACAGCACCCCTGCAGCCCAAAGCACGCCTGTAGCTCACAGCACCCACCTGCAGCCCACAGCACCCCTGCAGCCCACAGCACCCACCTGCAGCCCACAGCACCCCTATATCCCACAGCATCCCTGCATCCCACAGCATCCCTGCAGCCCACAGCATCCCTGCATCCCACAACAATCCCTGTATCCTGCAGCAATCCCTGCATCCCACAGCATCCCTGCACCTTGCAGTATCCTTGCATCCCTCAGCATCCCTGGACCCCCAGTACCCTGCAGCACCCCTCCACCCCACAGCACCCCTCCATCCTGCATATTCCTGCTCCCTGCAACACCCATAGACCCTGCAGCACCACAGCACCCCACCTTAGCATCCCTGCATGCCAAAGCTCCCTTGCACCTCACAACTTCCCCGCATCCCACTGCACCCCAAGCACCACTGTGCCCCCGCCCAAGCAGCGCAGCACCCATCCTCCTGCAGATGCATGGTTGGTGGTGGGGCCACAAAGGGCCCCGTTGGTCCCGCCTGCCCCCAGACAAGGGTGTGCAGCTGCTCCCGAGCAGGTCCCCAGGGAGCTGACCTTGTCCTTAGCACCTGGGCCAGGTCTGACAGACAGGACCAGGCCACTGGCTGCCGTTTCGTGTTTGCTCGCCTGGCACTGATCAATTTCCATTACTGTGATGGCTAGCTTGGAAGTTATTAATGGTTGGAGGAAGACCAATTTTCTTCTGATTTTATTATGACACATCTGCAGTTGCCAATCTGACACACTAAATATTTATGAAGTGTGTCATTTTTCAAACATACAAAGTCCCAGTTCCCTCTAATCTGCAATGAAATTAAAAATCTGCAAGTTTCGCTGCCACATTATTTCTAGCTATTGTAATTCCAATTTGTATTAGCAGATCTGAACCTTGGGCATCCAAACTGCATATTCCAGTCTCCTTTGGTGATTTTGTAGGGATTAGCATACACTTTGCTCGTGTCCGAATGCCACTGATTAACCTGACCTTCCAGCCAGCCTTGCCATGGATGCACCTCAAGGGGGGAGGACCACCACTCAGTTCTGGCTCCCAGAGAAGCTGGAAACATGGGACTGCACTGCTGGGTGGGCTGACGTCCACTTGGGAGGTCGGGAGGTTCCTCCCCCACTATGGTCTGGAACTTCATGGT
Organism: Jacana jacana; assembly: GCA_013400555.1. Taxonomy (NCBI): domain Eukaryota; kingdom Metazoa; phylum Chordata; class Aves; order Charadriiformes; family Jacanidae; genus Jacana; species Jacana jacana. The sequence goes on along the minus strand of VZTM01033768.1, from coordinate 56,774 downwards.
GGCTTCTGATCCCTCCCAGTTCACCTCCATCCACCAGGTCCTTCCGGTAGCAGGAACCCCCAATATGCAGTTTAGGGTATATACAACATAACTCCATATATACACACCCAGCTGCACAGACACACACCGCACTCACAGAATCATAGAATAGAATCATAGAATCATATAGGTTGGCAGAGACCCTTGGGATCATGGAGTCCAACCATCAGCCCTACTCTACAAGTTCTCCCCTACACCAGATCCCTCAACACCACATCCAATCTACTCTGAAACACAGTCAGGGATGGGGACTCCACCCCCTCCCTGGGCAGCTGATTCCACTGACTGACCACTCTCTCTGGGAAAAACTGTTTCCTCATGTCCAGCCTAACCCTCCCCTGCTGCAGCTTGCAGCCATTCCCTCTCCTTCTATCGCTCATTGCCCGTGAGAAGAGACCAGCACCAACCTCTCTGCAATGCCCTTTCAAGCAGTTGTAGAGAGGGAGGAGGTCTCCCCTCAGCCTCCTCTTCCTCAAACTAAACAATCCCAACTCCCTCAATCCATCCTCATAAGCCTTATTCTCCAGGCCTCTCACCAGCTCCGTGTCCCTCCTCTGCACTCGCTCCAGCACCTCCAGATCTCTCTTGTGCTGAGGTGCCCAGAACTGGACACCAGACTCAAGGGGTGGCCTTACCAGTGCTGAGCACAGGGGGACAATCACCTCCCTACTGCTGCTGGTCACACTATTCTTTATGCAAGCCAGGATGCCCTTGGCCTTCTTGGCCACCTGGGCACACTGCTGGGCTCGGTGTCAGCAGCAATGGTTTCACCCATGTTCACACAAGGATCCATGAAGAAACCTTCCTCTCAATAGATGATGGGTCACACTTCTGTGAGGTAGCATTCAAAAGGAACAAGACACGTACCAAAGTCTGAGATGGGTCTAGGCTGCACAGGGACTCCTTGGCACCCTCGCTTTGTGATGGGGAGGGACGTCATTCTGGAGGTGACAGGGGACTCCTGAGCTCCTCACCTCCACGATACAGCCACATGGTCTTCCCAGCTTTTAGGGGCAGAGCTGCTCAGGGCTCCTCACTCATCCTGCTGTGGGTGGTACCTGAAAAGGACACATCCCTCCACACCTGCCTGGAGAGACACACATCTTGTTCACTCTCATTCGCTTCAGCTGAAGAAGTTGTTTGTTTCAGTTCCTCTGAAGCGTGTGTGACTCAATAGAGTGCTCAAAAGCACTTTTTCCATTTTTTTCTGCATGGCTTATAAATATTAAATGAAAAATCAAAACAACCAAAATGCGTGATTGCAACTTATCAATGTCTCACTGCTCTAGGCGTTCATGGAATCATAGAACGGTTTGGGTTGGAAGGGACCTTAAAGCCCACCCAGTGCCACCCCCTGCCCTGGGCAGAGACACCTCCCACCATACCAGGTGACTCCAAGCACCCTTCAGCCTGGCCTTGAACCCCTCCAGGGATGGGGCAGCCACAGCTTCTCGGGGCAACCTGGGCCAGGCTCTCACCACCCTCACACCAAAGAAGTTCTTCCCCACATCTCACACAAAAGAATTTCCTTCTAGTATCTAGTCTAAATCTCCCCTCTTTCAGTGTCAGACCCTTCCGCCTCATCCTAGGGCTCCCCTCCCTGATCCAGAGTCCCTCCCCAGCTTTCCTGGAGCCCCTTTAGGGACTGGAAGGGGCTCCAAGATCTCCCCGAAGCCTTCTCTTGTCCATGTTGAACCCCCCCAACTCTCCCAGCCTGTCCTCCCAACAGAGGCACTCCAGTCCTCCCAGCATCTCCATGGCCTCCTCTGGCCTCGCTCCAACAGCTCCATGTCCTTGTGCTGAAGACTCCAGAGCTGGATGCAATGCTCCAGGGGGGTCTCACCGGAGCTGAATTCTTTGAGTTCAATCTGGAAGTGCTTCATGTGGTCACCCTACAAAGCCAAATGCTTGGAAGATTCAGAGCTGGGGCTCCCTGTGGGACTTCCTGGACTGTGCGTGGAAGCCCGTGCTGAGGGCTGGCCATGACACAGTGAAGGAGCTCTGTCTCTCTCCTGCTCATCTCCCTGGGCCAGCAGTGCCAGCCTGTCCCCTCGCACAGCCCCCGGCTCCCATCCTCCCTGCCCACCACGGCGCTGCTTCACTTCCACGTCACATCGCGCGGAGGCTGTCGCCGGGGAAGTGCCCCTCGGGGCCAGTTAAAGTTTACACATTTCTCTTTCACAGTTTGAATTTCTTAGTGCCCTGAGGTGTTTTCATTTCCATTCATTTCTGCTGTAATTTTCTTATTTCAGAGCGTTTTTGTCAGGCTGCTGACAGCTACTGATTGCTGAAGGAGAGCACAACTTGCCAACAAGTGAGCTGGGGTGAGCTCCACACGTAGGCTTTTGCTCCATGTTTCCTCCACACAATACCTTGATTTACAGCTAATGGTTTTGAGATCTGAAACTCGTCTGGAAGGATGCCCTCACTATATTATGCCAAGCCTGTCAAATTATTAAGGGCATTAAGGCAGAAAGTATGGTGAGAAATCATATCTGCCTGTGTGGTCTCTCAGACTCCACCTCCTCTTTGTTCTAAATCCGCAGCAGAACATATCAAATTTGTAAGTGTGATAACATTTCTCTTCAAAAAGCACTTAAGGATCGGGTAATGTTTTACAAATACAAGTAATAGCCCTGCCCACAAATCAAAAACTGGGGGGGAGAGTTTCAGTAACTACCCCTGGGCTGCAACAGGTCGTGGTCCTACACACAAATTCAGGAGGTCTCTGGAAATTTTCCATCCCAGAGCTTCCCTTAGCAGAACATTTATGTCTCTTTTGAGGAGCTGAAAAGAGCATAACACTCTAACACAAACCTTTGTGCCAACTGCATGGACTTTTCTTACCATCCTGATTTAAAATATAATTATCTCCCAATTTGCTGCCTACTTAGCTACTTGTGTTCTTTTCAGTTATTATTCACATCATATCTCTTGCTCTCTTTTTCTTCTCTTTCATGTTTTTCAGCTTACAATTGCTCCCACTATAGTCTCTGATTACTGGAATATTTAATCTTTTTCTGTAACAAGCCAAGAAAAAAAACCACCCTGCAAAAGCCCACCACCCTACTTTGCTGCCAAAGAACGAGAAAAAGCCCCGCAGACCTCACTGTCCCAGGCTGTGCTTTGCTGGTCCTGCTGACCTTCTGTCCCCAGCCTGTTTGCTGTCCCGAGTTCCCTTCTGCTCCCTCCTGCCAGGGCTTTGTTTTCCACCGATGGTGAACAGCTTCCAGAGAGGAAAAGCCACCTTTCAGGCCCCGTTTCCGTTGGATTTCTTCCCGTTGCAGGTGATTAGCCTGGTTGCCGCCCATGGTATATGTGAGATAGTTCCTCTCATCTTCAGTAATTTTATCGCTGCAGTCACAGAAGGAAACAAATCAGCATCATCACGATTTGGTGTGCCTGGAGTAGGAGAGGAAGAGGTGCTCTTTGCCCAGGGCTGGAAGAGTCCAGGAGAAAAAGGGCAAGTGTGTCTGTGTGTCCCTGCGTGTGCATATACACACAGATATAGTACGCATACACATGCAGTAAACACACACCGAGGATGTCCAAGGCCAGGTTGGAGGGGGTTTGGAGCAACCTGCTCTGGTGGGAGGTGTCCCTGCCCAGCACAGGGGGTGGCACTGTGGGGGCTTTAAACCCCCCAAACCATTCTGTGATATATTATACACACGCCATTCAGAACTGCTGGCAATACCAGCAGTCTGTGACTCCAATTTTGAGGTGTTTTTCAGTGAGAGCTCAGGCTGGTGCCAATGAGGAGGGATGCCATGGAGGGAGGAAGTCGTGTAGAGCTGGCACTGTCATATGGTTTGACTGATAAGCAGAGGATTCAAAATTGTCCTCAGGTACAGAGCTCAAACCCTGCAGCCTCCCTAAAGAAGGTCAGCCTCCCCAGTGGTTTCTTCCAACCCTTTCCACCTGCTGGACGCAGCCCAATGTCATCCCCAAACCCAGGGATCCTCCAGAGACCTGGCCACATGTTCCTTTGCCTTATCTGTTCATGAGATCTGCTCTCAAGCTCTGAATCTTCAGCGAAAGCCAATCCCACAGGATTGCACTGTGTGTGCACAGCACAAACTTTTACCTGTCTATGCCTGTGCCAGTGTATACTGCATTTACATACTAACAGGGCTTGCATACCATACATCTCTCTGATACTGCAGCAGTGAGAGTTTCCATCTTTATTCAGCCTCCTAACAGTCCCATTTGCTTGAGGGAGAAGTTACCATCACCTTTTAGAGTTATTACCCCCTCTTTATAGGTGAAAAATACCCGCACAGAGAAATGAAATTATTTGCCTGGAGTCACAGAGCAAGTCAGAGTCTGACACCAAAACTGCTGAGTCTTGACCCGAGCTGCTCACCTGCCTTTTTAAATCTCTCTGAAGGACCATCTGACCAACACCTGCAGGAACAGGGTAAAATGCAGAGATGACCCCAATATCCACGACCTTACAAATACAATCCCATTCTCTGCCCCTTCCAGCAGTGTGGACACGCAGACACACTCATTTACACACACTCTGCTTTTCACTCCAAGCGGCAGAAAATAGTCCCTAAATGCAGTTTATAGTACTCTGATGGTATTCAGTATTCTGATGGAAATGGACTAACGTAGCAACAGGCTTTCTGCCACCGGCAGAACAACACCCAGCAGGTTTGGTACGTCAGAAAAACCCGTAGGAGCCAGGCAAACACTGCCTGAACAGCAATTGTACCCAAATATGACAAATCCATGGGGAAAGGCTCACACTGAAAGCTGTGGGTGAGACTGGGCTCCCAGGGGAAGCCTGGTGGGCAATACCCACCTCTGCTGGCTCTGTCACCCGCAGGCTCAGCTGGACTTGTCCCATTCCCACCTCTGATGGTGGCAGGACCAATGGCAACACACCCCACAGTCCCCAGCTCTGCGAGGGGCTTCTTAAAACACAGACACCCACAACCCACCCTCTCCTGCCCCAGGAAAGAAGCAGGAATGGGAGAGAACCTCAAATGAAGATTCACAGAGAAAGCACCCGAGTCATCTGGCACCTTAACCTACTACAAATGGATTGTGTGAAATTATGCATGAAGCATGGCATTATTTACTGAAGGAAACAAACAAATAAACCCCTGAAGTTTCCTTTTCCCACCCAGAGAACGTTTGTGCAGCCAGCAGCGGAGCCTGCAGGACAGGGCAAGGCCAAGAGGTTCACAGAGCAGCTCGGGGGCGGGTGGCCAGGGGACAGATATTTCTGTTGGGTTCCTGGACAGGTAAAGCCACAGGCTGTGCCCAACATGAAATCAAGCAAACAGCACTCTGTGCCGTGACCTGTGGTGGGGAAATAAGGAGTGACCGTGCCATGGGGTGGCTCAGCCCCCCCAATATCCATCCCAGCACCTGGGCACCAAAAGCCCCTTGGGCAGCAGCTGGAGGGGGCTGGCCAAGCCATGCTGTGTGTGCTGGGGCACAAACTGCTCTCTGTGCTTCTCGGCATCTGCCTCACTCTCTGCAACAGGGGCTCTGCAGAGCAGCGCTGATGAGCCAGGGGAATCCCACAGGCTGTGGCTGCTGCTCAGCACAGGGAAAAGCCAGCTCCCCCCCAGTGGGAATCAGAGAGGCAGCTGCTCCCCCAGCAAAGGGGATGCAGCTGCTGGAGATACATCACAGAATGGTTTGGGTTGGAAGGGACCATAAAGCCCCTCAGTGCCACCCCCTGCCCTGGGCAGGGACACCTCCCACCACACCAGGTGGCTCCAAGCCCCTTCCAACCTGGCCTTGAACCCCTCCAGGGATGGGGCAGCCACAGCTTCTCTGGGCAACCTGGGCCAGGCTCTCACCACCCTCACAGCAAAGAAGTTCTCAAGATCTCATCTCCATTTCCCCTCTTGCAGTCAAACCCTTCCCCCTCACTCTATGGCTCCCCTCCCTGACCCAGAGTCCCTCCCCAGCTCTCCTGGAGCCCCTTTAGGGACTGGAAGGGGTTCTGAGGTCTCCCTGGAGCCTTCTCTTCTCCAGGCTGAACACCTAACTCTCTCGGCCTGTCCTCACTGCAGAGGGGCTCCAGCCCTCCCAGCATCTTTGTGTCCTTCTCTGGACCCTCTCCAGCAGGTGCCTATCCTAGTGCTGAGGACTCCAAACCTGGACACAACACTCCAGAGTAGTAACGACAGAAGCAGCAGGACAAACCCTCATGTCAGTGACAGAGCTCTGGGAGTTTCCCTGTCCCTGAGACTCAGCTGAACCCCTGGAAGGGAACCCTGGAAGGGAAAACTCATCCCCAACATCTAGTTTGGACCCAGATATCACCATCTGGAGGCAGGTGGCTTCCCAAGGTTGATGCCTCTGCACGTGCTGATGCTCTGACCCAACGCCTCCATTTGTGGTGCCACGGAGACCTCCCAATTCTCTGGCCTCTGTGGCCCCAGCCCCAGCTCCCAATTAAGGACTGCAGTGCTTGCTATAAGCACAATAAGAGCTGTTCAATAATTCATGTCCCCCCACTCTAATAATCCTCCTGACATTTGCCTCTGCTTCACAGGCATTATCCATTAATGGTAATTTAATCAAGGGACTCATTCATAAATTAGATCAATAGTGGGTGTGTTTGTGGGAGGCCAGTTCAGTGGGATGCGTGCCTTCCTGCCAAGGAAGATGAAGCAATTCATTGTAGCGTCGGCTCAAAGGCAAAGAGGTANATCCCTCCCACTTGGCATCTCTAGGAGCTGCCGGACCCTCAGCCTTTTCATGGCATCAGCGGCTCCCTTCAGCATGGCTTAGCCCAAAGGGCTTTGCCCAGGGCATGGAGCAGAGCTAGCATGAAGGCACTGGTTCTTCCACCCTTTTGCTTCTGCGCCTTTGGGGTTTTTACATAATATTTAAAGCAAGAGATCAGAAATCTGCCTTTCTTACACACACCCTGCATGACCTGCTGCTGGCTGGGGGTCTGCGTTCCATTGGCACTGAGGGGCTCTCTGACCGTTTCACTGAGTGGATAGAATCATACAGTAGTTTGGATTCAAAAAGATCATCTTGTTCTACCCCACCCCCTGCCCTGGGCAGGGACACCTCCCACCAGACCAGGTGGCTCCAAGCCCCCTCCAACCTTGAACCCCTCCAGGGCCTTGAACCCCTCCAGGGATGGGGCAGCCACAGCTTCTCTGGGCAACCTGGGCCAGGCTCTCACCACCCTCAGAGTGAAAAACTTCTTCCTTACATCCAGTCCAAATGTACCCTTTTTCAGTGCAAAATCATTACCCCTCATGCTATAACCAGAGGCCTTGGTAAAAAGCCAGCTCTGATAGAAGACATGACTCAGCTGACCATCTGCATCCACAGGTCTGTGGAGCCACTGGAGCCATCTCTCATTTTTGCATGAGTGTTTGCACATGAAAAAGATGTTTTTTCCCAACTTATTTACACACCTTGTAATTCTAGGCTTTAAAAACAAATAATTCATCTAATGGGGATAATTTTTACTTATCTTGACTGATGTTCTGCTTACAATAACCTGAATCGATAGCAAAGTAACATCTAAAGTTTGGTTGGACTCAGTGAAAATTCACTAAAAAACATGATCTCTAAGCTCAACTGTGCTGTTTCAGGGCACCTGGTCCCTACAGTCAGACCTACCTGACCGTGGAGCTGCTGCCCCCAGCTCTGGGATCCTCAGATGTTGTCATGATGTGAGCCACCAGCCCTCCTTGGTTCCAAGGTCTCAAGAAGCAGCCTGCCATGCCAGCCCTGGCTGCATTCCTCCCGTCTGCCTGAGAAACACAGTGGTGAGCACGTTATCTAAAGGCCTTTATTGCTACAACACCACCCTTCTGCGAGTGCTTCTGGCAGGCTGGGGGAAGGTGTGACATCTGTGGCAGGGGATATTCCACCTCCAGGAAATCACACCCCAGGCTCACAGGGGAAGTCTTTTCTTGTCTTGATGTTTTGTAACAGAAGTTGGACAAACAACAGACATCAATCCATTTAAAGCATTCATAGCACTGCAAGTAATAGCCATTAAAACCCTTTCTGAATTGTACTTAAATGCAAAGGACCTTGACATTCTGTGAATTTAATTTAATACCATTGTACGGAGAAGCAATTACAGTTACATCATTATGTGTAATAACCATGACTGGAGTCTCACTCTAACCAAGCGTGAAAGGCTATTATTTGGAAATCCTTGCCTATTGTCAGTGTCTTTTAACCTTCCCCTCCCTCCCCCATCCTCACTCCCCCACCACAAAACATCAGAGCTCTTCTCTCCCCCAACGCTCTGCTGAGCAGCAGACAGCAAGGCTCAGGAGAAACTTCAAAGCACGGCTGTGTTGGTGCTGGAGAGAAGAATGGGAGGAAGGAAGGGAGATTTGGGAAAGGACAAGAGTGTTTCTTGCCTGTATTATCTAGAGGCTTTTATCTAAAATATCATCAAATATATAGAGCTTGGGTGAGTTCTGCTCCAAGCCCTCATCACGAGTGTGGGCTCAGGGAAAAGCATCCCCAAAATGCACACAGCACAACCTGCATCCCTGCCTGGTCCTCCCCAGCCCGGCAATGTCTCAGATGCACCTTGGGGGACTCTTGGGGCTCATTTCTCTTCACCTTTGTGTCCATTTGCAGTTTCCCTACCAAGTTTCCCAGAAAAACCTTCCTGTGGCAGCAAGGTGAGCTGTGGGACAAAGGGGACACATAAGTGGCTTTGTGACTGCTGGTTTGATCTAATTAAATGAAGATTTCTATAAAACAGTGAGCTAATTGAAAATAAGATACTAGATATTAGATTATTAAAAGTCTCTGATGTCCACACGGCTTCATTTTTAGCAGCAGTCCTCCCCTATGTCCTTTGCCAGAGTTTACAGCATGGAATAGAATCACAGAATGGTTTGGGTGGGACAGGACCTTAAAGCCCCCCCAGTGCCACCCTCTGCCCTGGGCAGGGACACCTCCCACCACACCAGGTGGCTCCAAGCCCCCTCCAACCTGGCCTTGAACCCCTCCAGGGATGGGGCAGCCACAGCTTCTCTGGGCAACCTGTTCCATACGCAGCAGAGGAGGACGCATGTGATTTTTTTATATACATATATGTATATAACAGTATGCATGTAGGTAAATATATAGCTTGTCCTGTTCACAGTCCACTTGTGCTTACCAGCTTTCCAAAGCCACCAGTACCAGCCACTACAACATACTTTTCCCACCCTGTTCCCCTGGCCGTGGGGTGCTGAGTCTCTGCAATATGACATTTGGCTTTGCTGATGTGTTAACGCCCATCTCCAGCCTGCAACCCCAGTGCAAGGGACAGCCTTTCTTAGTGACAGCCCCCAGAGAATCAGAACTTGAGGCAAAAATAAGACAGCAGAGCAGAAGACATTCCCCCTCACCCTAGGTTCATCTGTCCTGGCAAAGGCAAGGAGGGGAAGGAAGTCAGGGTGGTCACGCTTCGGACCCTGGGGTCCCACTGTGGTCCCACTGTGGTTCCACATGCTGTACTGGAAAGGGGACATGGGGAGGCGACAAGGTGTTCAACAGCCTCATCTCCCAGTAGTCACAGTTAGTTTCTCCCACAGAAGGATGTACAACTGTTCAATGCCAAATAGGTTTGAGGAAACCCGGATCCGCCTCTTGCTTCCCTGCATGGAGGACTCTGCCCTTTGGCCGTGAAGGGCTGACATTCCAACTTTCATTAGTTCCCCATCAGTAACATTTTAAAAGCTTCACTAAAAAAAAAAGTGCCTTTTGAAAATGTTTTGGTACTCCTGAGGGAATATTCTCTCATTAAATACTAACATATCACCCATGTCAGTGTCTTGACGACTCAAGAGAGACTCGTATCCAGCATTGGCACTGCCAGACCCCGGGAGACTCTCAGAGGGCTCATCCTTTCAGTGAAGCATTGTTTAATAGACTATTTAATGTTTTTATTTCTACTTGTTCTTTTAGCTAGCTTAAAAGTTTCTCGCTTCTTTGCCAAGATCTTGAGAGATCATTACCTTTGACTCAGGAAACCTTCCCAAAATCCTTTTCTTTTTAGACAACTAAGGCACACAGTACCAAAGATCACACGTAGCTCTACAACCACACAGTGGTTACGCCTTGAAGCACCTGGATATTTCTGGTCAATGTGAAGTTCAACTCAGCCAACACCCTGAGGCATTTTTAAGAGGTTTAGAAAGAAATGTGAGTTTCCTGAAGTGTGGTAAGAAACGCTGAGTCCCTGTGCAGCCCTAGAGAGCAGGGCTGGCTTCACACAGGCTTTAGATGGAGCAATTCCCTCTGTGGCTCCGCTGCCTTCACAGTGCCTCTCTGTGGTGCTTTCAGTGATTTCCTACAAAGGCAAAGACCTAAAGCAAAAGGTTCCCTGGGCTAGAGCATCTACCATCTCCCAGGCATGGCCTGGCAGCCTGGAGTGTCACCTCCCTGGGATTTTGGGTGAGAATACTCCAGGGGATACAGGACACGTGGCCACATTGAGCATCCTCATACTGGAGGCATCGGACACACAGAACCACTGCAGCCCCAGCCACCCCAGGCTGGCTGACAGCACCCACGCTTCCAACCAACATCACTTTTCACTTGCTGGATGCAGGAGTGACAGAAGTGCTGGTCTCCTCTATGAGAACATGACCTGAAGTTTGCTGTGCATCCCATTCTCTGCAATTTTCAGTAAAACACTGTTAAAGAGGTCCCAGCACAACAGGCACAGAACACACAGAATGAAGCTCAGGGTACGTGCCCCCTCGATGGGCAGACTTGAGAGCACTAAACACATGAGCAAAGTGATCCCTCAAGTCTCCCTCATTTCACAGCTTCTCAGGGGTTACAGTGGCCCCATTGCAGCTCTGGGAGCGACATTTCTCCTGTCATCTCTCTACATTTCAACCTAACCAGCACCCTCTGGCTGTACTGGAAGTGCCAGTGGTGCAGGGGCCAGCCCCACTCTCCAGATAATCTGAACTCTCCTGTCAGGTCACACTCTTCCTGTTGTAATTCCCCTCCTGCTGTCTCCTACAGACATACAAGTCTTGGGTGCGAGGCATTTCCTAGGGCTGAGTATTTACAAATTCTTAGCCAAACAGGGTGGGTTTTTTTTGTTTGTTTCTTTAATTGTCTGCATCAGGTGCATATTTTTGGTAAAGACACCGATTACTGTCGGGCAAAGGACACTTCCATGGAAAACCAGAGGAGAACTTCCCACAGAACTGCCAACTGCTTAACCGTGAAATGCTTCACTGCATTTGCTGTTTATTGGCTGTTTATTGTTTTCACCCATTGCTTCAGGGGGCGATGAAGTGGCCCCGCACACTGCAGTGCTATGAGCACAGAGCTCCCTGAGGTATTTCCCTTACCTTTGCCAAGTACGTGCAAGACCCCAGCCAAAACAGGACCAAACTTAAGAAGCCTCTTTCTGTTAAGCAAATGATCACGCTGTGACCTTGTGACTTGGTATTGGTGACACCACAGCAGCCTGGTGTATATGTTTAGATAATCAAACATGAGACACCCTCATGCCTTAGCTAATCTTGTATCAGCCCTGCCATAACCCATTGCCATCACTCACATCACGCTCTCTGGCACTTGAGGACATCCCAGTGCCTTTTTTAAGTGGTTAGTTATTGTTTCCCACAGACTTTTCCCAATGTTTCGTGATTTGTTAAAACAGCAGACAAACAAATCCCCAAGGTTAGCAGCTTCCAGAGATTCCTGCCCGTTTTGAACTGATCTGAGACACAAACGGCGTGGTCCTGCTGATCAGAAATGGTTAGCAGTTGCTCTTTAACATCCTCCCTCATTACAGATGGAATAGAAAGCATTTAATTATCACAGCGAGACATGAATAAATCACCCTGTTTCTTTCCACACAGAGACTGTGAGCACACATTTTGGGCTCCCAACCTCTCTGCATCCCAGTCCGTTTGGTCTTTGCCTCAGAGCAGCCCAGTGGTGCTGCGGGGGGTGGATTTACGCAGAGAGAACCTCTCCTCATCCTGCGGAGCCCCGCTGCCCCCGCTGCCCCACTGACACCCACAGCATCTCTCAGACCCTGCTCTGCCTTCCCGCCTGTGGGTCTGCACATTGCCCCGTATTCTGCCTTCCCCTTCCTCCTCTGCTGGTGGTTTCTCCCTCTTAAACCCAGGTGGGGATTCTGGTTTGCTTTGAAATCAAAGCCACCTGCTTTCTCTCTAGTACTTGTAACAGAGATTTTTTAAAAGATTAAAAAATAGCAGAGAACAGTGCATAGTCGTGTCTCGGGATTTAGGTGTAAAGACAGCTTTAGGTAGAATCATAGAATCATTCAGGTGGGCAGAGACCCTTGGGATCATCAAGTCCAACCATCAGCCCCACTCTACAAGTTCTCCCCTACACCAGATCCCTCAACACCACATCCAATCTACTCTGAAACACAGTCAGGGATGGGGACTCCGCCCCCTCCCTGGGCAGCTGATTCCACTGACTGACCACTCTTTCCTCATGTCCAGCCTAACCCTACCCTGCTGCAGCTTGCAGCCATTCCCTCTCCTTCTATCGCTCATTGCCCCTGAGAAGAGACCAGCACCAACCTCTCTGCAATGCCCTTTCAAGCAGTTGTGGAGAGGGATGAGGTCTCCCCTCAGCCTCCTCTTCTGCATCTGTATCGGTATCTGCGATGCTGAGAAGTGCTGGGACTCCCCAAGCTCAATATTCTCCAGGATTTTGCATATTACTTCTTTTCTTTTTTTTTTCCAGATCGAAGGTGTTCAGTCCATAAATGCATTTATCTTCCCAGGTACCAAACTTTCTGTATTTGATATCTAGGATGGCCAGATCTAAAAAACCCAGAAGTGTTAGGAAGAGAGTATTCGATCCTACACCCAGTTGCACAGAAGCAGTGGCAGAATGTTTTGCATCCAAAGACACAGGTGAGAAGCTCCAGCTGAGCACTGCAGTTACCTCTCCAGCCCAGCTCTCAGCCAGTAACAGCCCAAAACCAGCAGCAGTTTGTCGGGGTCTGGCAACACCTTTGGCTTTTCCTCCGCAGGGCACCCGTCACCCAGGCAGGAGCTGAATGTTCCTGGGGACACACGACACCCAGAGACAACACAACAACCAAGAGACAATGAACCCAACACCCCTGAAGCATCATAGCAGTTTGGGGAAAGGGCAGCCATCAGTCACGTGTGTCCTCACGCTCACAGCCCCTCGCGTGCCCTAAGGAGGCGTCTGCACATACGACATGCCCACGTGGCACAGATGTGCCAGAGGGACCCAGTGGCACCAGGCAGACCCAGTAAGTAGGCTGTGGGGCTGAACTGGAAGGGTTTCACGGGCAGGCTGTGGGGTTCCATCCAGGAATATGCTGAAATTTCCGCCTCCTCTGTCATTCACCTCCAGAGAAGGGTTAGATTAAATTGCATAAAAGCACGTGTCCAGATTGGCAGCTGAGAAACCTCTCAACAGAAATCAAGGTGCACATGACAAGATGGGAGCTCGATTTTTTGGCATCGTTATGAAGATGGAAATCTCTAGAGATTATCCTGCTTTGGAAGAACCTCACTTTCTTGTTGGCAAAGAGAAAGACAGAGCAGCTGGAGACAAGCAGAAATCAAACCCGCTTATTCACCCCCATTAGCGCTTGGCTGAGCTTCAGACAGGACCTGGAGCCACCAAGCCTCCTTCTGTGAAAGTCCTGACCATCCTGCACGGACCAAGCCCAACCAAACTCTGGTTTTCACACACTTCCAGCACCCAAATGGTCCCAGAACATGTGCCAGGTCTGCTCCTGGCGTGGGAGCTGCATTGTGAGAGAGGGGAGATGCTCCTGGGAAGATTTTCTCACTCTTAATATGGAATCTAGTAAAATTTGAAAGGTCTTAGTCATGGTACTTGTGGGTCAAGTCAAGTTGTCCTCTACAGCTGAGAAAAATTTCCTCCAGTGAAAATATCTGAAATGTGTGGATTTTTTTTTCATATTTTAAATTTAAGAGTGAAAGATTGGACAAAAAAAGATTCCATGCCTTACTACTGCCTTTTTTCCCACATCCATCAACCCAGGCCTCAATCTTAAATCCCAGCGTTACCCCCAAGTTAGTATTTTGCATATGGACAACATCTTGCAGAATGGAAAGTTAACATCGTGGCTCTGCAAAAAATAACATTTAGAAATATGGCAGAAGGAAAAAATGTGTGGGAGCTAACCGTGGGGAGCCTGGTTCTGTTGGCCAGTGGGATTTCCATCACAGACCTGGGGGAAAAGTCTTCCTGAGAAATAGTCACATAAGAAACTTCCCAAATTTCCTTCAGTTAAAGGCTAACAACCTGCTTCTCCAAAAATAAAGAAAAAGGATTTTATAGTCCTGATTTTGTTGCCAGCCTAAGAGCAAAGAAAAGAAAGGTAGATGAGATGTACCTGCCCCCAGGAACAGTAATTTTATTTTAAGCCTGTGTATATCCTAAGCAGAAAAAATATGTCTCTTTCCTTTCCAGATAATTTCTAATTAATGAAGTTATATTTATTACACGCAATTAAAAATGTAACCTGAGGGCAAGAGCAACAATGGAGATATTCAGTCTGAGGCTTACTTATCAAAATTATTTTCATTGCTTTTTTCCCCAAGTACGCCGCACACGAAAACTCATTTCTTGAAGCTACAGTGTCCTGTTTCATAAAAACAGTGTTTTCTAATTAAATTAATTTAACAAAGGGAAAAAAGTATGTTAGAATGCTCCACATCTGAGAGTAAAGATAATTGAACCGAATCATCTTTTCTTTAATGGAAGAAACTCTGATGCAATCTAATTAAGAAGGAATAGGCCCTATTTAATTCTTTTATTTAATTGTACCCAAGACAATGGTGTAGTTGGCAGTTCTCAAGGATTTGGTCCATGCCTCTGATACCAGAGCAGTAAATATAAATGGCACATTGCTGATAGTCCTAAGAGGTAATGCCTAAGAGGCATCACAACCTTCACCACCTCCTGCTCAGGAGCAAAACGCCGTCTCCACACCTCAGCCAGTTCTCTTCTTGTGCCCCAGCTTGGCTTGTAATGTGCTTCTCACAACCATGAGACATGAAATATCTCTCCTCCTCTCCTTCTAGAGCACCACAAGTTCACAGAATTATTTTGGTTGGAGGGGACCTTAAAGCCCTCCCAGTGCCACCCCCTGCCCTGGGCAGGGACACCTCCCACCAGAGCAGGTCACTCCAAGCCCCCTCCAGCCTGGCCTTGAACCCCTCCAGGGATGGGGCAGCCACAGCTTCTCTGGGCAACCTGGGCCAGGCTCTCACCACCCTCACACCAAAGAAGCTCTCCCTCAGGTCCTTGGCAGCACCACCATCACTGCAGGAGGACACGATCCTCAGTCCAGATTCCAGAAGCTGTAACTGGTTTTTCTCTCAGGCAGTACAAGAAACAGACCTCCATGTGAAACCACAAAATACTAGTGTGTAGGCAGGGGTTTGGACTTTTGTGGCATCAGGCAAATGGTGTTTGAAATGTCAGTTTCTGGATTACATTAATTAGAGTTTTAAATCTCCGGTGCCTTTATGGCTACCTGAATATTTATCTCAATATTCTGGGTTTCTGAGCTGGAAAAAGGAGTGCCTCCAGGTTGGAGAGATATAGAGACACCTGAGATTTCTAATCCGTATTGGAAAACTACAGGAAAAATATTTGCTTCAATACATTTTCATCTTATAGCAAGTTTATCCTAAAAATGTCAGAAATACATAATATAGTGTATGAATAGATTATGTAAATTACTTACTGCAATTATTTAAGCATTAATCAGCCCTATTTCTTTGGCATAAGAAATGTGAAAGTCCTGAACGCAGCAAAAGCAACTGTTTTCCCTGAAAATAAGGAAAAACACGCAGCGGTTCTGTCATCCTTGTAGTCTTTGGTCCTGATTTCTTCCAAGTCCCTCACTACCATTCTTTAACTTCAACACAAAGGGACTCAGCTGAAACTTGAGGCTCTCTTACCCTCCAGGGCAGGCACCTCCTGCGGGAAAGATTAACCCCCTCAGTGGGATGTTTCTGTAGGAAGGGAAACGCTGCTCTCCCGGCTCCTGTAGGACAGGGTTGCAGCAGGACAGCCCTGTGGCACAGCACGCTTTATGCACATCTAAAACTGGCTGATGGGTCTCAGTGGCACCGTGGGCTTGGGGTCTGCCCACTGGTGCGTCGCTAATAGGGTACAAAGAACCTGGTCTTCAGCTCAGGTTATTGAGCATTTCCATCAATGGTCTGGGAGGGAACATAAACCACGCTGTGTAAAGCCTGCAGATGGCACAGAGACTGTGGGGATGCAGATGGGGATGATGGGACAACGGAGCTCTCCAGCCCATTGGTCAGCTTGGCATGATCAGGTCTCCAATCTAGAGGTAAGGTCAGGTCTAAAAGCCAATTTTGACATCCTGGGTTCAAGAACAAAGGACCTAGGCCGGTCCTGGAGGTAGCTCCCAGCGTGACTTCAGGACTCCCAGAGTGGCAGGTGAACATCAACACCAAACACCTCCAACCAACACTTTGGCCACAAAAGCTGGTGCAAATTCTGTGAGAATAGAGAGGGGGAAGCGGAGGGCTGGGGGGAAGCATCTGCAGTCATCACTGCCACAGGGCAGCAGCTCCTCCTCTGTGCCTGTAAACCATGAAGGACATCCCTACAGTGCAGAAGGTCCCCAGGGCCAGGAAGGATGAAAGAAAAAACACACCTTTCTTTCTTCTTCTGGGGGTTTGGTTTGGTTTTGTTTTGTTTTGTTTTTTAAATATATTTGTCACCCTAAAACCTATGGCTATTGTTTACAGTCAAAGTCAATGGTAATCCAAAAATCAAATCTGGAATTTTGTTCTCAAGAGACTTCCTCTAGTTAAAACAGAAATTAATTCAGGGAAGCTTTATGGCTGGTATCAAGGAGAAGTTCCTTCTGGCTTTGTAATTGACTGATCTGCTGCGTCTCAAGCCCCAGGACCGAGTTCTTTAACTCCATGCAATAAATATTGAAGGCTATTTAAATGGAAAAGGGAATCACAGTTTTGCTGCTTTGTGTTATATAAGCAAGGTTTAAAATGAAATTATCCTTCCTGGAGATGAAAGAACTTAAAATCTGCTCATGTTTTTTACCCTTAGGTTTAAAAGGCAGATAAATAAGTAAACAAATAAATCAAGAATATTAAATCTCATCTAATCTGCTTTAACCAGAAAAATTTAAAAAGAGGGTTTCTTATTCTGCAGCTGAAAGAGTGGGGCATGCAAATCTTTCCCAAGGAAAGCTTTTCTTCTCAGATAAGTGTTCAAAATCTGAATTAAATTAGAATTAACAAAGCCAACTTCCGTTTTTAAATCCGGATTATGACCTGTACTGCCTTGGATGTCCCTCATGCGTTCCTTGTCATATCAAACCGTTATTTTATCACTATTCTAGAGAAGTCCTCATGCAAAGAAATCCGAATTTGAGAGTGGCACAGCCATGGCCAGGTTTCTGGGCACTCCTTTATACGGCACAGCAAAGGAATGCAACCCTTCCCATCGCTCCCCAGTCCCTGGCAGACAGGGCTGGAAAGTGAGCACGTGAGGTTTTCTGTGTCTTCCTGGGTTGATGCACACGGGAGCAGTCAGCCTGACCTTTACTCTTGCTCTTTCTGTTCATTCTCTGACTGCCGTTTGTATGGAGGAAGACTTGTCAAGTAACAGCATTTAGCCCAAGAATACAGCAGCCTCTTCAACTCTTTCATGCTTTTGTGTTTCCATCAGCAGGTGCTGCCCCTGTAAATACCAACCATAAATATTAATGAGCTGCACTTTTCCCCTTCCTCAGTAAGTTCTGTGGGCCTGGAGAAGGGGTGGGAGCATCACCACGTTAATTGCTCCAACCTGCTTGACGGTGGGGACATAGAGCTAGGGACAACCAAAGGACAGAGCTCTGTGACTGTAACTTTGCAATTATCTTTGTCCTCCTCCGTGCAGGACACCCACGGGTGTCTCTGACTTGGCCACTTGGCCGGAAGAACAAGCCTGAAGCCTTTACCAGCGCAGCTCTCAGCACGGTGTCTGGAGCACACCAGAGCTCGCTCTCTATTTGTGTCCCGCTCTTCGATCCCTGCCCAGACTCCAGTCAGCTCCTGCTTTCCATTACCCCCTGAAGACACACTTCTTCAGCCTCCTCTCCAGCCTCTGATAGTTGCTGTCCCTCAGGCTTCCCTCCAGCGGTCATCCTCCCCCATCCACATTACACATCCCTTTCTCTGTCTTCTGACTGTTCCCCAGTGGAGACAGATTTCACTATTGTCTCCTTTCTCCATATGAATAAAACACTCTGTGGCCTTTTTAGACTATTTCTCCCCCAGACTTCCCAGCAAGCCCAACTCTGTTTAGTAACTTTGGAACTTTTCCCTTTATAAGTCCACAAAAACAGGTGATTTAAATAACTGATCCCTTCTAAGAAACAGAAATGTGACTCCAGAGGAGGACACGGAGATGCTGGGAGGGCTGGAGCCCCTCTGCTGGGAGGACAGGCTGAGAGAGTTGGGGAGTTTCAACCTGGAGAAGAGAAGGCTCCGGGGAGACTTTGGAGCCCCTTCCAGTCCCTCAAGGGGCTCCAGGAGAGATGGGGAGGGACTCTGGAGGAGGTGGGGGAAGCCGTAGGGCGAGGGGGAAAGGTGTGCCACTGAAAGAGGGGAGATGGAGCTGAGAAGTGGGGAAGACCCTGGCACAGGTTGCCCAGAGAAGCTGTGGCTGCCCTATCCCTGGAGGGGTTCAAGGCCAGGCTGGAGGGGGCTTGGAGCAACCCGCTCTGGTGGGAGGTGTTCCTGCCCACAGCAGGGGGTGGCACTGGGGGGGCTTTAGAGACCTGTTACCACCCAAACCAAAGGTATACCTGAAAAACATCTACCTCCTTCCCTACAAAAACCTCAACCTGCTCCTGTGAACTTTTCTCAAAGTTATTTGCCTGAGCTGGCTCCCTCTGGAGAAACCACTGCCCCTACAGACAATCCCCCTCCCCATCAGCAACCCTTATCGCTCATTTGCTCCTCAATTTCTCAACTCCCAGTGCAAACGCTTTGGCTCAAGTTGAGATGAATAAACACTGTCAGAGTATTTGGGAACAGACATGGATTATTTCCCAACTGAGAGTATTTCTGTGCTTTTCCTCAAGGTCTGCTGCATTTGCTATTCCAATACTGTTGGTTTCCCCTGTTGAGAGAAGCCTCCTCTTAATTAACTATCTAGTCAGGCTAGAGCACTCCACACCTAGGCAATTTCTTGTCATGCTTTTTTTTTCTTACAGATGATGAGCCAGCAGAAGGGTAACATTCTCAGGGAAATGGAAAAAAAAAATGACACAGTCACTGTTCTTCCCTCTCTACCAGTATCTGCTGCTCCAGGTTCACACAAAACCAGCATCTGATCCAATTGCTGTCCATCTCTGTTGCAGCAGGACTGCAACAAGGCTCCTGTGTTGTTCTGGAATGCTGCTGGTATTCCCTCCCATTAGAACTTTTACACTTCATGATGTTGTGTCCTCTGCCTCGGCTTTAAATTTTCCCACGGGGCTGGTGAAGCTCCCTGGGGGCTGCAGGTCTGCCCACCAAAGCCCAGAGAAGGAGCAGAACTGCCTGGGGAGGGGAATTTCTTCCCATAAGATGAGTTCTAGGCATCACTAGCCAACCCTCACTTGTCTAGCCATTCAAATTCCCCAGTTTGCAAATGAATTCCAATATAAAAAAGAATATGAAAAAGAAATATGATTTCAATAAATGCCAAATAATGTTTCAGCAAACCCTGATCACCGGGCCGGTACGTTTTGGGGAAAAAAAACACAACCCCACCTTTCTGAAGCTTTTTTGATCTTCAGACACACAGGAGGAGATAGAAAACTGGCATTTCACTTCTGCATTTGGACACCACGTGATGGAAAGTGATTAATTTCTATGCAAATCCCGTCTTATTTGCCAGTCAGCAGGATGAAACAAAATTTCAGGTAGGAAAACAGACAATTACAGGCTGCAGACAATGCTCACAGAGCGTGTACGTGGCACAACCTTCGTAAAGTTACGGAGTCAGTGCTTTCTCATCACACTCAGTTCTGGAGGATGGAGATGAAGCGATTCGAGCAACGACTGTGCACACGCTGGCACAAACTAGTTAAAATAATTTGCCTCTGTGCACTACAAAACATGAGCATTGAGTAGAAAATTATATTAAGAATTTATGTAGTATTTCCTTGCTAAGCTTTACGTGCATTACAATCACATCATGAGATCCATTCTGAGAAGGCTGCAATACAGCAGGAGCAGGATGACTCATCTGGCAGAGGACAGGGAGCCCGTGGTGCTCTGTCATCAGTGCCTGTTTGTACGTGGCTGCTTCCCCTCGCAAATGGAAGCAATGTTTTCAGAATAAAAGCAGGCTCTGGAACGCAGGATGTAATTTCCAGGGCTGGTGCTGTAGGTGGACTTCCACTAAAATATTCATGATTTTAGCTGTTAGCAGCTCAAATTAATTGCCATCCATAATTAATCTGCCCTGTAGAATCCAGCTATTTTATAAACACGGGATTTATTGGACATGCCCCCTTAATTTGTATTGTGGGCTTTGTTTATTTGCCAGTCAAGAATACGAAAATAGTACTTGTCATAGAGAAAAATCAATATTCTGCGTGCTGTGTCTGCTGTCTGATCACCTCTAAACCCCACAGAACTCCTACACAATTTAAAACAGTCCTATTAATTTCTTAATTCTACCAATGCCAGTTACCTTTCGCTCCCAGGGCAGGGATGTTCGTCTCATGAGCAGCCGAAGGGGACACCGGGTCCCACAGGGGTGGCATGGGGCTGGTGGGGACCTCACCCATACCCGGGGCTCGTGGGTGAGCCCAGGCAAAGCCTGCCCCACAGAATAGTGGTTGGAAGAGACCTACGGTTCTACAAAAACATTTTAACCAGTTTACACCAGAGTGTGCAGTGGTTGGTCGAATTGCTTCATCTCCATCCTCCAGAACTGAGTGTGATGAGAAAGCACTGACTCCGTAACTTTACGAAGGTTGTGCCACGTACACGCTCTGTGAGCATTGTCTGCAGCCTGTAATTGTCTGGTTTTTACCTGAAATTTTGTTTCATCCTGCTGATTGGCAAATAAGACGGGATTTGCATAGAAATTAATCACTTTCCATCACGTGGTGTCCAAATGCAGAAATGAAAGAGCAGTCTTCTATCTCCTCCTGTGTGTCTGAAGGTCAAAGAAGCTTCAGAAAGGTGAGGTTTTTCCCAAAACATCCTGCACTCCCAGCCAAGTGTGTGTATTTGGAGCTGCTGAGCAGGACAAGGCAGTGTTTAAACACCTTGGGTGGCCAGGGAAAGGGGCTGAGGTCTGGGGAGAGCTGGTATTGCTGTTGAGATCGCTGGTTTGCAGCAGGAGAATGCTCATTCCTGAAGACAAACTGAGTAATTGAGTTGGGAGAACACACCCAACTCACCAGGTGCTCGGGCCCCTCATCCTTTCCTGACTGCTTGCACAGACTGACAACACTTGGCTGGTGTAACTCCAGGCAGGCATTGGAGAAACACTGATTAATAAAAAAGTCTATTTGTGTCAAAATATTTCTAGTGAAAAGTCCCTACAAGACCCATTAAAAAATACTTTGATTTTGCCCGATTTTTAAATTAAATTTAACCTCGTTTTGACAGGTTGTTTTGCTGTCAACAAGAAACAGGATATGGAGAAATTACAGAGCCTTCATCCATCAGCTTGCCAGAAGGGCCAAGAGAATGTCACCTATGAAGAGGGGCCTGTGTGCCTAATGGCAGCCCACCACCACTTGAAGGATACCTCCAAAGCCAACCCCGCCTTGGTTGGGACACAAGCAGTAGCTACGAGGAGTAACTTGGGAGGCTTTAGACAAGGTGTTAAGGTAGGCAGCTGTGGAAGAGGCACCCGAAGGCGCAGTCTCCATCCTTGGAGACTGCCAGTATCATCTAGGCAAAGTCACAGTTGAACTGCTCTGTTGCTTCAAGGTAGGACTTTTTGGTGGGATGACCTCCAGGGGTCACTTCCAAACAGTACTTCTATGATTCATGTCACTGGTGTTAGTTCCAGACAAATGAGTTTTCCAAATTATTCTGTTCTACATAAGTTTTATTTGCTGTCATCTGGTTGATCACCTTGCTTCATTAGGGTCCCTTTAGACTGGACAATTGCTGCTTTGGCTGATCTAAATAACTCTATCATCTGCAAATGTGCCACATCAGTAATCACTCCCTTCTCCACATCGTTAATTAGCGTGCCAGACAGCAACAGCCCCCAGGTGGAAATCTCTGGACACCCTACTGTTAACCTTTTGCCACAGTCAAATGGCCTTTTATTCCTACTCTGTGGCCTGGGACTTGGCTGAAGACACTTTGAAAGCCCAAATAAATTATGTCAGATGGTGCTGCTTTGTGCCTGCTTGCTCAAGTGAGAAATAGGCTGGTATTTCCCTGCTGAGCAAGGACACCACGCAGCAGGAGTTACACCACAGCAGCTCCCGGGGCGGGCTGTGAAAATCCCCCGTACTGATAACTTCACCGCATTCATTCCCCGGATCTCAAGAGCTTTTTGGACATATTCCTTACTCCCGTCACTATCCTTGGTCGGTGTGCCACTGACTGGGAAAAGGAGTTAAAAATAAAACCCTGGTGTTAAGGAAGAGGAAACCACTCATTTCAGCGCTATTTATACATCTGCGGAGACGGTTCTTGGAAATTCTCCACCAGATACAACTAGACAGACACCCAGGTGATGGAGAAAAGGAATTAAATGCTATTTACATGTGGGCCACACCTCCAGTGCTGGTACAGAATCACCCTCTCTGTGCTTAGGCACAGAAATGGAAGGAACATGATGTGGGTTCCTGCATGTGTTCCTTGCCAGACCTGGGGCAATCACTTAGGCCCAGTTCCTTAGAAGGTCTTTGGTGTCTAGTGCTGGCCGAAAGCACCTTAGAATCAGTAGCCAAATCCAAAGACCTTAGCCTTGACATGATGAAATTATCTGTCTGCATGATCAGGAGGAGGTTTTCTCACAGGAAGGCTGAGAACACCCAACAGGCAGAGCAGTATCCTCCAACACTGTAGTGGCAGAAGTCAGGGGGGTAATTCAGGCTATTATAGAATCACAGAATTGCCTGGGTTGGAAGGAACCTTTCAGATCATTGAGTCCAACCATCAACCCAACACTGACAAAATCATCACTAACCCATGTCCCTCAGCACCACATCTGCCCGGCTTTTAAATACCTCTAGGGATGGTGACTCCCCCACTGCCCTGGGCAGCCTCTGCAAGGTTTGATAATCCCTTTAGCGAAGAATTTTTTCCCAATATCCATCCTAAGCCTCCCCAGCACAACTTGAAGCCATTTCCACTTGTCCTATTGCTTGTTCCTTGGAAAAAGACTTGCGTTCCAGACAACTCAGCAGCTCTGTTGCCCTTCTCTAGACATGCTCCAACGCCTCCATGTCTTTCCTGTCATGAGGGTCCCAAAACTGGACACAGCACTCTAGCTGGGGCCTCAGCAGTGCCTGGTACAGAGACACAATCACTTCCCTCACCAAAGAATATGATCCACCATTGCTGAGGATCAATGCTACTAAGTGGAACCTCCCGCAAAGACTGGTTCAACAAACTTTGTGCAACACCCTGAAACTACCTCTGCCTTCTGCTGGGGGAGCAAAAGGGCTAGCACAAGTTCCTCTGCTCCCAGCAGCCACCAGCACTGTGGGGATCAAGACTGGGAGCAGTGGCACGGGGGCTGAGACACCGCAGGAGAAAGCAGGGGTGTGGAGCAAAGGCAGACACTGAGCCCCTGCTGAAGGGTGAGATAAAACTTGGACATAGTGATGTCCTGCAGGGAACAGAGGCTGCAATGTGCTGAATAAATCACTTGCAATTAATTCTGTGACCAACTTCAATTCCAAAGCTTGTTTGTATCCATCATGGTCTAGTTATCAGAGAGGGAAAAGCAAACTCCCCCAAATAAATCCCAATTAAGTGCTTGTAGCTCGATGAGGTTTCAGCTCCTACTCCAGTTCTGCTGAACTGTGAGAGCACCAGTGGAAACCTTTTGAAGTAGGCGATGATTATTTTAACAATTCAACTTATTTTCAAATGATTTATCCAGGAAAATAGCAATTTCTAACTTCCTTGGATTCATTGAACCAATGTGCTATAATATGTCATATAATTAAGCTAGTCATTAAGACTTCTACTGGATAGAAAAATCAAATCTCTGAGGCATCTGACCTTTTGGGCATTTCAGCCTTTCACACTTCACTTACCCAGTTGTCTTAAAATTGCCTATTAGGAACTGCCTGGCTTTATGGGCTTTCTAAGCAGTTTTCTGAACAGCAAAATTAATGCTAAATAAATCTAATACTAATAGCTTCACTTCATATTTTTAATAACAGAGTTCAGAGGAACAACACAGGCATAGTTCTCCTGTGGGTGTGCCTTGTCATTTTAGTTAATTGACAACTGATAGAAGAGTGACAAACACAACATTTTCTTTCCATTTTCAATAAATAGTTGTGCTTAAGGGAGCCTGCGAGAATCATTGAATCATTCAGGTTGGAAGAGACCCTTGGGGTCATCGAGTCCAACCATCAGCCCCACTCTACAATGTTCTCCCCTACACCAGATCCCCCAACACCACATCTAACCTACTCTGAAACAACTCTTTCAGGCAAATTACCTCTTCACCTTGCCTCCAAAGAAGATGATCAGTAGATTCTTCCAAATCATTACCACTACATGTGAAGTTTAGATGGACACGAAGACGAGGCTCAAAAAGAGACGGGTTCATAAATTGTGCTCACAGATATGCTGCACTCTTTCTGCGACCCTTGGGTTTGGTTTTCTGGGTTGTTTTTTTTTGCAGTGGAAAGGAACATCCCCTCAGAAACAGTGAAAAACCTCCCCAGCCTCACACTTTCAAAGCACTTTGTGAATAATGACAACGTGGCTGCTGATGTCCGTGGTGAGCCTGGTACAGATTTCCCGTGGGATCTGCGCCAGCCGTATTAGTTTACATTAAAATCCAGCTCAGATTTTGGCTGGGTTCTTCATCAGGAGACGCAGCCACAGCGAGTGTAAAGCCCTGCACCTCGAGGGGTTCACTTTCAGAGCACTCAAGGACAATTTCTAGCAAGCTGTGACATGGGGAGGGGGGGGGGTTGCCAGCTTAAAAACGCCTCTGGCGGGAAAGCCCTCGGCAGCGTCTGCTCTGAGCACGGCTCGTGGTCCTGCAAGGATGGAGGGGAGCCCTGCTTGCCTCAAGGGCTGCACCAGGGGGTTCAGACCAGTGCTGGAAGAATACTGGGATACAGACAGGGAGGAAACGGAGCCTGCACAGCCTCTTTCAGCGAATGAGAGGAAAATTGCCTCCTAGTTTCTAACTGTTACACCGGTACAACCGAGATAAACCCCATGATTCCTATCTGCAGGATCACAGGATCAAAGAATCATTCAGGTGGGAAGAGACCCTTGGGATTATTGAGTCCAACCATCAGCCCCACTCTACAAAGTTCTCCCATAGTCTCTGTATAGACTTAAATGGAAGATGTTAATGAGGCAACAGAAAAGCCTCCATCAAACAGATCTTGTGCTTATTTTCACAGGAAATGGAGACCTTTGTGACTTTGACAAAGTCAGAGAACAACGGTTACGGATTCTCCGTAGTTCTTAACAAAGTGGACAACTGCCTTTACGTTGATGAAATCTTGAATGAGCCTGCCCTGTCTGATGGAAGACTGAGAAGGGGAGACAGAATCATTATGGTACAGTAATTCTTTGAGTTCATACAGAGGAGAAAATATTTTCTGATCAATGCCACTTAGTTCCTTGTTCTTCCTTTCAGAGGGTCCAGTTTGTCAGGTATTCAGGCACACAAGTGAATCACACACTAAAGCAATGCTGCTGACTTCAGTAGGACAAATTTCAGACTAAAGATTGTATAACCAGGCAGTCAACACGACCCATCTAGCAGCAAGGCAAGACAGCCAAGATCTTAAAGGTGCTGGGTGCTGGTCTCACGGAACTTCACAGTTTCTTCAGCAAGAGAAGCAGGAGCAAAGAAATGAATCAGGTGCCCATCCTGGGGCTTTGCTGGCTGCCCTTGAACCCGCGCCTGACCTCAGAGCCATTATCCGCACAGCACGCGCTCTTCCTGGGGCCGGAGGGCTGGGAAACCCATGGTGAGGAGTTATCCGAATGGCCAGCTGATTGATTCCTGCTTTTCCACTCCACTGCGCAGTCAGGGACCCAAGCCTCGGCTCTCATGAACCTGTCTCCCCGGCAGCGCCTGCCTAACCAAGCGGGGGGAGCAAAGCCAGGGAGGGAGACAGGAGGCTCTGTCTCCTGATGTGGAGCCATCCCAGAGGCTCTGGGAAAGGTCAGCGCGGTTCAGGCAGCTCTGGCTGCAATTAGAGCTCGTTATTTCCTGCAATCCCGGTGTCAGGCCACCTGACAGCTATGGATTGAGGTGCCATTACTAAATTCTATTTAAATTGTCCTGGGCTGATAGCAACGACTGTTTGCTTTGACGGCTGGAAAGATCCGCGTTCCTGCTGCCTGACTGCTCATGACAGTCATTTGTGGGAACTAATCAAAGGAAAATACTGTAATAAAGTGTATGTTTTTCACTTGGTTTTAAAAAGGGAAGTTAAAAAACAACCCCCAAAGCTTGAGAGCATTGCTGCCTCTTGCAGCCATCATTTACGTACCTATCCAGCCTTAGTACATCAGTACGTACCTGAAAGCATTCAAAAAGGGAAAAAAAAAAAAGGCAAAATAATTTGCAAAACCATTAGTTTGATTTTTAAAAGAGCAAAAGGATGTTCTAGCACAGCAGACATGAACTACCCGAATAAAAAAAGCGAGGAGAGAGGATATTCTAGTTGAAAGTCCAGTCAGAAGCACTGGGTCAAATAACAAGAATTTCTTCTGAGATCTTGGAATTCTTCAGTCTGACGTGCAGAGAGAGAAGCAAACTCATTACCCACAGGACAGGGACGACTGATCAGCGAGAGGCATCCTTAAAGCAGAGGAAGAAGGCAAACGTAGGGCGGGATAGGCAAGATTTCTTTCCTAGCAAGAAAAGCTATCAACTACTAATAGTTTGAGGTATTGATGCCATTGCAAAGGACACGACTCCGACCCCTCTGAGCCTGCGGGGTACCATCGCTGTCACACGCATGGCTTAGATTTCGCATTTGAGTTGTTGTGAAGAACAACCCTCATACAGCCAGGTTCCCCAGAAGCAAAAGGCAAGTGGGGAGACTGAGCACTTTGCAGATGCTGCCGAGAGGGACCCTGCATCCTATCCCAAGTCTGACGTTGAGCATTTTCTCACAGTGGGCGAAGAGGGAGCATTTCCAGGGGCAGACAGGGAAACACAATGCACAAAAGGGAGAGGTGGCTGGACTCCAGGGTACACAAGAGATTCATTTCATAACAGGGAAGCTGGAAGTGGTTGCTGGGTAAGGAGATCATCTCTAGGATGACCTGCTCTGGCAGGGGGTTGGACTAGATGATCTCCAGAGGTCCCTTCCAACCCCATAGCACTCTGTGATTCTGTGAGATCCCACAGCCCCTACTGAGGTGGGTGGCACCAAGCCACCAAAGGTCCAAGCCCAGGCAAGGAGAAAGGTGAACTCTGGAGGCACCACTGCTGGAACCAGCCACGCTGCAGTGCTCAGCGAGGCTCTCAGGGAAGTTTTATATCCACTCCACTGAGGAGACAGTTCTCAGTCTTTCTAGTGGAGAAGGACAGAATGTCCTGCAGAGGTCTCTGCAGCAGGCTGCTGCTGAGCTCCGACAGATTTATCAACCTGAAGGACAGTAACTGCCATTTGGAATATGGAGAGATGACTTGGGGAGGAGATAAAAACTGGAGGAGAAGGTCAACTAAAAAATGTGAAATACAAATCTTCCAGGGTCTAATTACCAAACCTGAACGAGCAATGTAGGAATTCAGACAGATGTGGGTTTGGTTTGGTTTTTTTTTTATTCTTTTTACTTATTCTAACTATGTCTTTTGCCAAGGGCTTATACTTAGTGAAACATCTTTCCATCAGGGGAAAGCACAGAATTATGAATATTAACACCCCTGGTAGGTGCACATTACTTTTGCAGAAGACATAAAGATGAAAGAAAGCGATGCAGTTATTTGCCTTTATCTTCAACGCTACCAAGAGTCAGACCCTACACTTTTATCTGGCAGGTTTCATCAAGCTACAAGATTCAAAATACTTCAAAGAAATGAGGGAAGTCTGCTGCAGCGTACGGCTATACCCTGACACAGCACCCATTGCTTTCTCCTCCAGCCCAGAACGAATCCCCCCAGAATGCCAGCATCAACATCGCTCCTTCTCCAGGTTTATCTTGCTGCTATGGAAGATGTTTGCATCCCTCTGTTAATTTTCATGTGTTTCTCATCAATCTCAGCTCTATGTCTGAGTAGGTAATCAGGGCTCCCTAAAGCACAGCTAGGAACGTGCATTCCCAATGTCACCCCTTCTCTGTAGCTCCACATTTCCCTGTCCCAAACCTTTGCTGAGCATTTCATAGAAAAATGGAAAAAAGAGCCAGGTGCTGACCTGTCACGGGTGGCAGCATGATCTCGAAGGCCCAGGGTCATTATTCTAGTTACTGAAACAGCTAACGTGTAGTTGTTCACTCTGATCATAAAGCGCAATCTGAAATGAAAAATGAGCTGTAATATGTAACATAGCAGCCATTTCTCCATGCAAAATTCCTGATGTATAAAAGACTTCGCCTATATTATCTCCCACTTCATTCTTCAGACTTAATACTCTGCCTTCCTTTTCCTCAGGAAATGATTTCAGTAAGACATTTGCAACATCAAGCCTTATCAACGTTTAATTTTGTCGGAGTCCTCTGAGATGTGCCGGGAGCAAGGGCTTCCACTCCTGATTTCAGAGACACACTGATATTTTCTTCTCATGACCTGTTGCTCTGAGGCCTGAGAGGTCTCGGTGTGAGCCCACCCGTTGCTGTACACACCTCACTAGAAAAAAAGGGTATTTTGCAATACTTGGTTTTGGCCTCAGGAGAAAGAGAGACTCTGTGCATGAAACATGCAGAAAGGGGGTTCTCTGGAGGGAGGGCAGGTTAAATTGTTATCCCATAACAGCAGGGAAAGGTGGAGGAATTGGTCCTGGTCTGTCGTGGGCAGCACTGAGGGATGGAGATGCCCTCCCTGGGGGGAAGCCAGGAGATTTCTCTCCAGTTTCCCTGTGTCGGGGTCTCACAACGCTGTGCCCAGGGCCAGCCTTCGCAAGGCTAGAAACAGACAGGTACCACACAGTGCCAAGAGCTGCAGGCCCTTCAGGAAGACGTGGCTGTCACAGGGCAGAGCTGAGCAGAGTCCTCACCAGCTTCCTCCTCCACACGTGTTCCTGTTTCTGTGTTTTCAGCTGCCCACTTCTGATTGTCATATATGAGGTCGGGTCCAGGCTTTTTCCAGCGGTGCCAGGGACCAGACAAGAGGAAACAGACACAAACTGGAACATAGGAAGTTCGACCTCAACATGAGGAGGAACTTCTTTGCTGTGAGAGCCCTGGCAGAGGCTGCCCAGAGAGGTGGTAGAGTCTCCATCTCTGGAGACATTCAAACCCACCTGGACAAGTTCCTGTGGGACCTGCTCCGGGTGACCCTGCTCTGGCTGGGGGTTGGACTGGATGATCTCCAGAGGTCCCTGCCAACCCCAGAGTATTCCAGGCTTCTGTAAGTGCACCTCATGCACTAATAAACCCCACGACTGCGGCTGGCCACTTCCATCAACACCATCTCCCTTCATCCCTTTCACCACTAAAATCTTGCTTTGTGTCGTGACACACTTTCACCAAATCAGTGTTTATTTATCCATAAGAATCATCACACTTCCCCTAACAAGATCCCCGCATCCTGTTTGGCTTTCACCTGAAATGTGTTACAGCCTAACCAAGTTTTTCTGAGGAATGTGTATGAAATAACCCGTAATAGGGCCCGGCTGTATTAGCTTCCGTCTAATAAACTACTGCCCTTTCTCTTCCTTATTTCCTTATAGGAATAAAGGGAACATCATGATCTCATTTTGGTATTTACCCTTGTACAAATCCTCACGTGTACTCTATTCCAATAATCTATTAGCTATCAAGAAAACACACTTTTGGAAGATTTCACCGCTTTTGGCAGAGCTCGTCTGACCAAACAAAAACAGTCTTTGCAGGGCTGTGAGAAATGCCCCATTTCATATGTGTTAAAATGTGCCCCTGTGAGATAACTGGGCTGTTTCTCAGGAGACAATCGCTGAACGCCACCACTGCAATTTGACTGTGTCACACAGCTAAGGCAAAAATACGATCAAAAAGCCCTTTGAATCTAACAAAAATGAGCGCTGTTATAAATATAGGCATGAGCAGCAGGAGGGCAATACATGCAGTCCGGAATTACACGGTGCGTCCAAGAGCACTGTGTTTTTGCATGATACGAGCTGTTGACAGTGATTAACAACCCTACTGAGATCCATCACGCGTGCAAGAGGCTTTTCATGAGAGCTGCCCACGAAGAGAAAGCTGGGGGGACCCAAACAACCACAGCTTGGTTTCTCTGTTTGGATGCAACTGGTTGCTCTTTTGATGGCTTTTGATGTGCGGAAAAAAATGTACTACAGCAGCAATTTAAATGCTTATTTGTGGCTCGATTTGCAAAGACACTGTTCCCTTTGAAGGAGCCTGACAAGCAGCAGAGCAGGAGCTGTGGCAGCACTGGGATGCCCAGCTAGGAACCAGGACAGGCAGCGGGGACCAAGGGGGTGCTAGGACCTCAACAGCAGGTTCATCTTCTCAAGCTGGAGAAGAGCAGATGTAGAATGGATATTAGGAATAGGTTCTTTACTCTGAGTGTGGTGGAACACTGGAGCAGGTTGTCCAGGGAGGTGGTTGAGGCCCCTTCCCTGGAGATATTCAAGGGGAGCTGGAGGAGGCCCTGGGCAACCTGGTCTAGTTGGGGGTGTCCCTGCTGACTGCGGGGAGGGGGGACTAGATGACCCTAGAGGTCTCTTCCCGCCTGGACCACTCCATGATTCTATGATAACTGCAGCTGAGATGCTGCAACTTGCTGGAAAGGGTTGTCCAACCCTACCAGCTTCCAGTAACCTGCCCTTGACCAGTCACACCAGCACTTCTGCCCCCTGATGTTACAACAGGAGCATCTCCTCCTTCACCAGGCAAGTGTGGCATGGCTGCAGCAGGGTTTGTGCCAGGCTATTTCCATTTAAGAGCTCCTAGATCATGAGTTTCACCTTTTAGAGGTAAAATGAAAATGGGAAGCCAAAGGTCATAAAAATAGGTCAGTCTAATAAAGATGCTTTCAGAAAGCACAGTCTCCTCGAAGGGCTCCCAGATTATAGGGAGAAACTCAGCCAGGTGCTCTACAGAGGATCTCTGAAGGTTTCTCCTTCTCTCCTGCTCCCTTTTTCCATCTCGCAATTTACTTTTCTCTCATTCTTTTTCTGCATGAGGTGCCACCCTATTTTCATCCTTCTAATCTCCAGATTTGCTCAGTTTTGGAGAAAACAGGCCTCTTGCACACGCTTTTTACCCCAGCAATTGAAGGTCCCAGTGCCTTTCCAGCAGGAGCAAGGGGCAGAGCCTGCCCAGAAGCCACGGAGAGGCCTCTTGCTTCCCAGCCCCACACACTATGACAACGGGACGGAGGAAATACAGCATGGGGCTGGAAAACCACTGCCAGAAACTGCTTTTTTTCACAGGGGAGGAGGGGACCTTGGCCCCAATAGACAAATATTCCTATCGCCTTCCTCCCGAGGAGAAAGAAGGCCAGGAGGTAGAGCTAGCAGATCACTTCTGCCTTCTGAAGAAGGCTCATGCCCGCTGCGCTACTGCTGCTCATTTCTACCCACATGCACACCTCACACACACGGATATTATATGCACACACTTTATTTTTCCTCAGCAAACACAACCTGAGCAGCCAGCTGCATTCGGCTCACTAATAAAGTGGTAAAGCTCAGTAATAAAGCAACTTTCAACCCTCTGCACTAATTGGGCTCATGACAAGCTGGGATCTGCAGGTATCTCCTGGCAGCCACAATTTTGCTTAAGTGTTGTTAAAACCCACTTCATTTCAAGCAAAGAACTGCCGACAGCAAACAGAGGAGCTGGGGAGTTTGTGATGAGCCAGTTCTTACCAGATGGCCACTTGCACCTCCACTTTCCCCCACTGCCCAGGGCTATGCCCAGCTGAGCACACACAGGTTCACGCCCCAGAATCACCAAATTTGATCAAAAGGAGGAATTATAACCTGTCTGAGGATGTGGAGGATGGGCTTAATTACTGTTTTATTTTCTTTTTTACTCTCTTCCCCTCCTCCCTCCCTTCCCGCTCAGGGAAGCCCCAAGGACAGAGAAGAAGGAGAAGCTGCAGAGAAAGCCCTTATTTCTGTGTGCTGATAGACCTCTCCCACAGCTGCTGCAGAAGGGAAGGGCCTGATGACACTCCCTGCTATTTCTAGGCAGCATCCTGTTGCTTTGGGCGCAGGGCAGTGCCTGGGAAAGGCACCTACAGCTCTGAAAATGCAAGCTCTGGGCCATAAATCTTCATCACCTTTGGGAATCTGCAATCTCCCTCCTTGAACACGCGGCGTGGCTCCATGACACCTGGGCAATGCCACGATAGGCCTCGTCATGCCCCGAGAAAGAGCCCGTGCAGTGCAGGACCGTGCTTTTTTCCTACCTTGAAAGCGTGCTTGCAGCACCAACGACACCCTTCCCCTCCTCATTTCGCCCTCCTCCCCTGCCTCACAGCATAGACTGCACGTGATGCTCAGGAAGAAAGTAAGGAGTCACTTCTTCAGAGCGCACTGACATCCCTAAGGGTTTCTGTCACTCTCTCCTGCTCTTCCCCAAAGTGCAATAGTCATAGGAAATGAGAAAAAAAACCCAAAACAAACCAACAGAAATTTGTAGGCCCGTGTGACTGTTTCCCAGGTCCCAGTGCCCGAGCCACTGCATCCTCTGGAGCCCTGACACCGCTCCCCAGAAACACAGGGTTGTCCCTCCTGCCCCTGGCAGCGGCAGGGAGGCTTTGACGCCCCGGGAGACAAGGTGCTGTGATGAGAGCTGGAACTCGGGTATTTCTGAGAGAAAGGACTTGCAGATTCTGCATTATATATTTATTTATTTGTTTACTTTCTGTTAAAATGCCTCCAAAAGGTCATGCTAATGATGTTTACTGTCGAGTAATAAATGTTAACACTTCTCTGCTGGCTGGATAATGCTGAAGACTGGAGAGGTGCCTGTTTGCTTGCTTTCCAGTTAGGCAAAATACACTAAATCAAGCGAGGTACAACATGTGCTATTTAAAAACAGTGACATTTCCTGTTACTTTACTCTGAGGTGCAAATATATGTATTTTTTTTTCCCTAATGACTATTTTCTGAAACCTGCAATAGGAAATGAGGTGTAATGTTGGGGTGGTTTTTTTGACAGCCAGCTTTTTTGTCTGTAATAGACCCCAGCTCCCCCTGCCCCTCACTCGCAGTCCCCTGCTTCGATGCTCAGTAGAGGCAGCTGCCTTCAGAGCAGTTAATGGGAATCTGTGAAAAAGGCTAAGCTATTAGTGAAGTAATTAAGTTTTTTTTTCTTAATACAGATAAGATTACAAGCAGGAATAATTAAACTAAACCCTGTAACCCCCTGGATTCAGGAGCCTGGATCGTTAATATCCAGTGTTAATGAAAGCGTGGGGGTCTGGAGCTGGCAGGGCAGGCTCCGAGCTCGGGGGAGTGGGGGCAGATCTTGAATAACCCTCTATGATTAAGAAACAAGGTATCTAGAATATTTTGGGGCAGCAGCACCCAGTCAGTGCATCCTTCTATTTACTGTCAAATTACGCTAAGCTGCACAGTGTTTGTCCATCAGAGATGCTTCAAGCTCGAAACAGGGGCTGGCACTACTTGGAGAGGTAAATTAAGTCACTTTTGAGGCTGGTGCTGGGCTTTTCCCCGGGGGTGTCAGACAGCGCACCACTGTCCCCAGCCTGGGCTGGACGAGGGGAGCAAATCCCTGGCCTTGTCAGCTGCTCTGTTACTAACTACAGGTTGCAATAAGCTCCTAAACACAGAAAATATTCCTGGTTGAGGATATATCCTGGGGAAACCACCAGCTCCCAGACCAAAGCAGTAACTGTGCTGCCGAGCAGGTACGGCAGGAGGACATCCACTGCCGCCATCGGCAGGATGCTGGAGCCCTTCCATTACCACTAACGCACCATACCAGGCTGCTAAGTAACCGGTCGCACTCATACCAGCTCTCCCGACCACTAATGGAGCTGCAAACCTTGTTTCTGCTGCAAAAGGCCTGGTATTGTAGTGCCAGGGGAGGGGCTGGATCACCCGAAGGCAAGAGGAGCCAAAGCTCTGCTGTAGGCGACTGCTGCCCTCCCCTCCAGAGGGAAAAAAAAAGCATGAAAGTAAAGATTAAAAGGCAACCTGCTGAAAAATGATGATGACGAAGAGAGTAACCTCAGGATGCATGCAAGGGATCTCAGAGAAGCAGAGAAAAATGCAATTGAGAGATGGCAATTTTCTTCAAGGAGTGATATTGATGGCAGGAACACGAGCTCTTCCAGTACAAAGGAGACAAAATACCACCTTCCCAAATCACCAGTGCTGCACAGGCACAAAGTGGAAGCAGAAACCAGTTCGGCTAGTACTAAGGGCAAGCACCAGGGAGAAAAATAAGGAGAGATTTTTCAGGGAGAAAACTCAGGAGAGACAAGGCACTTGGGGAGGTAAGTCCAGGCAGGGGCACGTGGGATGCTGAGGAAGGACTCTCTGAGTGGACCAACCCAGCAAGAGAGGCCAGAAAGGTGGTGAATAAACAGGGGGAAGCTTATGGGAAGGAATATTGAAGAGCCACACTGCTTAACAATTTTTTTGTTACTCTTTTGCTTCACTTTTCAGTACAAGGAGAATTGCAATCAGCCACGTAATGGGATTAGCATCACTGACACAAGGGTAATAACGCAGGCTGTGACAGAAATGAACAGGGTAGAAAAGTACAATGTTTTGAGATAAGCTGAGCCTGCTGAAATTTTCCTGAAGTTCTTAGAGAACCAGAGTAATTTCAGAACTGCCTGCTGCTATCTCTGAGACCGAGAGACTTAAAGAGGGCAAAGCGTTGCTTATCTTCCCCTTCCCGTGCAACGCTCCTCCTGTAGTTTCAGTTCCCAGGAACAAATAATCAAACCAGGTGTTTGCTAATCCCCAGAAGGTCCTGAGGAGATCAGTAACAAGCATGGTTTTTGTCCAGAATGATTCATGGCAAACCCCAGCGTCCCACTTTCCCTGACCGTGGATGCCATGACTCGGGACAGGGGAGAACCGCAGATCTCACAGAACTGAGTTTAATGAGTCTGTTAACACTCTCTCCCGTGGTAAGAAAGGCTGAGAAACATACTCTCCATAAAGCACTTAAAAGCTGGCTGGGTTTCCATTCACCCAGAAGAAAGGAGATCTGAAAAGCTCAGCATCAAAAATGGGGAGATGGAGCTGGTGGGATTCCATGGGGGTCCCCACAGCCTTTGGAAGAGAGGGGAGGTCTCTGGTGTATCCTACAGGGATGTAGTGAGGATATGCAGGGAGAAAGTTAGGAAAGCCAAAGCACAGCCAGAGCTCAACCCAGCTTCAGCTGTTGAGGACAATAAAAAATGTTTTTATAAGTACATTAACAACAAAAGGAGGGTGAGGGAAAATCTTCCTCCCTTATTGGATGCAGAGGGAAACAGTTACCAATGATAAGGAAAAGGCTGAGGTGCTCAATGCATACTTTGCCTCAGTCTTTAACAGTCAGTTCTGTTAACTGGCTGTTCCCTGGAGACTCGGCCACAGGGGCAGGGACACAGGGAGGGGAACCAGAATGAGGACATCCCAATCAACGAGGAAGTGATCAGTGACCTGCTGTGCCACCTGGATGCACACCAGTCTATGGGACCGGATGGGTTACACCCAAGAGTGCTGAAAGAGATGGCAGACGTGCTGGCCAAGCCTCTCTCCATCATCTTCAGTGGAACCAGAGAGTTTAAATAAAAATTAGGGTGAAATCCAACAAGCAATAACCCTATCCAGGTGAAAGAGAAATAGTGAGGCAGAGGTTCACAGGGAAAGGTCTTGGGGTTTGCATGCAATTACAATCCCAGTCAAGAGCACCAATCTCGTAGATAGAAGGCAAGCAGCAAGGGACGCACAGCTCTG
The DNA here is from genome assembly GCA_013400555.1 of Jacana jacana. Lineage (NCBI taxonomy): Eukaryota > Metazoa > Chordata > Aves > Charadriiformes > Jacanidae > Jacana > Jacana jacana. The sequence goes on along the minus strand of VZTM01033768.1, from coordinate 20,473 downwards.
TAAGATGCATCATTGGTTTTTTGACATCACATTTCCTGAGAAGATGTGGTCCCAGTGAGGACCAGAGATGACCAGATACACTATAAACTTGGCCTACAATGAAAGGCCAAATGAAGTGGTGTTATTTAACTGGAGAGATGGAACCACGGTAATAGTCTTTGCATACATGATAAACCATGGCAAGAAACCCAAAACACAGGTTGCCCGAAGAGGGTTTGGAGCCTCCATCACTGGAGACACTCAAACCCAACTGGACACGGCACTGGGCAGTCTCCTTGGGGTGACCCTGCTGGAGCAGGGGCTGGACAAGGTGACTGACCTCCAGAGCTGCTGCCCACACCAGTGGTTCTGGGAAATTAACTGTTCCCTGGCTTCAGTGGCAGATAGGGGAAAAAACAAACAAAAGGAACAGAAAATACAGTTTACTGCTAAGTAAATCTGTGTTAAATACTACAAAAATGAGCGTGCAAAGAAGATTAAGAGCACTAAAACAGATCTCTTGAAAACCTGCAGAAGCCCTGGTTTTTGTTCCCCTCTCCCCCCCAGGAACAGGTAAGAACAGCGCTGTCAGAAACTGAGATACAGTTTATCAGTCCTTTTGCAGGGCAAATTGACCAGATGGTCTCTGAGAACTCAGCCTTATTTTCTTAGATTTAAGAGTTCCTTGGGGTCAAGAACAAATAATAAATCTCAGGTAGGCAAAGGGTGAGAAAGCAGTGGGGCAGACAGGCACAAAGCTAAGTGAAGGAATCACCCACCCGAGATCTCCTGCCCTTGATGTCACATTCCCAGCGAATGCTCTCTAGCAGGGAGATGGGCTGTAATACACCAGCAAGAGACAAAAAATACAGTTACAGCCTGGAAATGAAATTCATGGCAGGGAAGAGGGAATGGAAGGCACATATGCTCCCTAACTGTCTGCCGAGCTTTCCAAAGCCCCTTAGCAATGAGACGGCACGTGTGAACAAACACTCCAAAGGAAATTTTCCACAGAGCCCTGATTTGGCATCGTCATGTACTTTACATTAACAGCAATTAGCTCAAGAGCAAAACACAGCATTTTTTTTTTTTACAGAAAAGAATACCTGTTTCATTAAAAGCCTCCGGCTGAGGTCCCTTGCTGGGGCACAGCTGCAGAACTGCTATATTTCCTAGTTACTCACAGGTTTTTCCCAGGGCCACAGCGGGTGCTGAAGACCCACAGGTAGGTGATACCAAGCCTTAGCCCCACCCTCCCTGCAAACAATTAACACCTTTGCAATTTAATCACTGCCAGGCGGTAAAGCTTCTCACTGCATGTGAGAGAAGGCAGGCAGGTTCCTCTGCCAGCTCCGTCACTGCACTGGCAACCCTGTTCAGATTCGGGTTCATTTGCCCTCTATGCAAATTCCTACCCAAGCCACAGCCACCAGTAAACCACTGGGGATCTGGCAGAAACCATTATCTGCTGCAGTGGGAAATTATTCCAAAAATGGGACCTAAAAAGCAATTAAGTTCTAATTCTGTCTTCTTTTTTTTTTTATCCTCAGAAGTTTTTCAGTTTCTCCATCCTGTTATTTATAAAACCAGCTTCACTCACCTACAGGACAGGAAGACCGAGAATGTGATGACTTGTAAAGATTTTGAAGGGTTGGGGTTTTTTTTGCATGTGTAATAAAAAGATATTATCAGATCAGGAACAGCAATATTAGCATCTTGCAAGATTAAAAGCAGATCTAGGTTGAAAAGTGCCTTCTTAAATGCTTCTCTGACAGAAAATCTGCTTTCCCCACATGCAGGAGTTTTTATAGGAAGAGAGATTTTACCACAGCGTTACTGCTTCCCTAGGGGAAAGTGCTGCAAACTGCTGGGCTCAGGGGAAGGTTTTATTCTGGGGTGCTCCCTGCTGCTCCTGCTCGGTGAGGGCTGGGCTGGGTGCTTGGGGTGTCCCTTCACCACCGTCTCCTGCAGGTGCACCCAGGTAGGTGGGCACACAGCTGGCACCAGATGGGATGGCATGGGATGGGGTGGGATGGCAAGGGACAGGATCATAGAATCATGGAATCATTTTGGTTGGAAGAGACCCTTGGGATCATCGAGTCCAACCATCAGCCCCACTCTACAAAGTTCTCCCCTACACCAGATCCCTCAACACCACATCTCATGGACTCTGAAACACAGTCAGGGATGGGGACTCCACCACCTCCCTGGGCAGCCCATTCCAGGGTCTGACCACTCTTGCTGGGAAGAATTTTTTCCTGATGTCCAGCCTAAATGTCCAGGATGGGACAGGATGGCATGGCATGGTGTGACATGGGATGAGATGGCATGACATGGCATGGCATGGGATGGGATAACATGGCAAGGCATGGTGTGGCATGGCATGAGATGGGAAGGGATGGCATGGCATGACACAGGATGGCATGACACGGGATGGGATGGGATGGGATGGGTATGGTAGCTGCAGCTCTGCCTAGTCTGTTGGAATTGCAGGATGTGTCCAACAGAAGAGAACATCCCCAGGGCACTGCCCAGAGACACCATGGGGCAGCCCAGGGCTTAACCCTGAACACTTGGATATTTTGGGAGCTCTACCAGCACTTTCCAATGAAAGGTTTCACCCATTTTGATATGTTGTGCTTGGCCTGAGCCAGGGCTTTCTCTCCCATCCTCAAATCTCCTGTGGAACAGACCTGGCTGGATTGAATCGGCTGTAGCTAAAAGCTGTGTTATCTTCTCATGCACAGCAAGGGCAAGCAGCGAGGTTCAGACATCTCCACTGGGAATTATAGCTGACAATACACAACCGAGCTTTAAATTGCCAGCTCCTACCCAGGGCAGCTGTTCACTACCATTTCTTAGATTTATAGAGTTTAAGCCTAGACAGGACCATTAAATCCTTCTCACCTGTCCCTGCCTGTCACAAGACATTGGATTTCATACATTTATCCCCCAGTCTGAGCACAGTACCCAGGCAAACCACAGCCCCCGTGCTCAGCTTTGGAAGCAGAGGATCCCTGGAGCCTCCACCACCACTAAAGCTGCTCTGGGCTTTGCTCTCTTTGTAGTTTTCCATGCCTGACCCTCGTGAGCCAGCAGCACATCTATCATGTCTATGCAATACACAGAGCAGAGGTGCCCAAACCCCACCAGGGTGAGGGGACAAGTTGGTGGGAGGCAGGTTATGGGGTCTGCAGCAGAGTCCCAGTGATGGAGCAGGATACCCTGTCCCCCAGCACTCACTGCTCTGTGCAGTGGAACCAGGGACCAACACTGAAGCTCTGGCAGCGAACAGGAGAGTCTCATATCCATGCACCAAGAGACTATCGTGACAAGTCCATAGCCTGAGACCAAGTCTCTGTGCATCAGGAGGCAGCAAAAGTGTCCTTTGGACTGTGCACCCACCGCTTTCTCTTGGAGGCACCTCTGGGCCCAGGCAGTAAATCCCTCCCCAGCACTCCCATCCAGCTCCCAGTCTGAGGCTGCTCTTTACTTCAGGTCTCCTTTGGGGATGGGGATTTCTACCTGTTACAGATGGGGCTGAGTGCCTGGGGGTACATTTCACCTTCATAGTGGCCTTAATGCAATACCCCAGCAGCAACCTGGAGCTGCCAGCAAAGGCTGCGAGGTGACACTCTGGAGTTTCTGAGAGCTCCTTGCAGGGGATCTGGCACTGCTTCCAACCTCATCACCTTTTGTGAGCACTAATTTTTCATTTTAAGGGGAGCCATGACTGCAGAGTGGAGCAATTAAGCCCGCTGAGCTCTTTCCCCAGCGCCTGGCCCTTGGCTACTGCACAAGTGATAAAAAGGTGACTTAGTTACAGGAACAAGGGTTGCAGAAATAAACCCTCCCCAGTCTGCCATCCCAACCTGAACAGATGTATCCTATACATTAAACATAGGATAATATATGGACAGAGAGTAGTTTCACAACCATAATTCAATCAGAGGAACGCTGTAACGTAGTAAGTTGGATGAATGATGGGTCCCTCCATAATATCCTTATTATTATTTCTGCCTGCCTTACAACATATGAATACCTGCCTAACCTTCATAGCACCCAGACCATACCATGAGGGGAAACGATGTCACACCTGGGTGAAACGTGGCTTTTCCCAGAAGCCCGGAGGTTTGGGGACTGTGATAAAGCCAAAGGTTGCCTTTCAGTGAAGTTGTCCCCTAGATGCATCAAAGCTCCTTGGTCCCCACAGCTCTTCTTAAAGGGTCTCCTGTCCACACTGTCCTCTCACACACCTCTCCCAGGATCACCCAGAACATGGCACGTTGCAGCCACCTGGACCTGTAAGCTGACCAACCTCAGTATCTGCCTGCAGCTTGGCCTGCTACAGTTCCATTTCCCAACACTAGGTTTTTCAAGCATTTCTTCTTTTTATCTCTCCTGGGTCCTCCAAAGTTTCTCAGATTGTACCTTATTTGTACTCTCATAGAATCAAAAATGGTTCAGGTTGGAAGGGACCTTAAAGACCCCCCAGTGCCACCCCCTTCCCTGGGCAGGGACACCTCCCACCACACCAGGTGGCTCCAAGCCCCCTCCAACCTGGCCTTGAACCCCTCCAGGGATGGGGCAGCCACAGCTTCTCTGGGCAACCTGGGCCAGGCTCTCACCACCCTCACACCAAAGAAGTTCTTCCCCACATCTCAGCTCCATCTCCCTTCCCCCTCATCCTATAGCTCCCCTCCGTGACCCATAGTCCCTCCCCAGCTTTCCTGGAGCCCCTTGAGGGACTGGAAGGGGCTCCAAGGTCCAGGTCCATGTCCTTCCTGTGCTGAGGCCTCCAAAGCTGAACACAGGACCGTATTAATGAACAGCTATCACCCGTTTTGCTCGATGGGGAATTTTGTGGGTATTTTTTTCCAGGTTAGTGAATTAAAGGAGCTCACAGCAGGCTCTGATGAGCACCAGAGCTGGTAGAAGGTGAACAGCAAGAGCATGTGGTTAAAAGCTGGGGTGGCAAGTGACCAGGTTGCCTTGGGCATGTGTAAAACTGCGCTGGCAGCGACTGTGCCCAAGTCCCCCTTGTGAGGCTGGAAGCGTTATCCTGGGCAGGCAGACGCTGGCTGGCGTTGTCAGGCTGCGGGGGCTCGGGTCACCCACCGTCCCCTTGGAGAGGGACCAGCCAGGAGCAGAGGACTGGGTTTTCCACCGAGCTATTTATCCTTTTGCCTTTGGTGTTTGTTTCCTTTTGTCTTCAGAACAGTACAGCTGGGTCTCAGAACCAGTTTCTGCCCAAACCAGAGAGCTTTTCTTCTCTTAAAAGATAAATGAAACAGGAAGCAATGTCATTTGAATTACCTGTCTTTACAAAACCCTTTGTTTTAAAGGGAAACTGGATGAGAAATCACACCAGATTTTTTCCAGCTTTCTCCATCTTCCAAGAATGGTTTAAAAGGTGGTGGTGGTTCCTGGCAGGTTTGAGGGAAACCTGTGTTTCTGCTCCTTTTCTCCAAGCATCAGGAGAGGTGGGGTGACAGCATCACGTTGGCAATGGGAGGAGACAAGCCAAGGTAAGGAAAAAGCCCTGTTTCTGCACAGAAGGGAAGATACTTAGTGCAAAGTGCTGTTACTGCAGACGTGCTGAGGGGCAGTTTCCAGCTGCAGAGAGCTGGGATCCGGGCTGAGAGAGGGAGAAAAACTTCCCGGCTCTGCCTGGCAAGAGTGCTGAGAGCGATGAGCGGCTAAAGGAGAGCTCTGCTCTCTGCAGCCATAGCAACAGGGAAAAGGGGAAAAAGGGGAAAAGCTGCAAAGATGCTTCTGGAGAGTGGCAGCCAGGAGATCTTCCCACCTGGTTGTCTCCATGGGACCTGCACGCTGGGTCGTTGCCTTCCAGTTTCCCAGTACAATTAATACCACAGGTGTGGAGAGAGGAGGGTGGGGAGGAAAGGAGATTGGGTGGATACACAGTTCTCTGTATTTCTAGCTGTTCAGAAGTGGTATTGATTATAGCTTTCAAGAAAGGGTATTTTGATGAAAACAGAAACATCAGTGACTTTTCTCAAATAAACAACCAACAAAATCCACCCCAATCTATTGCATCTGGCACAAACAAAATATCTGCATGTTCTAGACCTATTTCACTTCAGCTGAAAAGTTTTGAACCTTTTCTTGACACTTTCAGATGACTCTCATACATAAACCTGGGCTGGGAACCAGCAGCAGCTCCAAAGGGATCTACTGGTGAGCTCACATTGTCAGCTCAAAGCCAGCTCTCTTCAAGAAATGTGAATATGTGGTGTCTGATCGGTGGTTGCAGGGGAAGATCTGCAGGGCTGGGATGTTCTGGTGTGATTTGATCTTCTTTAACTCCACCGGTGAGTTTACCAAGAGCTTAGGAAACCCTGCAGAGAAAGAGTCATTGCCAGCAGAAAAACTGACTTGGACAAAATGAGCTGAGAAGGGTCCCCAAACATCAGGGTTTTCACAGATAGATCAGCACTGAAAGACCTGCTGGTTGGAAAATGGTAATTAATGGAGCAAGGAGGGGACCATGGACATCCTGGACGTACTGGGCTGCAGCAGATGACAAAGAATGCAACAGACCCTGACCCTTCCCAAGATGTCTCCTTATGGCTCCTCTAGGCAGCCACACAGCCATAGACAGTTCCTCTTGCCCACAGGAGTTGTGGTTGCCCCATCCCTGGAGGTGTTCAAGGCCAAGGCCAGGGCTTTGAGCAACATGGTCTGGTGGGAGGTGTCCCAGCCCAGGACAGGAGGTTGGAACTTATTGATCTTTAAGGCCCCTTCCAACCCAAACAGTTCTTTGATTCAGCCTAGAGAAAAGGAGGCTGAGCGGAGACCTTCTCGCTCTCTACAACTCTCTGAAAGGAGTGGGCAGCTGAGGGGGGGGTTGGTCTCTTCTCCCAAGTCACAGGAAATAGGACAAGACGAAACGGCCTCAAGTTGCACCAGGGGAGGCTCAGACTGGACATCAGGAAAGTATTTCACACTGGAAGGGTTATTAAGCCCTGGGATGGGTTGCCCAGGGCAGGGTTGAGGCACCATCCCTGGAGGGGTTTAAAAGATGGGATGACATAATGCTCAGTGACATGGGCTAGTGATGGCTTTTTTATCAGAATTGGTTGATGGTTGGACTAGATGATCTTAAAGGTCCCTTCCAACCTTAACCATTCTGATTCAATGACAGATGCTCCTGAGCTCAGAGGGTCCCACAGGACCCCTGGGACGTTCATCTCCCCCAGACCCAATTCACCAGGTGCCCCATGGGGCACACAATGGCCAACATGCTGGGACTGTCCACTGGGAACCCCATCCCCATCCAGAGTACTCCGGTGCCTTCCCGCTTCCCGCCTCCACAGCTGCAGATGCAGAAAAAACAGCTTCCCCCCTCCCATTTACGTTTTCTTAATTGGCAGAGTTATTTTATTCCCCACCAGCAGTAAGCAGAGCGGGGCATAGAGAATCTGCTTCTGGCAGCCCCCTTTGGATAACAGGCTTTCCTCTTCTCCCTCCCCCTTTCAGCAGTATCTCCCCCTTCCCCGACCATGTCCCTCTCCCTCCCCACACTAACCAGTTTGTAGTCACACACTGGGACCTGGCGTGATTTGCATTAGTTCCACTGAAAACACTGCGTTTAGCACCGCATTTTCAATCAACTCACATGAAAGCCAGAGCCGCCGCCGAGAGTGAAGGCGAAATTAACCGCGGAGCAGGGGCTTTCTAATCTGCAGAGGTTGAGTACAAAGCTGGAGAAGGGCATGCTGGAATCCTTTTACAAAGGACTAACAGTGTTTGCTCTGTTCTCCCAAACCCTCAGCATGGTAAACTCTGAAAGCAGCACGCCAGCAAAAGGGAGAGAGATTAATGGCTATTGTTTCATACAAATGGGTAATCAGGAAGGAAATAACTCAGGCCCAGTAGCTAAATTTAATTTAAGGATATACAAATCTACGCTTAATGATGCACTGGCAAATACATATGGCTTGATTAACTAAAAGATCTGATGTCAGGAAAGATCCTTACTGACTCCAGCAATAGAAAAGGCGATGGTGGAAGAGGATATTTATGCTCCTGTGGTTTTGCTGTCTCAGCAGATTGTGTGGTGCAGAGCCCCTGAGTGACAAATGCCCCCAGACCCCTCCGAGAGCCATGTAGCTACTCTGGCCTAAGTCACATCTTCAAGAAAAAAGGCGGACTCCAGCTCAGAGGACATTGATAAAGATATTGGCTCAAGCCTGCCTCAGAAAAGCCATTAAAAATATCCATCACTGGATGAGAGACCTTCTGCCCTTGCAGCTGGGGATGTTTATCGCCATGGGCAAACCCCACGGCCGCAGAAGCGCTGTGGGATGCAGGAGAGCCCTGCACACACACCAAGGAGGCAAGGAAAGGATGCAGCACAAGTATATTTTGTCATCAATATTTAAAAGCCTAAAATTCCCAAAACCTACCCAAGTAGGTCAGTGCCTTAGACCAGCAGCTGATTTGGGGCATGCAGAAGGCAGATGTGTTCCTCTAACACTTCCCCGTGCTGATTTTTACAGGCTTCAGCAGAAAGGCATTTATGCAAAGGGATCCACACTCAGCTCTGTTCCTCGGGGACATCTCCATGCCACGTGTGCGTGGGCAGATGCCCCTGTCACTGACATTACTCCTTCTTTCAGTGTCAAACCCTTTCCCCTCATCCTATAGCTCCCCTCCCTGGCCCAGAGTCCCTCCCCATCTCTCCTGGAGCCCCTTGAGGGACTGGAAGGGGCTCTGAGGTCTCCCCAGAGCCTTCTCTTCTCCAGGCTGAACCCCCCCCAACTCTCTCAGCCTGTCCTCCCGGCAGAGGGGCTCCAGCTTTTGGATCATTTTTGTGGTCCTACAAGGGGCAGTAAAATCAGCACATCACCTGAACCTGGGCTCTTTTGTTCTCAGAGCTTCTACTGGAATAGCCAGTGTCCCAAACCTGGGCACACCAGACACAGCTGAACATCCAACACCTCTCCCAGTCCTTGAGCCTCTGGCTTCTGCTGCCAGCAGCAAAGAAACACCAGCTTTGTCATTACAGGATGAACCCCCTGGCCTGGTCCATTCCCCACCCCCTTACAGGGCTAATTCCTCTCCTTTAGCAGCAATTCACACACTGGACATTTCCAAGCAGAATACCTTCTGGATAACTGCCTGGATGCTCTCCAGCCTGCAGACACAAAGCCCATTCTCCAGGGAGCCTTCTCGGGGCACTGGGCTCCCTGGTGCCATTCCCAGGAATTCCTTGGGGAATGGCCCCGCTCCCCTCGGCACTCCGGCATGAGAGCGTGGGTACGCAGGCTGTGTAAACGAGACAGCAAGCGCAGAGGGATGCATCTCCTCTCTTCTGTGCTGACACCCAATAGGTAAGATTAACTCTAGAAAGGGCAGTATCAGTGCTGCAGCACAATCACACACATCTGGAATATCGGGTTTGTTAATGCACTGCAGAAAAAGCAACTGGAGCTGCTTCTCAGGCCACAGGAGTGTCACAGCAAAGCTGGCTTTTCAGTGAAAACACTCCACAGTGGGCACCAATTAAACTTTTTCAAAACATGACCTTCTTCCCCAAAAGATAAAAAAGAATCCTGGTTTTCATTTTTCTTTCTGTGTCAAGAAAGAAATCCTCCCACCCCCCAGTTTATAAAATACTATCTATTGGCAGCCATACTAGGGTTATTTAGAATGCTTTTGTCAAGGGACTTGAATAAAGGCCACGGCACAGAGCTAAGAATTAGGCAGAAAATGTCAAAAGGCTGGCCTTAAGCCCATTAAACTTTATTTTTGTAGAGCTGACTTTCAGCTTTTCATAATAAAGTGTTCCCTTGAAGTTCTTTACTTGCCTGACGATCCCTGAGAAAAACTGAAACAAACTACAAAGGTATCCCACCTTCGCTGCACTCTGAGATGACCCTGAAAACACCTGATCTTACTAAAAAAATAACGAGCCCAGGAAAAAGCCAGGAGTGAGCTGGGAAAGCTGCATTTTTGATAACCCTATACATAATTTCACAAGTTAATAACAATACACAGGCAAGGAGCCCCCATGCCCCCCCCAGCTGGACGTGAATTGAAACTGGCAAGCGATGATCCTGTATGGGAGTGTGGCCAAGGCCAGCCCCTGGATGGGACCTACTCCTGAGCCAGGCTACCATGGGCAGGCTCATAGTTGCCTCTGCCTCCAGAAAGAGCACGGCTGGTTTGGCTGGTCCCATCTACCCCTGCCCTGGCATTGCTGAGTGAGACCCTGGTGCCACGACCTCTTCTTCCACCCCGCAGCCCCAGGGGCAGAGCGGCAGCACGGGGACCTGGCCTTTGCTGAGTAACCAGGGCACCATCCATGGCACCAACCATGGCTCCATCCACCCCCAGGATTTCATGTTAACCTGCCTTTGCTTCTGCTAGCTGCGTTTCCAGATGTGCTAGCAAGAGGAGACTGTGTAGCGCTTTTTGATTCAGGTGGGAGTTTTTGTTGATTTTGGAGTTTCAGGTGTTTTTTTTCTTTTTCTTGTTTTTTGGGGGAGTGTTCTTTCTTGGTTTTGGTTTTGTTTGTTTGTTTTTAAGAAAACTGTATTTTAGCTTTAAATTCCAGCCACACCAAGCCTTTTTCCTTCCCTCCTGTGGCCAATGCACTACAGCCTGTGTCTCCATACACCCTTCCTCGCCCACCGGCTCTGCGGGGACAGCGATGGGCAAAGCCCTTGGTTTTCCAAAGGGCAAGCAGAACGGGTACTGCCAGCCACACTCCATGAATGGCATCTCCTGCAAACCTCAGCCTCTCCTGCCAATTCTACCAACCAGCTTTGTGTTATGAAACGTCAGAGACACTCGCAGCCCCATTAAAGACAAGGGTGTTACTCAAAACAGTTGGAACCCTTCCGTTATACTGAAATACAGTTAATGAAATTGGAGGGATGCATTTATCTGGTCACATCACATGCAGCTGGTGATAGATGGCAATAATAACACTGCCCCAATTCGGCTGTAATACTCATCTAACCAGGCAAATTCCTTTAGATAACCTACAGGGCAACCTTTCCTAAAGTAATTAAAATAGTAAAGTCATTAGCTATTCATTTTACTCTGCAAAATGCCCATCCTAAAATTAGTTAATGTTCCCAGTTGAATATTATAAAACTGATTAGTTTTCACCTTTCTGCAGATTCACCTTTGCTATCAGAGCAAGCTACCCCGCTCTTCAATAAGCCCAGGTGCCGGCTCTGCGGATTTGGTTCACTGGTGTCAGCATATGGCATGGAAAGAACAGCCCTCTCTCAGTGAGTAATGAAAATATACTCTGCTCTTTCAGGCAAAAAGTTCTCTTACTTTTTTTCTCAAGCCCTTTGGCACTATCAGGTAATGCCATGCTGGTGGTTGGCTGGGAAGTGCTAGGGGATGAAGGGTCTTGGTGCTCCCCAGGGCGTTACTAGCACCTGTGGGTGCTGCAAGTGGGTCTCACCATGCCCAGCCCTCTGCACCAGTTGTATGTGGCAAACCAAGGGCTGGAACACCTCTTCAGACACATTCTGTCCTCTTCCACCTGTGCCTGTGACCATAGAATGATAGAATGGCTTGGGTTGGAAGAGACCTTGAAGATAATCAAATTCCAACCCCTGCCCTGGGCAGGGACACCTCCCACCAGAGCAGGTTGCTCCAAGCCCCCTCCAGCCTGGCCTCAAACCCCTCCAGGGATGGGGCAGTCACAGCTTCTCGGGGTAACCTGGGCCAGGCTCTCACCACCCTCACACCAAAGAAGTTCTTCCTGAGATCCAGTTTAAATATTCCCTCCTTACATCGCTGAACGATGTGATGCTCCTAATGCAAAAATTATCAAAGAAATTCCCAAAATGGTTGTGAAATGGGAGTTTCTTCTCCAGTCCAGCATGAAAAGGATCACCAAGGAGTTGTGCTCTGGTGTCAGAGAGAAGCTGAGCTTTTCCATCAGCCATTATAACGAGCATCATCTGGCAAGTGGTTGAGTCTGCGCCGAGACCTGCGAGCCCCAAACGGCAACACATCTTCAGCTCTCAGGCTGAAAAGCCTCAGGGGGGATGTCGTCAAGATGGTGCTGATGAAAATAACCTGAATTCAAAGGCTGAAACTGAATATGGGTTAAGCATTGCTTTTCCAAACCTTATCTGCTTACAACTTCACAACCAGCTGTGAGGGGAAATCGTGCAAGGGTCCCAAGTATTGGTGGATTTTAAAGGGGAAAAGGAAACAATTCCTTCCTGGGTGTGCTGATTAAGAATAAATAATGAAAAAAGGACAAAGCCCCACTATCTCATCACAAGGTGTGAGGATGCCATACTCCTCTCCATGCCCAGGTGGGGAAAAAGGACAGAATCCATCAAAGCTTCAGTCCACCTCATTTCCCCCGTGTTGCCCACCCAGGATGGGCAGCACTGGAACCCGCCGCGCCTGAGCATGGGGACCAAGAGGAAAAGTATTTGTTTTTAGGAGGGTGGCAGCACAGGATTGAGCAGGAAACCCCCCTTAAGAGAAAAATAACCTGAGGTTACTGTCAAGGATGTAAATTTATCATAAAATAGTAAATATTAATCAAAGCATTATCTGAATCGTTGGCAGTTGGTTGTGAGAGCAGATTAGGGCCCCAGAAACACATGCAAAACGCTGCTACAAATGCATCTCTGGCAAAGGACGTATGAAATACCATCGAGCAGGGACCCTACTGGTTGTGCTGCTATTAAATATTAATGATTTCAGCAGCACAAGTGAGGGAACTGTGAATGACATCAGTATGGGAATGATTACAAGTGCTTTGGCAGACAGGATTAGAATTCAAAGTGATCTTGATAAATTGGAAAATGGTCTGAAATCAAAGAGACAAAATTCAATAGAGACAAGTGCACATACAAATGAGAGAAAAACAAATATTCAAATGCCAGAACAGGGATCGCCTGCTAGGCAGCAGGATTGAAAGAAGCAGCAATGGTGACAGCTGAAAACAAACTGAACATGAGTTAATAATGTCACCTTGTCATAAAAGTAAATCACAAAATCTGGCGTGATGTGTCAGATGCACAAAGAAGAGCTCCCACTCCCCTGGGGACCCATAACACGTGAGGACACCACGTCTTGGGAAAGGCATGGGAGCTGGAGAATGGCCAGAGATGCCCAGGAGGTGCAGGGCTGTGGTTTTCATGAGAGCTGGAAGAAGACGGGAAGGCAGACAGGGCTGGAGGGTGCTGGGGGACACTGGGGGACACAGACACCAGTGCTCAGACCATCCACAGGGTGCTAACTCTCTAGGAAGTTGTGGAAGAACTTAATTGGGGAGCAAATGGAGAACCTCTGGTTTGTGAATTTTGAGACAGCTGTGACATAGTTTGATGGCTTTGTACCTGTCAGAAACAGTCTAATTAGACCCCAACCTGCCTCAGAGGGCACTGGGGACCAGCTAGTGCCCTGAAGAGCTTTGCAGCTCTCAGGATTCCTCTTTCATTGCCTTATCTCTATTGTGTGACAGCATGCATCTGCCCAAGCCAGCAAAGGAAATCCAGAAGAGCCCTAAAATGGGTAAGGAAGCCAATGTTATCCCTCACCAATATGGTTTCCCTCTGTCTGAGATCTGCCCTTCTCGCCAGCCCTTAACCCACGCTGAGGTGCTTCACTGCCATTATGCAGCAGTATTTTTGTGGTACCACACCATGATCAACCGTTTCACATCCAGGTGTTTGGATGTGCTCTCAGTTAAGCTCAGATGTACAGCAGAGAGGGAGAAAAGCTGTGTCCTGCTGCCCACCCCACCCCACAGCAGCAAATGACTTTGCCTGGTGGAGCTTTCCTCTCCTTCATCACACTTCCCCGAACTGCCAGGGAGAGGTTACAGAAGGAGATGATCTCCAGCCCATTTTGTCTTGCACTCATGCCCCTGACCCGTTCCAGGAGGTGAAGAAGTCTTCCCCACTCTCCTGGGTGTCAAATCCACATTTACTAAAGGACCACTGAAGGTTGACCCCACTAGCACAAAATCCAACTTCAAGCAAAAGAGGCCTCCACCTCCATGGACACATTCACAGTTTTTCTTTCTGTATTTCCTTAGTGTGTGTATATATATTTGGTTTTGATACGGAAGCTCAATAGGTTATGATCTTGAGAACATGGTACTAAAGCCCTGAGACTCTTGTGGTGCCCCGAAGCCACACGGAGAGCAATTACAGGTGAGATGAATGATGAACTGCCAGCTCCACTGGCAAGAAGTGAATTGGTCCAGAGAGACTGGTTTCCTGAATAGCTGGGCAGGACAGAAAAGACATGTACTGGGAGAGCAAACCTTGAGAGGATCTAAAAACTGCAGATTGGCGGATGCAATAAAATTACATGCCCCCATCTCTAATCACTGGGGGCACCAGGGCAGGGCTGCCCCCTGAGCCATTTCTAACCAGGCTTTATCAGGCCAGTTGGCAACAGCTACAGCAAGGCAGGGTCAGGGATTTCCTCTTGGGGACCTATTTCACAACGCACAAGACACTACAAAGAGAGCTCGTACCTGGCAACGCTTCCTCCCATCATCCTTCCACTGGGAACACCTTTCTCTTCCTCACAGAAGAACAGACAGGCGGGGAGATGTTCTCCAGGCAACCAAGAGCATCCAGAACTGACCCACAAACATCCTCAGTCTTTTCTGCGACTGTAGGTTAAAAAATCGCAGGATCAGAGCAGACAATTATCCAGGCCATACAACTTTGACAAATCAGGGGCTGTTTGAAACTGAGCAACTGCTGTGGATCTTCCCAAGCTGTTCCAGAGGCATCTCCTCTCACCACGGACATCTCTCAGTTGAGGTTTGAGCTAAGCTAGACTTCAAATTCCCATCTCTAAGCCTATCCAATGTACAGTGCATTATGGAGGGGTGATGGTGGCGGGCGTTTTCCAAAAAAAGCCACCTTTTTCTACAAAAGGCATCACTGATATAACACTTGGGCTTTTTGGTAAAATTGCTCATTTGAAAAAATGACTGAACCTAAATGTAGAAGTCCAGGTTGAAAATGTAGATTTTTGTCTTTGAGGATGAAAGATATCACCCAAAGACTGTATTTCCTAACTGGATGTTTATAGAGTTCCCATCCATTCCTTGCCCTCACTCTGCCTTATTTGCACACCACAGGATTCTCACTGCCTTCTTTTCCCTCTTCTCCCGTGTAGGCGTTAGAGAAGAAAGGGGAGCAGTTAGGAGAAAGGTCTTACGGAATCCCAGAATATCAGGGATTGGAAGGGACCTTGAAAGATCATCCAGTCCAGTCCCCCTGCCGGAGCAGGAACACCTAGAGCAGGTCACACAGGAACACCTCCAGGCAGGTTGGGAATGTCTCCAGAGAAGGAGACTCCACCACCTCCCTGGGCAGCCTGTTCCAGGGTTCAGTAACTCTCACTGTGAAGAAGTTTTTCCTCATATTTAACTGGAATCTCCTTTGTTCCAGCTTGTATCCATTACCCCTTGTCCTGTCATTGGATGTTACTGAGAAGAGCCTGGCTCCATCCTCCTGACACTCACCCTTTACAGATTTATAAACGTTAATAAGGTCACCCCTCAGTCTCCTCTTCTCCAAGCTAAAGTACCTACCTACCCTTCTTCTTGTAGCTCAGTAGTTCAGGGTGGTTTTGTCATTCCCGTTCCTTCGACGGGTGGCAGAACACGCCACGGTTTGGCCAGCGCAGACCCGAAGGCAGTGGGAATTCTCCTGGACCCCTGCTCTTTCCACTCCACCCTCTGCACGTGCAGTTTCACTTGCGAGAAAGCCTGAGGACAGCAAAGCAAGAGGAGCTAAACCCCAGCTCTTTTTAGTGGAGCTACACAAGCTTTTGAAGTTAGAAATGGTGCTCAGGGCACGGCTCTTTCCCGCTAAGTGTCCCACAGTTTGGATGCAACATAAACATGCACATTTAGCATAAAAGAGATTGAAGGAGAGCAAAGCTCCGCTGCAGCCCCCTCTGGACTGCTGCCTCAGCTGCACGGGAGGGTCACATCCACAGATTTTCAAAATCAGCACTTCTATAATGGACACTTTTCCCTACCCACCAGAGGCTGCAGGATGCTTATGGTAACTGCGTGGAGCAACACCTCGTAAACCACCAACACCTCCCTGCCTCGGAGAGATGTTTCTGTGTTGATTCAAGAACCTCCCGGAGACCCCTCTCTCTCATTTCCTCCTCACTGGCTGACAATATGAAAAGGGTCTGTGCCCTGGGGGTGTGGATGCTGTGGGTCACTGTCCTCTGCCCACAGACAGCAAAACCGTCTCTGCTGTCACTGATGATCTTCCCAGCTGAGAAGCAACAACCCGGCTGCAAAGGCTTTGTCCATGCTGGCCCCGTGGCCGGGCAGCAGCACCGTGCAGTGATGCTTTGGGATGCAGCAGGAGCCAGGAAATGAGGGCATTTCCCAGCATTTGGGGTAAATCAACAAAGGTATTTAAACACCAGCGTCGTGCTGGTAGATTGGGGAAATCGGAGGCAGTGAAGTGCCTGGAGATCTTTCCCAGAACTGGGCATCGGGATGCTGTTATCATTTGAGGAGCTCACAGCAATTTATTGCCATTTAGACAATTATTTTCTCACCCCATGAACCCTGCCCATCCAGGAAAGGGAATTGGGGTAAAACAAGGAAACCCAAGAGATTAAATATAAAGAGATTTAGTAGAATAAGACTAGATAATTAACATTAATAACACTAAAGAAACAGTATTGATCCAAATATCAATATAAGATGCACAAGGTCTATCCCCAGCCCATTCCATCAGGGGAAGCCGTGCCCTCCCCGCAGGGACAGCCCTGTGGCTTCGGGAGGAAGGGAAGGGCTCAGGACTCCGTCATCGGGGCAAGGAGCTCTCAGGCTGGCAGCCACCAAGGGAGAGAGAGAACTCCCCAGAACACTTGCTGATTTCTATGGAATGTGCTGTTGATGGGATGAAATAACCCTGGTGGCAGCTTGGGTCAAGTGCCCGGGTCTCGCTCCTCCTCATCCCCGCACCCGGGGAGCTGGAAACACCGAGACCTTGAAACCCGCACCCCAGAGCTGGCTGTGAATTCACCAGTTCAGACACTGGAGTCATCTGAAAGTGCAGTTTTCCCAAACATTAGAGGATAAATTAGCCCCGTGTCACTCAAACCAGGACAGAGGCACTAACTTTCGAATCATGGTGCAGATGAGACTTTTTGGCTTTTCAGCTGGAAATCCAATTTGAGCTTCTTTTATCGTGAAGCCCGGGATAACATGCAAAGTACAGCTGTCCCCCAATTAACCTGCAGGGGCATATTTTAAGTTTATAATTCACAGAGATCATCCAGAGCACATCCACTTCTAAAAAGAGGTTTTGCCACAGCAGGGCTAGGTCTGAACCAGCATAAACAAGAACAGAATTTCCTACGTTCATTCTAGCATATGCATAAAAGATATCTCCCTTCACCTTTGCAAACAGGGGACAATGGTAATTTGTTATGTGCATTAAAATTATAATAATGCTTTTCGGTACCATCAAGATTACATTAGGAAGCTCTGTGTTCCCAAAGGGAAGATTAAAGTGCAAGTCTAATAGCGTGATTTGTTCGTCGGTGGAGCGGTCTTGTGCAGCTTGGAACAAAATATTCCCAGCAGAAAATACCCGAAAGAGCCCGTGAGAACAGTTTCTTTGCCGTACCAGATCCGTGGGAAGGAGAAAGCTGCATTTTCTACTCTTGTTGATGAGTTTTCTGGCACGCTGGGGAAGCTGGAATCTGTAGGTTGGTGACCTGTTACACAGGGAACCTGAAGCCACCCCTTGCAGAAGCTGCAGAGGGGTATGGCAACAGAGACATGACTGAGATGCTGGGTTTAGGCTCCTGTCCACCCTGGGAGCACCACCCACCCTGCACTAATGGCAATGCTTGATGCCAGGATTAATTCAGAGCTAATAATAAAAACAGTAAGGACAGAAGACCAGGCTTGGGACTGACACTAACCCCACAGCTCCCAGGAGGAGCTGGGTGAGCTCTTCTGGAGCAACCTGGCTGTGTCCCAGGAGCCTACTAGGAGCAGCAAAGGGCTCTGTCTGCAAAGACTGGATCCAGAAATCAGGAAAGACAGAAATATAGATCCTGCTGGATCTGTTCAGAGCTCAACTTCATAGCCATTTTTACTGGAACTCTCCCTGGGTAACTAGATTATTTGCAAATTCACTTTGAACTCGCAGAAGCACAGAATCGCAGGGGCTGGAAGGGACCTTCAGAGATCATCTAGTCCAACCCCCTCACTCAGCTCGAGTAGATAAGGCATGATACAGAGTGAAGATGGTAGCAATCCACTGATGCACACCCTCAGCTGATTTTTGGAGATCACAGGACTGGAATGGAGCATTTTGTTACTGCAAATTCAGGTAGGCCCAGAGAGACAGAGTTCACAGAACTGATGCTATAGCACACATTACAGCAACTGCCCATCTCACTTAACATCTTTCTCTTTTCTCTAAGAACTCCAAATACCTCATATAAACTCACAAGATCTCTTACCTCCTCTTCTCTCTGGATCAAATTGCAACCAGATCTCCTCCCATAGTCTTCCAAGCCAGGTCCACCAAATCCCTCGTGGTATCCCCAGTTTCTGTAGGGCTGTAGCACTGCCAGCACCGTCCCACGGGCAACCGCGTATTTTAAAGGGAGACCTGCCAGACAGCACCACGTACCTCCTACTCCTCCCCTCTCAACAGCCACATGAAGGTTTTAATGACCTTTTAATCTAGTGCAAAATTAGATCCAACAGATACTCAAAGGGTTATCAGGCTGCCCAGGGCAGCGGTAGAGTCACCATCCCTGGAGGTAGTTCAAAGCCAGGCAGATGTGGTGCTGAGGGACACGGGTTAGGGGTGGTTTTGTCAGTGTTGGGGTGATGGTTGGACTCAATGACCTTAAAGGTCGCTTCCAACCTCAATGATTCTACAATTCTGTAGGGATCCTGATGTCCAAGTCAGCCTCCTCTTGAACTTACCCTCGTCACTTAGCACAAACTGTATCCACCATTCAGTGAGGAGCTGGGACAGCCTTCAGCTGGGCAGGTACCCACAGAGAGCTAAATCAACACTTCTAACCGAGGTAAAACTGTATTCACCTTCTTCTTTGAGCTCTGAAACTCCATGTTTGTTTTTCTGGGAGATGAATCACGCAACCTTTTGCTAAGTCTGCTGCTGCACTTCCCACCAAGCCCAAAATCAACACCTTGAGTTTGCTGTGAAAATCCTGAGAGAACCCAAGAAGCCAAAGAACACACAAAATTGTCATCCCAGGCTGCTCGCAGTGAACTCCAGCAAGTCCTGTGTCAACAGGTCTCATTTTCAGGATAATCATAGATATCACACAACAAAATACCATGTAGTCTAGGAGGGCCCTGCCATTGCTTCTGATTCTTTAAGCAAAATGATTTTTTGCCTTCTTTCTCAAGTCTTTCTAAATTTTCATTAGGACTTGCTTTCCCTGTAATGGACCACTTCCACTTTTAATCTTAATTAGCAGAGAAACTAAACTTCTGCCAAGCTTTGTTCTGCTTCATTACAGAGATGAAAACGCACCAGGAATACCAGTGCAACACCAGAACCACTTTGTTTTTTTTTTTCTTTTTTTCTATATTTACAAAAGGTAGGATGGAAAGTAGAAAGAAAGACTGCNCGCCTGGAGGCGTTCCTGTGTGACCTGCTCTGGGTGTTCCTGCTCCGGCAGGGGGATTGGACTAGATGATCTTTCAAGGTCCCTTCCAATTCCTGAGATTCTGTGATTCTGTGAAAGTAACAGAGAAAGAAGGTTACCCAACACCTGACAGAAGAATGCCCAAAGGTGGGCTTGAAGCCCTGCCAGTGGTGAAGCAGTGACCTGCTGATGCACAGCAGGGCTCCTCTGCATATAATGAATACTTTTGGCCTTTCTCGGCTACTATTCCTGTAAAAGAAAGGCATAAAGAGGCAAAGAAAATGGTGCAACAAGCAGAATTCAAAAGGCAGACTCTGCAGCTCAGAGAGAACAATTAGAGGCCCAATTACCATACAAGCAATATATCACCTCACCAGAAAGAAGGATGCTTGCTGAAAGTGAACTTTATTGACTCAGCGGTTTCCCAGCTGATTTATTTTGGAGAGGAAATAAGGTTGCTTTTTTTTTTTTCCCTAGCAGATTTACTCTCTTTTTATCCCATTTCTAGCTTGCTGGACATTCCTCTGTTACTTTGCCTATTTCAAGCATAAGTTACAGTAAACAGGAACACAGCAATTACTCACTTAAAAATACTTTGTGTGCACAGACAAAAATTTCAGAGGCACTAAGAGCAGACAGGGCTTTGCTGCTGTCTCCTGCTGGCCAGGCCAGAAGAGCAGACCTGGATGTGAGAAATG
This sequence comes from Jacana jacana, assembly GCA_013400555.1. Lineage (NCBI taxonomy): Eukaryota > Metazoa > Chordata > Aves > Charadriiformes > Jacanidae > Jacana > Jacana jacana. The sequence goes on along the minus strand of VZTM01033768.1, from coordinate 131 downwards.
CAGCTGGGTGAGAACAAGACTCTGCTCAGGTCTATGCTCTACAAAGCTGTAGAGAAACTGCAACTACTGCAACATTCCCACTGCAGGGCAGGGAATCCCCCAGCCAGAGCAAGGTCTTAGAGCACCATACA
>VZTM01033766.1:7924-25526 GCA_013400555.1 Jacana jacana | reverse complement strand
GGACGGAGACGGGGGAAATAAATGGTAATGATCAGGCGCACACACACACAGAAGCAGACAGGCAGAGACACACACTCGGTGTGGCTGCAGCGCTCAGCCCTGGGTTAGTGTACTCAACAGTGCCACTACCTGACACAACAGCAGCAGTGATGGGGGCAGGGGTAGAAAAGGCAGAGAAGGTGACACTCGGGTTAGTGTCCTTTATCCCACTCCAGTCTCTCCCTTTCCCACCTCTCCCACCCACCTCCCACCTCCCCCATTCTGTCCCCCTCCGTGTNATTCTGTCCCCCTCCGTGTTCTTCTCACAGGGGAGCCCATGCAGGCTCATGAATCATGTGTGAGATTTTTGGGGTCCAGTCACTGCTGTTCACATCTGAGGTGAGGATTCCCTCTCTAGGGCTGAAGGAGACAGGCAAGGACCCCTAACGCCTACTTTAAGGGTTAAGTTCCCATCCCAAACCCCTATCTTTCAGTATGAAGCAGTAGCAGTGCCCAAAATACAACACAAATTCAGCTCTGGGCCAGTGGAGCTGTGCAAAATCCAGGTTATAGAGTAGTCTGAGCTGAAAGAGACCTTTAAAGATCATGTAGTCCAACTCCCGTGCCATAAGCAGGGACGTGTTCAACTAGATCAGGTTGCTCAGAGCCCCATCCAACCTGACCTTGAATGTTTTCAGGGATGGGACATCTACCACCCCTCTGGGCAACACGTTCCAGTGTCTCACCACCCTCACAGGAAAGATTTTCTTCCTTCTAACAAGTCTAAACCTACCTTCTTATAGTTTAAAACCATTGCCCCTTGTATCACAACAGGGTCTGCTAAAAAGTTTGTTCCCATCTCTCCTGTAGCCCCTTAAGGTACTGGAAGGGCCTATATGTTCTACTTGGAGCCTTCTCCAGGCTGAACAATCCCATCCTTCTCAACCTGTCTTGATAGAAGACGCACTCCAGTCTCTGGATTATTTTTGTGGCCTCCTCTGGACCTGCTTCAAGAGGTCCATATCTTTTCTGTGCTGAGGGCTTCAGATCCAGATGCAGTACTTCGGATGGGGTCTCACCAGAGCAGAGTTGAGTCCTTGGACTTTTGCTTCTCCACCCTTTCTCTACCAATGGTCTAGATGATGCTGTTTGGGTTACCAGTTTGGCAAAACTTTACTCACAGGTATAAATTGTTAGCTTGCTTGAGTAATCCCACAGGTGAGGAGGATATACCCCCCCCAAAAGGGGGAAGGTTTGTGGGATGGAGCTGTGGAAGTCTACTTGCAGGTGGAAGTAACATTGGTGGGGAAGTAGGAAGTACCCTCCCTTGGTACCTCTGCATGTTTTTGCAGAGGTGGTGCCACAGGGATCCATGCAGAGGTGGTGCAACAGGGATCCATGTCCCAGATGTTGCAGGAGACTCAAAGTACACTGAGTTTTTCTTTAATGTGTAGCCACAGATTGACAACACAGGTCCTGGTCCAACACCAGCTGGGTAGGAGAGCTTTCTGTGGCCCATAAGATGCCAGCATAGCCCTCCACCAACCCCAAGCAGTCTCAACCACACTAGTGAGTATGAGCCCTCAGCCCCACCATGTTTTCTCATGCATTCTTGGAAAAGCTCCTAGAGAAAAACACACTAAGCCATTATTTCACCTCAGATCTCTCCACATGACCAATCTTTGCTGTGATGCCCATAAATCCCAAACTGATCAGTTTGGATAGAGATAATAGGCTGTGCCCATCCTTCTCCTGTGATCCTTTCCTCCTGCTTTTCTCTACCAATAGGAGAAAACTAATAAACAAATCAATAAAATACACCCAACAAAGAGGATGACCAACATGGCCACCTCCAATACAAACAAATATACAACCCAAAAACTGTTGAATCAGAAATCTATATCAGATTCTATAATCATAGAATGATCCAGGCTGGAAGGGACCTCCAAAGGTCATCTAGCCCGACCTCCCCGCAGTCAGCAGGGACACCCCCAACTAGACCAGATTGCCCAGGGCCTGATCAAGCCTCCCCTTGAAGATCTCCAGGGAAGGGGCTTCAACCACCTCCCTTGGCAACCTGTTCCAATGGTCCACCACCCTCAGAATAAAGAACCTATTCCTAAGATCCAATCTAAACCTGCTCTTCTGCTTGAAGCTATTGCCCCTAGTCCTGTCACTGCAGGCCTTTGTAAACAGACCCTCCCCAGCCTTCCTGTAGGCCTCCTTCAGGGACTGGAAGCTGCTAAGAGGTCTCCCTGGAGCCTCCTCTTCTCCAGGTTGAACAACCCCAGCTCTCTCAGCCTGTCCTCGTAGCAAAGGTGCTCCAACCCCCTGACCATTTTCATGGCCCTCCTCTGGACCTGCTCCATCAAGTCCATGTTCTTAACACTGAAACTGTTGACATTTCTGACTGAAACCAAACAAGAATTGTCATTTTGAATCAGCACTTTGACACGGAAGGGAGTCTTGTTTGTTTAAATTAAATCACCCAAATGGAGCTACATTTTGTCATTTTTTGCACGGAATTGTCAGAGTTGGAAGTATCCAAATGAAATAAGAGAAACAGTTTCAACACTTCTTGGCAGAGTTGCCAGTGACATTTTCTTGTGAAGAGTTTTGGTTTAAAAAAATTTTGGCAGGTAAACCCTATGTGTTGAAGATCTTAATTGACCATTGTGTTCCTCCTTGGAAGAGGCTAACACATGGTTATGAAATATTGGCTTGAATTTATTAACACAGAAAACCAAGTTAGGGACAAAAATACTTAAAAAAAATTAACCAAACCAAACCAAAATCTGAAATTCTGATTATTTTTGTTTTCCTTTTTCAGAAAAAGGTGTTCTGATTACATTTAGCAAGTGTGGGATAAAGAGTGTTTCATGCATCTTCACTCTTTTTGTCTTGTATTTCTAGCGGGTATGCACATATATATACAAATGTATTTAAGCATCCCCATTCAAATAATTTCAAACTGAGAAGTTCAATTTGGGAAGGAATTTGGATAATGATTTATGTAATGTTCACTTACTTTGAAAACATGGGAGAGTCTGAAAAATGATAATAAAAAAGGCTCAAAATCGCTAAAGAAAGTTTTTGATTGACCCAAAGTTATTTTTAGGCCTGTTAGCCAGTGAAAAAAATAATCATACCTCATTACCTCTAGACCCCAAACACTGAAAAGACCCATCAGGATAAACTCAATAATCAGAAAAAGGCCTATTCTTTTGAGTGGTCACCTTGTAGGATGTGTGTAAATCATTGTTGATCAAAGTTTTGTCTATGGTTTTGTCTTCTAGATCTAGAACAATTTCCTCCCACCCTCTCCCCCCCAAAAGAATAAAAATAATAATAATAACCCCCCCCTCATCCCTCTGACTCTACTGTGTGTCAGGGTGTTCATACAATGCACATGGATAATCTGAAAAGGGAAGTTCCCTTCTCTTTGTTATTTTCGCTTAAAAATACTATGGATTTCATAATGTTGTTTTGGTTTCTGTAACAGACCTGAGACAAGTTTCATATTTGTGTCTAGCAATCTGTACATAACCTTGACTGCATGAGGCAGGCAGATGTTTATAATGGAGGCCACGTGCCTGTTGTTTTTATATAAATAGCATATTGAGTTAAATATGTATTTTAGTCTTTGTAGGATGAAGGTATGAGTTAATGGTATGCAGAATTGTTTGGTGATTTGTATGTTAACATGAAAGAAAAAAAAAAAGTATCTTGCAAGGCTCCCAGGAAAACACTGGTAAAACTTTATGTGATTCAAAAATACAATTATTAAAAATAGCCATTTATGATTGGTTTAATCACTTAAATTAGGGTGGTTTCTCAGGTGTTTTAGCTTCTCAGCTGTCTAGCACACTTCTGAGCTTTACATAGAAGATATCTATTTATCTCTCTCTCTATCTATCATCTTTTTATATGCACACACATAAACTCTTATACATACAATAGTTAGCAATTCATTGTATACCACTATAATGTAAATGATGAGTAATTATATTCCAAGACAGTTGAAAACAGGGAGGAAATGTGAATGTAATTCAACCCTTTTTAAAAAAAAAATAACTGGAAATCCAACTGTTTGAACAATTGGCCCCAAAATAGAAATATCAGTGACTTTAAAAGTTGCCCTTTTATTTCATAAATCACTCAGACATGTGGTATCAAGTTTAAAAAATTGTTGCGTGAACAATGTCAGGCAAAGATCAAAATTCAGGGCCAAGGAATTGGAAACCAAGTGAAAAACTAAATTTAGAAGACATCCCCCCCTCACCCCCCCCTTTTGGTTGCTTCTCCACGGTTTAGGATATTTATACCCCCAACATCCCCCAACCATTTCTCTTGTTCATTGTTATGATAATTGAGTATTATTATCTCTGTATCAGCATCTTGATATTTACAAAGGATGTGCTATGATCACTGCTGTCCAAGATTTTGTCACTAGTTTCTCAACCAGGATAATTAGAAGAAACCTTGGTAGCTTGGCAACATTATAATACAGTGTGGGAGATGACCCCATGGGAGGTTCAGGTTCAAGTCCAGACTTTCTTATCTATCAGATCTTTGTGCAACCGCCTTCTCCCTACAGAGCCAGTGACTGAACATTTCTCCATAAGCAGGCAGTGTACAAAAGTTGTAGGGCTCAATGACGCAGTGCTTGCTGACACACCAGCAGAAGACCAGGACCTGCCCTTTGCTCAAGCTGCTGAGACCCGCAAGTCCTTTTGAAAACCTTGGAATGTTTGCCTCCTGCCTGTAGCTCTTCCACCATCCATCAGTTTGTTGCTGCTCTTACGGTTGTGGCTGTATTTTGCAGTCATTTCCTGAGCAAACAAGTAACTCTAATCTCGTAAGAGCACAGAATTCTTTCCCTCATAAATAACTTCAAAGAAACTAATTAGTAATAAGTGTCAAAACCTATCATGGATTCTCATGTGCATCGTTGATCTATGATGGTGTGGATTTCAATCGCAGTTTTCATACTGATTACAATTTTGTTTATATATGTATATATATAGCCTTGGCTGTATGTACTTATAGATATTTAAGGCTTTATAAAGAAATACAGAAGCAGTTACATGAATAAGAAGCACAACACATTAGCAGAAGTATAACATCAATCAATGAAGTTCAGGACAGACAGGAGGTAATTCAAAGCTACGTAATTTAGGATAGGGAGTGAATGGAAATATTGGATCTGATTGGGAATTCCAGGTATAAAGAATTGTTTAATCTAGCTAGGAAAGTCATAAAAGGAATTGATAACTAGAAGTTGAATACAGAGAAAAGATCACATTCCAATGAAGATGCACATGGCTCATAGTGATTAATCATTCCAGAAACTTAATAGGAGGATTGGTAAATACCACCATCTCATGACATTTTCTGGTTGGAGACTGGATGACTTCCTAGAAGACATGTTTTAGCCAAGCAAAAGTAATAGGGTTCAGGACAAGAGCAGACACAAAATGAGTTAAAAATGGCCTAAGTGACAGATCTCTATAAGTAATTGTCAATGCAGAATTATTGTCGAAGAGGACTGTTACTAGTCTCTTCCCTTATGCTATTCATCAGGGGTCTGGAAGTAAATATAAAACTACTCCAGATGACATTTGTAGATGAGTTTATGCCTGGTGAAACAGAAAACAGCGAGAGTCCATGGCATCTTCATGTAACAAACTACAACTTCCTGGATTGGGCAAGCAAAATGCATCCTAATGCAGTAAGGAGATTGCTGCAATAAGATGTTTCTTGCAAACACAGAATAAAGCCTGGACAAGCACTTTGAGCTGGACCCACAAATCTGAAAGTGCTGATGTGATCTTTGGCTCTGTAGCCAGGTGACTTGTAGTGTATGGCGCTAGTAAGGTTGAACTCAGGCTGTCTCTGGGTTTGACAACCACATTTTAAAACATATGGTGATGGAACTGGAGAGGGTACAAAAAAGAGACACAAGAAATGATGGAGGACTGAAGAAAATGACTTGCAGGGCGCACATTGAAGAATTATGTTTAGTTATCAGAAATAGATTTGATTTCAGTGGAAAAGCTTTGTAGGTAAGTAAATTACATGGTTCCAAAGGATGGGAGTTAGGTACCTAACTTCTCAAAGGAGCAAGGCTGCAACCATTCCTCCTCACTTTAGCATTTCCTACATAACAGTTAAAGTGATCCCTACCCACTGTAAGTCCAACTAATTTCTGACTTTCTCCACATATTGTAATTGAAAGACCTCACTTAAAGCTTTGGAGTCCACTCTGGGGCTCAGTCTTTTACTGCCCTAGTGCAATTCTGGATTTGGTCTGGCATTCCATCCTGGAAGCAAAGTCTAACTGAATAAAATAAAACTAAACTAGTCTTTAGCCTAAGCCAAGCTGAAGCACTGATGACCCTGACAGGCTGGAGATAGACTAGGTGGTCTAGATGGTTCTTCCTGGCTTGGCAATCTTGGAAAATTCATTTGCAGAAGAATCATGTGAATGTCTCCTTAGTTTTGACTGACAGCAACGTACACACAGTGCAGTTCTCATGAAAGGTGCCATATAGTACCAAGCAAAATCTTACTAATCTGTGTTGAAAGAAGCCATCCAACGGCTGAAGAATCACCACTAAGGTGAGGACGAATCATGACTTTCCTTAGAAGTTGTTGAATCACTGAAACCAGAGGTTTTTACTTTGATTGAGTTTGGCTTAGAAAATTTCTCCAACACAGGACAGAATTCTTGGCATAGAAAGGGACAGAGCCTCGCCTAAGTGGTAAGATCCCACTGGTGATGTGTAATACCATTGCTTCTATTTCTAACATGTCTAAATCAGAGCAGATGCTGAACCTCATCTTCCAGATCGGTGCTCTAAGTACTCCTGGATGGGTCTGCCAGTCTATTGTATTAGGCTGTTGCACTAGGCTTGGATAACTTTAACTGGATCAGAAATACTTGATTTCTCTTGTCCAAGTCTGTTCCCAGACCCATGGAGAGGGTATTTTTTATTTCTCATGAAGAAATACAGAATGGCATGGGCTTTGTTAAAATATGAGGTGCACTAAACCCACACCAACAACCTTCAGGGTATATGAAAATGTCTTCCTCCTTTGCTCTTGTGTGATTTTGTTGGGCCAGTCACAGAGAAAGAAACACAAATAATGAGATAACATCAGCGATCAGAGGGTTCACTTCACTGCACAGGTGAGGTGAAGTTGACCTTAGAAATTATGTGAAGAAAAACACCAAACATGCTCACATGCAGTTATTGCATGTTGCTTCAGACAGCAATGGCCAGTATCCATATGGATATCCATCTATGGATAATATCCACATGGAGAATATCCAGCTCTTGGTATCTATGTACCTTATCTAAACCGTAAATCATCTCAGCTGTTCCTTTCCTCCCAGGGCTGTGCAAAACTTGACACATGGATGCTTTATATGTTTTAAATATTTATCATTGTTGTGGGACACCTGAAACTCTTGAAGATGGAAACATGAGGAACAAGGTGTATCATATTTCAGCATGAAGCTCTATCTGAATAATAGTTTGCAAACATACTTCAGGGTGTTTGGTATCCTGTGTGTGTATATGAACCTCTGCCAGCCGGTGCACAGTGAGAAGGAGACCTCAAAAGGCCAGGGTGCAACATTCAGCATGAACCATAGAATCATGTAATAGAACTGTAGAAACTCTGGTGGTATTAAGACACTGTAATCTGTATTTGGTCTCATGTAAAGGACAGCACCTTTCCCAGCCAGGCAGTGGATGGCATCAAGTTGAGAGCACTGGAACAGGCTGCCCAGGGGAGGTGTGGAGTCCCCTTCCCTGGAGACCTTCAAGCCCTGAGTGATCTGCTCTGGGCAATCCTGCTTTAGCAGGGGAATTGGACTAGGTGATCTCTAGAGGTCCCTTCCAACTCTGACAATTCCATGATTCCATGAGGTTGGTCCACGTGGTTGTGGGACGCTTGAGCTTCTTCTACAGCAATCACTAACACGCCCAGTAGAAAGCAGATTTTATCTATCAGTGCCAGGTCTACAGAAGAGCCTCAGAATAACTAATTTTGCCTTTTCTCTCTTCATTACCATTCCCTGACACCCCTGTGGTGATAGCCAGCCTTGGCATCAGGTGATGCGGCGTTCCCCCGAGTCACACGGAGCAGCACCGGGCGACTGCCCAAGTGACCCTCACTCCCCAGCCTGAGGAAAAACCAGGCAAGAAATGCTTGGTCTGCAAAAACCGTTGGCTGATTGATTTCCTGTGCTCCGGGGGATGTGCAGTGCTACTTTTTAATTCGCACCTCGGTCATTTGTCAACATGTTCTTATCGCAGAGCTTCTCTATCGGTGAGTTAAATTTGGAAAAAAGAAAAATAATAATCAAAACTACGTGGGCGCCTGGGGCTGGCACGGGTGCGTTTTGCCCCACGGTTGTAGCACTCCCTCGCCTCTTGCACCACAGCATCTTTCCCCTGTACTTTCCCTCACCGACCTCTTTTAATTTTCGCAGTTTTCGGTGTTTTGGGTTGAATAGCCATGAAGCATTGCCCCCTGCCGGCAGGCCGCACAGCTGGCTGCGAGCACAGGGATGGACCTCCCTCCCCTCTGTCTTTCCATCCCTCCCCAGCTACTCCTGCAGTGCTCAGCCGGGGGGGAAGGTTACAAATATATAGATTTACAGCTTGGTATTTAGTTGATTTGGGTTTGTGTGTGTTTTGGTTTGGTTTGGTTTGGTTTTAAAAAGAAGAAAGTCATAAAGAAATCGGCAGCACCAAAAGCATTCCTCGAGTCTGTAGAGTTTAACACAGAGATACATTTTTATGGATTTAGTTCTTTATTTTCCTTCCCCTCAGTTACGCTTTAAAATATTAACTGACAAAGCATTTCTGGTTGCAGCTGCACAGCATTGTGCTCATGTAGCAGCAAGTGTGACACAGAGAGATTCATACGGTCCCATTGTTCATTAGGGGTGAAAAGCAGACTGGCAACACGGTGGTAAAAAGTCACTGAAGATAAAATAATTGTTTGAGGACAGGTTGCAGCTACTTTAGGTGCTAATTTGGCCTTTGGTTATAGCAGAATCTGAGCAGCTCGTAGTCTCATAGAAAAACATTTATACTCATCATTTGCAGGAATTGAGGGGACTCCAGTTCTCTTATTTTGCAGACAAGGAGGTAAGGCATGAACAAAAAAAGGAAATTATTTACAACAGTTCACAGTGGGCAGAAGGGCTTGGATTCACATTTCTCATGCCTTAGACTCTTCTTATCCAGATTAGAGATGAGTTTTACTCGCTCAGAAGTTTAGAGCAGCTCTGTCCAGTTTAAGCTGCAAGGAGTTTAGGTAGCAGAATACATTTTTAACTTTTTTTTTTCACTTTGACAAAACTCTGCATCTCAAATAAATTATATAATATAGAGCAGGAAACTTCTAGTGAGAGCAAGCTAAAAATATAAGATTTTTTTTCCCTTTTTTTTTCTCTCCATCACAGCTCCTGTTCCCAAATTACACTTGCCTTGCTCAGAGTCTGAGAAAGCTGACACAGAACAAATTGTCCTATGTAAATTGCAAGTTTCCCCTCTGATTGACAGCAATCCACAAAGATGGACTAATTCCAGAGGAAGTCAAGCAAAGACTGTGTCATAACTATTAACCCAGTTTTAAAGATGTTCCAAATTGTTGCTGAGTTGCCAGCATGTCCTTTGTACAACGGCACATGTAAATCCAAAGTACAGGAGCCAGACAGAGTACACGTGAGCAGGACGTAGTGGGCTAGAGTTCTGCTCCCCTGCCTACTGGAGTTTGTGTTGAGGGGGGGACGTACTTCTAACTCCCTCCCTGGAGACTTTGATCTTGAAGAGGTGCAATGGGCAGTCAAGCGTATGACCAGCTACATTCCTTCTGCCTATTTTGGCTGTTGTTGTCCTTAAACCAAAACAAGTCATTAAGGGAGCAAGGACAATTAGTTTTTGAGATTTGTCTAAGGGAAAGGGAGAGGGACTCTGGGCTGCTGTAAAATTGGTATTGTCACACAGCTGATTTGATCATGCCACTCCTCACCACAGAGCCATTGACTGAGTTTATCAAGGTCTCCCTTTGCAAGTGATAATAAACCTAATAGCTGCCCACAGCTTAATATTTTTTTCTTGCACTACATATGTTCACTTTTGGTCCTTAGATTTTTATTTATTTATTTATTTATTTTTTCAGTCTCCATCTGTTCTTTTGCCTTTGAGGTACTTTAGTTACCATGGAAATAACAACATCATCTGGATGGGTGGAGCTTTGTGCAGTGTAAAGTTGGTTTCCTATATAAAGTAGTTTGCAAGGTACAGGGAGTGCTGACAAAAATGCATTATTTTATGTGACAGCTTTTCATATTTTAGGTGTGCAACAGGGAGATACCTGTGTGTGCTTGTGAGTGCACAAGACATGATGTGACTGTTCCAGGAGGTGGCATGTTTTTGCTCTGCCAGATGAAATCTTTCACATAAATCTTTCATGACTGATTTCTGACAACATTTAGTTGCAAGTTGGATTTTATTTATGAAGACCCTGTTGTAAGACACTTTCTGAATCCTGTGATTGTCAGGTGGGTCAGACAAGGTGGAAAGCTCATTCCCTGGAGATGCACATCTTTTGTAATCGTTGCCATGAAGAAGAATAGGATGAGTTAATTTAGTGGGAGGCTGTCACATGGGTTTTGTTGTCTGCTTATGTGTGTGGCATTGCCTCTTTGGTCTCCAGGAGGTGTCTTGTGCCTTCAACAAGTCCACACGATAAATAATGCATAAGCATTACAATCCAGAGCTCACTCAAAACAGTTGTACAAGGACATCACACTTTTCCTCTCCAGAAACCTGCAGAATCCAAGGGAAACCCCTCATTTATACCAAATCAGACCTTCTTTGAGCAGAAGTCTTAGAAGGAGTGGCTCAGGGATGTGGAATTGTTTAGTCTGGAGAAAATGAGGCTGATGGGAGACCTTATTACTCTCTACAAATACTTGAAAGGAGGTTGTAGACAGGTGAGAGTTGGTCTCTTCCCCCAGGTAACAAGTGATAGGACAAGATGAAATGCTCTCAGGTTGCGCCAGGGAAGATTTAGGAAGGATATTAGGAAAAATTTCTTCACAGAAAAGGTTATCAAGCATTGGAACTAGCTGTCCAGGGAAGTGGTCAAATCACTGTCACTGGGTGTGTTTAAAAGATGGGCAGATCTGGTGCTGAGGGACATGGTTTGATGGTGGTTTTGGCAGTGTTGGGTTAACAGTTGGACTCAATGATCTTAAAGATCACTTCCATCCTAGATGATTCTATCATTGTATGATTATTTCAACAGTGACCCCATGGACTTTAACACAGCCCCAGAAGTTATTATCCACTATTAGCCCCTGAAGCATCTGGTAATATTGATTATACATCCTCATGGAGATGAAGGTATTTTAGATGAATAATTATTTTTGGCAAAGGATATTTAGAAGAGGGCCAAATATGTAAAATAGATGAGAACTTGGCCCATGAAACTTAATATTAAAGCCTGCATAGTCTACAAAATGCTTTTAGGCCAGTTCATATATTTAGTGGATGTCTCTTAAAGTACCTGAAGTGCTCTGTGCTTGTCTAATCAGGTAAGTGAATGGGGCCAGGGGATACGTCACAGAAAAGGTTTTAATGCAGTTCCTGCTGAGATCAAATGAACAGGAAAGTGCTAATTCATCAGAGCATATGCAAACACAGGTTCCTGACAGAGAATCTCCTGAACATAGGCACATTTGGCTGGCTAGGACAGTGCTCAGTCCTTGTGAAATCATTGAAAGTTTAATGGGGAGAGGATGAGTCCCATGCAAGGAGTCCCATGCAAATTCCAGGGGGATAACTTTGGTCAGTGTTTAGAGTTTGCTCAAGAGAGGAATCTAAGGTCAAATCCTAAACTTACTTTGTCACATCAGTAGATTGGTAGCATTTCTTTATTTGTGTTACAGTTATTTTTAGGTGCTCTAACTCCAGCTGCAGCCGGTTATTACCATAACAATCCTTTCAAGGAACAACCTCCCCATATATGGAATGGATACTGGAAATCTTTCCTGTGAAAAAAAACAAAACAAACCAACAAAAAACCAAAGCAAACAAAAAAACCCTACCAAAACCCTCTAAAAAATCCATCAGCAAGCAGTAGAAATCCTTCTCAAATTCCGGTGACAAATACACTCACGATTCTCAGAAAGCTCAGAAACTGGTGGTGGTGCTGGGTTTTTTTTTGCAGCAAACCAGGAAAATCCATCTCCAGGGATGGCTAAGTCCAGGGCCCGGGACCACACAGTAGTCTCTCTTGATTTCTTCTTTGTGCCTTGGCTGTGGAAAGCTGGGATGTTCATATGTCAGGCACCATCCTGGCTAAAACATGATAAATTGCACCAGTGAACTGTGGAGCGAAGAGCGTGACCTGTTATAATTGGTGCCAAGGTGCCTTTAGCCGGGTGGCCACAGGCTTGCACTCGGTGTGAAGTGAGCACAAGAAGGAGTGGTCATCAGACAGACTCATCAGGATAAAATGAGGGCGCAGGGGAAGGAAAAGGCTAGTTTCAGCCCTCTTGGAGATGGGGACATCTGAGGCAACACTTCTGCAAAGGCTGCCAACAGCCAGGGATGCTTCCAGTGTTGTGGTGTCACATTCTTGGTGCAACAAACTGCTTAATAAGCCAGCAGCTGCTTTTAGCATCAGTTCATCTCCAGAGCAGTATCCATCCAAGCCCCATGTGGAGTGTATTGGAGTCATAGAAAAATAGGGCTCAGAGGGACTGGGAGAGGTCACCGCCATCACCTCTGCCACCCGTTGACACAGCCTATGCAGCAAGCACCAGATATGAGAAGACAGCTTTGAAGCCTCTTGGGCAGACACAGACAGAAGCAAACAAACAAAAATAACAAACCCCCCCCCACCTTTCTTGCTATAATATGGCCAGATAAGAGTAAGTGTGATTCAGCAGTGGATGGTATCTAGGCATTTCAATGGTGCATTTCAATCCTTTTTGCTGCTCAGCTTTCTTTCCACTTCAACTTAGAGCTGAATTTGCTGGGGTTGTTTTAGAGGTCCTCAGTAATTTTTCCTAGGGGTCAGTCCCAAAGTCACTCTAACAGGTCATAGAATCTGCTGTCAGGTCCTTTGTTAGGACGGCTGGCCACCACACATTGCCTTCACCTGTGGCAATGCTCCTCACAAGAATACAAGATCTTCCAAGGGAAGGGAAGATGTATTCCTCAGTCACCAGCTCAGAAATCTCCAGCATAACCTACACAAGATCCAAAGAGACACCAAGTATGAGGAAATGTGGACTAGTCCTAGATGTATAAATGTGAGGGTTTTGTACTAAACATAAGGTTATTAAAACCTAAATTCTAGGGTTCTCCTTCCCTTGAGCTGATTCACAGTGGAAACCCAGAGTAAATGAGGTTAACAAAAGTGCAGAGACCAAAACTGAGGGTTTTCATTCTGAGCTATGCTCCAGTTGAAGCCACAGTGGGACAAGCAGACCCCTTATTTCATAACAGCTCTTCCCCTCTCACTTTATAAGAGGTGTTTTACAGCTCAGATGTAAAAAGAGGTAGGATTTTGTTTATTTTTCTGACTTGGACCTCTACAAGGATATGCACTGCAAAAAGTTACAAACTTGGTAGTTTGTCTTTCATGTATCTGTTTTTAATGAACTATTTGTGTTCTACATTGGCATTACAGCTTTGTGAGCTTTATTGGTCTGCTAGCCAAACATCTCAAAATAATATGAAAGTTTTCCTTTGAGGTAATTCAGCTATTAATTCTTTTCTTGCCTTTTTCCCACCAAAAGGCTAAACCAAAGGAAAAACTTAGGTTGAATTCAATGTGTTTCTTTTTACTGTCATTTCCTAATTTTAGATTGATATGGGAATTAGAGAATATGAAAATGAAAGATTTTGACTTGAAAAGTTAAGCCTTTATGCCCAAAACAATAAAATGAGTGAAATACAGATTCCCACATAGTTGCAATAATAGGTATGAATTTAGGCATGGGTGTGTTGCTTGTTTTGTTTGTTTGTTTGTTTGTTTGTTTCTTAAATAAAGTACATATTGGATTGCAAAATGTCACCAGGATCTAATTAGGATCAAGACATTAAGATGGCCTTGAAATCTAGAGCAGAGGGGCTGGCATGTGGGCTTCACGTACCCAGGGTTTCTTCACCCCTGCAGGAAGCGGGGGGAAGTGGTTTGTATCAGCTGCACCCTGTACATTGTTTTCTCATTCGTCACCAAATGCCAGGAGTTACAGTAATCCATCTTGGAAGTGACAAACATATGATACCATGCAGCCTGACCCTGTGGGAGGAAGGGTGGAGTTTCCTATGGGTGCAGATGCCTCAAGAAAAAGGACTTTTTGTAAGACTGGAGTCTCTTCCTGGCTGTCCCAGGTTTGTGACAAATGGACCACAGTTTCAAGGCTTTGCACTGTTTCATTTGTGCTTGCTAGTCATTTCTGTTGTTTTTAATGTGAGTATTTCTCTATGGATTACAAGGGGAATATTGTGGATTTGGACTGTGGTAGGATTCATCCCCACGCATGAAAGACTTAGATTATTTATTTATTTATTTACTTATTTATTTTTATCCTTAATTTACCGATTAGGTATTTGCTGCATCTGTTACTTGTACCCTTGTTTCTCATAATCCCATGTCTGTCAGAACATACTCTGATCTTTAGCCATAGGAAAAAGAATATCTTATAATAGGATTTACAATGAAAAAGGGTATTCATTTGATAAAAGCCATTGGAATGGCAGCTAGCCTCTTAAGGGCAGGATTGAGGTTACAAAGGCAGAAGGAACTTTATTATTTCCTGATATGGTAAGCGTTGGACAGTCCAGCCTCCACGTTGTCTCACATCCTATATGATTTATCCATAACTATGAATCAAACACAAAAAAATTGTTTTCTGGTGTTCTTCAACAGATGTTCATAGTCCAGAGATGTTGAGTCATGTGCCAATATCTCCTTTCCTTCCTCAGCCCTTTTGTAGATCCAGGGTTGAGACACTGGGAGCAGAAGCAGAGCCATACCTGTCATCTCTGAGGTCCTGCACATGATCACAGCTGTGAAAACTGAGGGACTTGTAGATTTCTTGCTGCATATCTGCAGATAGACACATGCAATTACATTGGTCCATGGGTGTTTAATGACATGCAGTTATTAAATTCACATCTGGCAAAAACTCTGCTGAAATTGGGGTTGTCCCCCCTGCGTTGCTTATGAGGTTAAAGGAGTCCTTGGTTGCCTGTCACGTTATGGCTGTGCCATCTATGACTCTGCTCACCTTTTATCTCCTCCAGAGGTTTGGCTGATGTGCTTTGGGCACTGTCTTTTTTGATGGGAAGAAAAAGTGTCTACTGCATAAAACAGAAAAGTGTTTCACCCAGACTATCACCATCCCATTGTGCAGCTGCACCACCAGCTCATCCCATTCCAGGGGAGTCACTGTTGCTGGTGACAGCAATATTTACCCCAGGCTTAAGCAGAGATCCAACTTCATGAGAAGTAGAACAGGGCAGTCTACAAATATTTACAAAGCTTGGCCTCTACGTTGCCCTGGAGGACTGGTTCCCCATGAGCACTACATCTTTCAGTTTGAATTCTGGATACTCTTTCTGGCTCCTTTTTTCTCTAGGAGTCCTGCGTGCAAGATCTAGCATTACTTTATTCACTCTCCCCTTTATTTTAAACTTCCTCTTGGTCTCACAGAAGCACCTGAGGAATACAAAACCACAACAAACCACTTAATCTAGTCTGACATTTTCACACTGGAACATTGGTTGTTTTTATTGAGTGAAGTTTCCTACACCCACCAGTAGCTTTACACTCTATAGAGTCGGCAAGAAAACACATTTCCTGTCCTGGAATAAGAGTTGTTATTTTTCAAGTTTATTCTGATTCAAAACAGAGCTTACAGAAAAATTTCTTTTTAGAATCTCACATGGAATAAAAAATCTGGTAAAAAAATCCCCCACACCGCACATTAAGAAGACCCAAATAACAAAAGGATTCACAAAGGCAGAATTCAGTTTATGTTTATTATTGTAATAGTATGACAGTGACCCTGAATCAGTTATCCACATATGGATTTCTAATGCTGTCTGATATGTCAAAGAATGTTTGGGATATCTCCAGGGGCCTGAAGGATATGGCACAGGACTTTTGTCCTTCTGGAACAACCTCTAAAACCTAACGCGATACATCAGGACATCTTAGATGCCAACAAACTTCTGTGTATGAGCAACGAAACTGAGCTTTGAAACTGTGCTGACCTCGTTTTGGGGGGATTTAGTCAGTTAGCTCACTCCTATGTCTGCCTCTTTACTGAAGTTTGATTCTAATGAATCTCAGTATCAGCACTCTGCTGATGTTAGCATGGGTGCCCATGTCTGAGAGAGAGAGATTGTCCACTGAATCTCCTGTGTGTCAGTGCTTCCAAAGCAGGGTGTAGACCTGTGAAGCTTGCCTGAGAGCCTAGTGCCTAGTTAGGAGTGTATGCTTGAGTGTGGACCTTGACTTAAATTTGACACGTTTATCCCTGTAACACTGCTAACAACGACAGCTCTTGTGTCACACCAGAAAAATTCAATTTATTACATGTTTCCTAAAAACTTGCAAAGCCTGGGCGAGACAGACATCCTCAATGCTGGATATATACACCCTCATATCAGTTCAAATAACTAGGAAAAAAAAAAAAAGGGGAAAAGTAAATAAAAAGAATGGAGCAGATAAAAATAAGCTGGATTACTGATGGTAGACTCACTCTTATTTAGACGCAAGCTCATCACTAGCACTGCCTTGATAGTGCTCCCCTTCCCCCTTTTGACCTTCTCTTTTAGGCCAAGCCTTTGACCTTGAGTGATCCAGCTCACTTTACACCTTGGCCTAATTACTGCCAGAGGAGCAGGGGGTGGAATATGATAACTGTCCACATCTTCACCATAGGTGCAACCAGGCAGAGTAATCATTTAGGGTGGCTAAAGTAGGTAGGGCTGGGAGTAACGAGATGGAAAGTTTAGATTGCATATCAAGATAAAATTACCCACAATTCATTCTTTTAGGCAAGTAGATGAATTAAGGCTCAATTAGTGGCAGTATGATCTAATAGAACCACAGCTCCTGACAGCATTATGATCCCTTGGTCTACTAAATCATCTTTCAAAGAAACTGATGGAAGGCTGAGCTGGACAAACCACCAGTAACTGTAATATAAGGACTAATCACAGTATCACAGAATGTCAGGGNCTCTGAACTCACACAATCAGAGAATCTCAGGGGTTGGAAGGACCTTGAAAGATCATCTAGTCCCCAATCCCATGATGAAGCTAGAGTGGAATAAATAGGTGATTTCTGCGTCATTCACAAGAAGATATTGTACCACGTAATGATATCCACCAAGTTCTGTCTCTGTGCAAAGATTCTTGATAGCATTTTCAAAACTGCCTAAGTGACTCAGGAGTCCTAATCCTCTTTTGAAAACCAGTATGGTAACTTGGGTGTCCAAAACCTATTGTATCAACTAGTGAGAATGAGATTTATGGAGCTCCCTCTCTTAACAGTGTTTGAGTTTTAA
>VZTM01033763.1:12479-26030 GCA_013400555.1 Jacana jacana | reverse complement strand
TACATTTAGACCAACCTTCCCACTTAGATTTCGTCTCTACATGGAGTGTTTGCAACCAATAGTGTAAACACACTACTTTCACTTCCAGGACTGATAAAGACAGTCATGCAAAAAGAGTTCTAAATCCAGGGTCATATACCCACCTCTACCCACGTAGATCCATTAGTCTGAGTTTCACTGAGATGTTCTAGCCAATCTTACTGGATGAGTTAGAAACGTGAATTAACAACACTGGCATTAGCAGAGGCTTTGAAAAGGGGAACAAATAAGAGACAAACTAAGTTTGTAAAACTGGTGACATACAGTTCTGAAAACCTTCAGTAGCTTATTAAATACTCAATCTAAATTTAGTGTAATTAGTTTATTAGTACTTACAGAGTTGATTTGGGGTTTATAATTGGGAAAGTTGTATTTCCCGGGATAAATAATATTCTGGGTCTAAGAGAAAAATATATCTTAAAACAAAAATAACAACTTTATTTTTTATAATAGCAGATATAATAAGATTTTCTGTATGATTTATTTGCACCAAAAATTACGTTCAATAGGATCCAGTTTAGCTTTATATTAAATGCAGTAAATAAATCTCAGCATGACAACAAATGAAAATAAAACAGTGTGGGTAAAATGGGCAAATCAGTAAGTAGTCCAGTGGTTTTGAACATCATTCAGAGCAGAAGAAATCCAGAAATAACTGACATTCTGTTTTTCTGATGGCATTCCTCAATATCATCTGAGGCTCTTGAGCTGTTATATCTTGAGTAGCCAGTGATCCTTTTGGTTTGGACAAAAAAAATATGGATTAGCCAGGAAAGCTGAGATGCTCTCAACAGTTTAGGCATTTGTTTCTCTGTCTTTTTCCTTTTCCTCCGTCACTTCCAACTCACTTTTCAATGTATCTTCTTTTCTTATAGACTAGTGTATGATCACTTGGAAAGTTTAGAAAGAAAACAATTCTTCAGTTATCTTTTCTTCTGAGTGATGCAGTGCTAGGAATAACAGCTAAATCATCATATTCACATAGGACAGCTGACCAAAGTGTTGCTGAGTGGGGAAAAAAACCTAAATAAAACAAACAAAAAAATTGTGACAAAGAAAGAAAAGGTCAGAGAAACAGAAAATATTATGAAAGCATATAGATTACCTAAATAGTAAATACCTCTTGGATCTATCACTTCACTTCAAACCAGTTGTGTTCTTTCATTTTCTTAACTGTTTTCTCTGGAAAATCTGTAAGTAAACAATGTTACTTTCCCTTTCAGCCAGAAAACACTCTCCAACCTTCAATCTAGCCCACTACTAATTTATTCTGTGAAATCCATCTTATTTCAGGTGTTCCAATTCAGCAAGTGTGCTTTCACAGCAAGTGAAAAAAAGACAAGCAATATTTTAATTCTCTCCAGCCTCCTAACTTCAGCTGGGGTTGTTCACAGAGTTAATTTAGCAATAATTTAAGTGCATGTTAGGGCTTCAGACAGAATTCACATTTGTTACAATCTCAAGAGCTGGAGACTGTAAAATTCTTTTCTTTTCCTATAAGCCCATGGCTCCAGTAGAAAATGTTGTTTCTTCCTGTACTATAAAAATCTTCCCTGTTTGAGCAAACCTTAGTCACCATGTCTACAGCCTCTCCCCAAAGCTGTAATGCTCATATTTCTCCTTCCAATGACATTTTTCCTCCTGAGGCAGTTCCCTCTTCATGAAAGTGGTCAGAGCACTAAGATTAGCTTGCAAAGTTTTGAAAATAGATGTCATGATTTCCAGTATAATTACCCTAGAGTGTACTGTAATTCATAAGTGACTTCACATATGATATGAAGTGAAACCACTCAGTTCTTCTACTCTCAGGCTGAGCCATGTACCCTGAGAACCAGATCATTTCTGCAATTTAAATCAGGCCATACAAGAAGAGAGATCCCCAAGGCTTCTGGAGATACAAATAAGACAGAATTGGATGTTGCCATTGGAAAACTTATTTTGTCCCTGTCCATGCCTGGCACCTTCCAGGTACCATCTTTCTGGGAAGTACTTGTGCATGTGTGAAGACTCATATTGCAAATACATCCTGTCTACTATTCCAGAAAGCACCAGGCCTGCTGCTCATATGCAACTGGACTGTTCTGTGGCCAGCTGGATCTCATAGGGAGGTAAGAGGAGGGTTAGCATATATGATGCATCCCCTAGTTCTGCAGCAGCTTGAGCAGCCTAATCTGGAGGGCTGAGCATCATGCACATGTAGTGCATGAAAGACTTCACATCAGCTACAAATGCACCAAATGAGGGGAAATACTGGCAAATGTTCAAACAGACCAGGGTAAAACAGTCTTTAAAAAAATATATGACATTTCAACAGCTGAAAAGCTGGGACATCAGCAACATGAAGGGATGTGAATAATATTTCCATCAGCATCTCAATCAGTTTTTAGAACCAAATATTTCCAATTTTGCCTCCCTTCTCTCCTTCTTTTCATATATTCTTGAATTGTTTATTAGGGGATCAGTTTTTTGGCCACATGGCTTCTTGTTTGTTTTTCTTGCCTGATCTCCAAAGGAATCTGTCAGATAGGGATTCTTATCTTCAGTCCATAATCTCTTTAAACTATTTCCCAGCTCATGGCACTCTATTCAAAAGAACCTAATAGCTGTATTAGGTTAGTTGGCTTTATTATTCTTATGTGGTTATTCATTATCCTCAGACGGGATTTTAGAAAATACCATGGGAAAAAAAGAAAAGAAAAAAACCCTCCTACAAAATTACACTCTTACTCTCTGCTATGCAAGTCAAATTCTGCCCTGTATCACACATTTAGAATAATGTTTTAAGTACATATCAAAATATCAGAGACAAAGCCATGAATATCTCAGTATTTCAGAATTTGATTGTAATTTTCTGTTGTTGCAAAGTATCACTTTTATTCCAGATAAGAATTTTCAGAAAGACCTGAATATGTATCTGCAGCAAGTTTAGACTCAATTTCATTTGAGATCACGAATCATAGAGTCATAGAACTCTTTAGATTAGAAGAGATCTTTAAGATCATCAAGTTCAACCATGAGCCTAGCACTGCCAAGTTCCCATTGAACCGTGTCTCTCAGCACTACCACTATACATCTTTTAAATACCTCCAGGGATGGTGCCTCAACCAGTTACCTGGGCAGCCAGTGCCAATGTCTGACAACCTTTTCAGTAGAGAAATTTTTCCTGATAACCAATCTAACCTCCCCTGATGCAACTCAAGGCCATTTCCTCTTGCTCTGATGCTTGTTACTTGGGAGAATAGACTGACCCTCACCTCTCTACAACCTGCTTTTAGGTAGCTGTAGAGAGCGATAAGGTCTCCCTTCAGCCTCCTTTTCTACAGGCTAAACAGCCCAACGCCCTCAGCCACTCCTCATAAGACGTGTTCTCCAGACCCCTCAACAACTTTGTTACTCTTCTCTGAACACGCTCCAGCAACTCAATGTCTACCTTGGGGTGAGGGGTCCAAAAACGATGTATTGGCCTCACCAGGGCCAAGTACAGGGAGGACATTCACTTCCCTAATCCTGCTGGCCACGCTATTCCTGATACAAGCCAGGATGCTATTGACCTTCTTGACCACCTGTGCATGCTGCTGGCTCATATTCTGGATGTTGACCAACAACCCCAGGTCCTTTTCCACCCAGCAGCTTTCCAGCCAGTCTTCCCCAAGTCAGTCATGGGGTGGTGGTGTCCCAAGTCTAGGACCTGGTACTTGACCTTGTTAAACCTCATCCCATTGGCCCCAGACCATCTATCCAGTCTGTCCAGATCCCTCTGTATCCTTCTTACCCTCAAGCAGATCAACATTCCTGCCCAACTTGGTGCCATATGGAGACTTATTGATGGTGCACTTGATCCCCTTGCCCAGATCATTGATGAAGATCATCAAAGAATTGGCCCAAATACAGAGCCCTGGGGAATACCATTTATGACCACCCACCAACTGGATTTAATTCCATGCACTTCTGTCAGCTCCCTCAGGTACCTTGGGTGGATCCCATCTGGCCCCTAGAATTGTGTGGATCTAAGTGATGTAGCAGGTCACTAACCTTCTCCTCTTAGATTATAGGGGGTTCATTTTGTTCCCCATCCCTGTCATCTAGCTCAGGGGGCTGGGCACTCCAAGAATGACTGGTCTTACTATTAAAGACTGAGGCAAAGGTGGCATTAAGTAACGCAGCTTTTTCCTCGTCACTTGTCACTATCTTTCCCTCCCATATCCAATAAATTATATAATAGAATAAATCTATATATAATATCTGTAATATATATATAACATATATAATAAAGGACTAATGATGACTTAACTTTGTGATGACGTGGAAATCAGTTCAATATTTAAATATTGAAGGGGTGGTCATCCCATGTGAGTGGATTCTGCAAATAAATGTTCTATCTGTGAAATGTGGGATACACTTCCGGTTTGCATGTTCTTTCTGGTTTTGACTGTTTTTTCTCAAAAATATTTATGTCTAAAACTGTAACAATCTTTGCCAACTCAATCCCCTTGCAAAGGGGGAAGAATCCATTCCTGGAAGGCAATCATTTCAGTGCTTCAGCATGTCTGGGCATAACTAGATAGAATAGTGAAAAGTTCAACTTTGTTTCTGCATTAGGCTTGCAAAGATAAGCCAAGAACAATAAAAATCAAATGTAGATGATAGTTATTGCTATTATTGTGATTGTGCAGTTCAATAAGTCAGAAATATTTCATGGCTTTTAAATAGAATTTCATCCTACTTCCACCACTAATAAATAAATAGCTGTTAGTTTGATCAGCGAACCCAATTGTGGGCAAAATACCATAATATAGAGATGCTTGCCAAATGCTATTTGGACACTGACCATAGTTCATGCAATTGTTCTCACATTTTTTGTTCAATGAGAACTGACACATAGTTATTAAAAACAACCAAACATTTGCCAAGCAACAAACAGAGTACACAAGAGCAGCATTCCTCTTTGGCACTGGAGGACAGTCAAGCACAGTCCTGAAGAACTTTTTGCCTCTCAGACTGTACTGAAAAATGTGTATAATTTGTTGTATGCCCTTTTTTAGAACATTTTTACAGAGCACGGGCTTGTGTCAATGGATGAGGGTACTGGAGACCGTGGGGTTGCTACTGAGCATCTTTTGAATGTCGGTTACCAAATGAAATTTCCAAGAACTCTAAATATTCTTGTACAGAAACAAAGCTAATGAATTAGCTTATTTTTCCATTGTATTAAGTACAAATGTCAAAAGATGACAGGAGCAACTCACTGCAATATAACGATAATGATACATGGGCATATGGAAAGCTGTAAGTCTAGTCTTATTGGGCTCATCACCTTTCATTCCGCTAAGAATGGGCGATGAAAATAAGAAAAAAAGATTGGAGTAGCTTTTTGCAGTAAAGCAAGTCTCTAGTGCATCAAGCCATATTCATGAAAGTTTAAGAACCCTTACATCTCTTTAATAAATAAGCCAAAGATATATATGATGGCACAGTAATAAAAATGCTAATTATTTAATATTGGGAAATAACAGATCTGCTTGCAGTAGCCCCATGTTAATTAGTAGGCTTTTTTTATTTTCCTGATACAGTTGGATTTCCATGAATAATAGTATACTGTTTCAACAGAGAACACTTCCTATTTTGGATTTCACAACTCTCTAGGGCACACTAGAGAGTGAATCAGCTATGCCTGACATGCAAACATTGAGGAAACAAGAGACTCATTGAGGTTATGTTGGTACCTTCTTTTTGATATATGTGGAGTAATTTCAGCAAAATATCCTATAGGAAGAGTGCAAAACTTTTCTGCACATTATGTGCTAAATTAGACGTACTTAGAGAAAACATATATGTCATGCTCAGTATTACTGTGTATTATTAATACGACTTGGGAAACTATGTAAAAGATTTTAGTACTAAAAATATCTGAAGAAAAGAAAGGAAAATCATTCTAGCAATTGTCATATATTCTCTAAGGTTTTGATTACACATTAGTAAAGCTTTATATACCTTGTGGGTAAAGTGAAGATTAAAAAAATTTACTTAAATTATAATACCAATATTGAAGTTGTCTTTATTTCCCTTCCAGTAATCTATGCAATAGTGTCCTTCATAGTGTAAACACGGCCTCTAAATTCCTGTACGCTTCTGGGAAACTCTCTCCTAAATTGTAAGAAATATTGGAAATTATCGCCTCCACAGTAATATCCTGGATTGCTCACTAACATTTTATGGTTAGTCCCTCAAACACATAAAGCCTAAATACACCCATAATTAATTTTAGAACTAAATGCAGAATACATTTTTTTAATTTTACATTCTGTCTTCACTTTTTTTTCTCTGAAATGTTGAATAACAGTTACAAGCTGTTTTGCTCTACTAATAGCTGTTTAACTTGGAAAGGGAAGGGACAGAAAGAGGAGACCTTGGTTGAAAAAGAACATTTAACAACGTAATTAAGATCTTTAAACAGAGCTGTGGTATACAACTGTAATAAGTCTCTCAATGGTAGACCACATTTACTTGTTTCACTGTAATCTTACTGTCCTTGAAAGACAAACTACGTGATCTTTTCTATTGTGTAGATTCTGTCCCGTTGTGTGTTCTGAATAAAAGCAGCCTTTTAAAATGTAATGTCATGGTGCTATTCTCAAATGATAAATTATAGTGTCAATTATAATTTACTCAGAGAGAGAAAAGATAATATAATTTCAAAAGAATATTAGAGGGAAGTCTTCCATATCAAGGAAAATATATATATTATGAATGACTGCTGGTGGTATTATTATTATTGAAGTTATTATGCTTATTATTAAGATTGCCACACACTGTCCTTTATAGTACAGGTTTTTTTAATCTGGCAAACTTTTACTGCAAGGGCTAAAATTTGCCATACTAGATATCTGCCTTAGCCCAAATGTTAAGTACAGCCTGAGCCACATGATCCAACTGTATCAGTGAATAAGGATGATGAAAGACATTTTTTTATCACATTACACTCATTGGAAAAATGAAAAGTATTTGTTGTAACTGCCAGTGAAGGGTAGTTCTGCCATGAAGGAAGATTCACTGGAGGAAGAGACTGAAACGATGCAGGGAGAGGAATCCACAGTGATTTATCTTGACCTGATGTTACATGGGATCCCAGAGAATGTTTAGCAGAGATAAGAGAAAAGACATAGGACAGAGCATAAGGAATAAAACTTCTCAGCAAGCCATAAGAGAGAGTCTATGTGACTGGGAGCAGCATGGTGTGGAGAGTATGGGAACAAGAGAGAAACAAGCTGGACAAGAAGCTGGGGGCAATGGCCTGGAGGCTGGCTGGGCAAGAAGCCCAGAGGAAGAGCTGGGAAAGAGCTGGGCCCAGTTAGGGTTGTTTCAGAGTATTCTCACTTTCCCATCATAGGCAGATAAAACTGAAAGACAAAGTGACCCATCCTTCTACAGACCAGCTCTGTGGAAAATGCTGGAGTGCATTCCTGCTTGTTGACTGTGATGCCAGTATTCAATTAAGTGGAATTCTCTTTTTTCAGGTTATTTAAATAAAAAAGGAGAGGAGGGCAAATTTTATAGAACTTCTTTCCAACACCCACTTAGGAAGTGTGTCCTTCATTCACATTTTATGGTCCATTGTATTCTTGATCTTTTATTCACCATTCATGAATCCCATGGCATCCACGGCTCTAAAATTGTGCTTCTTGTCAGTAAAGTAAACTACTTTTCCCTCTTGCCCCAAAGAAGTCTGATAAGCTCCATGCATGAATAGAAGCAAAAATAACATGACAGGAAGCAGGTTACCTAATATGAGAGTCAGAGAAGTTGTAGTCAGTGAGGGTCAGACTCAGAGGGGCTCAGAAGAGCAGAGAAATCATGAAGTTGAAAGGCCAGAGTATCAAAGAAAAAGCAAGGCAAAACAATGACCACAGTTCTGTGCATGGGTCATCAGAAATGCCATTTGACAGTCCATGCTCAGCATTGCCAGAAGGTGTGTTAGTATAAAAATGACATCATTGTGCTACTTTCTAAATCTGGTAATATGAAAATATAAACAGACTTCATGTCCCATTAAAACCAATGGTATTAAAGGAAGATTACATGAAAGGAAGAAATTTATTAAGGTGTCCAGGTGACTAGCTCAAACTCAATAGGTGTTCGTGCTAGACAACTTCGAGTATCTTATCCTACATGCTCTGTTTCCAAAGCAGGGAAAATCAAGGACAATCTGCAGCTTTGGCAATGGATATTCTAATTGTATTTTCAAGACCAAATGTCAATCATGAAATATTTGTGGCATTTTAACTGACTAGATACTTTAAAATGAAACTATTTACACAATAAGAATGTAAATGATTTGCACAAAGAGCTTTTAACAGTTCCTTTAGAAACATTATAGCCCATTGTACAGAAGTGTACCTTTTTCAAAGTGAAATTTTAACACAATGGCTTTCAGCAGCTTCTCTCAAGCCTCTGTGGTGCATTGTATGAACTCTGCCTGCAGTACTTCATGCCTCATTTCCTCTAACTTGACATTGCATATATTTGTAGAATAATCAGTGAAAACATATCATCGTTAAAAATGTTTACCATTCTATTCTAATGAGAATAGCAATAAGAGGGTAAGGGCAAAAATATGTCATTTTATAGAAAAAGCAGGACAACAGCACCCTTCAGAGAGGCCTCATGAGGAACTATGAAAATCGCGCTGTTGAGAAGCTACTTGGCTTCTTTCGGATTTTCTTACTGCTTCTTTCTTTTTTTTTTTCATGTGGTGGATGTTTGCATGAAAACAAGAGGTCAAGTTCTGCTCTCAAATCAGCATAAATTTGAAATTCAACAGAGTTACTGTAAACAAATAGCAGTGTAAGCAAGAGAAATCCCACACTGGCTTTCTGAGTGTGTTTTATAGCCAATGACCTAGATGTTGGAATGAATTTTTACCCAAACTGCATTGCAATCAAACCTCTGGAATTATTGTCCTTTAGGCTGATTTTTAAAGGAAAACCTCTTTTTTCTTTTCTTTCTTTTCTTTTTTTTCTTTTCTTTTCTTTTCTTTCCTTTTCTTTCCTTTCCTTTCCTTGCCTTGCCTTGCCTTTCCTTGCCTTTCCTTTCCTTTCCTTTCCTTTTCTTTTCTTTTCTTTCCTTTTCTTTTCTCTTCCCTTCCTTCCTTCCTTCCTTCCTTTCTGGCTCGCTTGGTTTTCACTTAGGATCTAAAGGATGTCTCATTGCTTAATTGATGAACAGCAAGTGTTGTACCTGGAAACACAGAAACTGTGTGCTGGTGCCTCTTTTTGCCCATACATTCTGTTTGCCAGTGCACAAGTCAGCTGATTTATTTGTGCCTTAGTTTTCTCACCTCAGTAGGAACGCAGACTAGGTTTAACAAAAGTTTGGAGGACCACTTAGTGATATGTGAATAGTGCTTTGTTTGGAAGGGGCTACAGAAATGCAGAGTATCATCAGTGGAGCAACAGTCGAATGGGTTCAGTCATTTTTTATCCAAGCGTCAGAGTAAACAATACAAGTTGGAACAATGCTCTGTTTCCAGAATGTGTTTTTAAAGAATGTGTTATGAGATGATGGTATTGTTGCTATGGTTACAGATCCATCTAAAGAAGTGAGTGCACTAAATACTATTACAAAAATTAAGTAAATACTAAGCAACAGTTTAAAAAAGCAGATGTGTAGGAGTCAATGTTTTTATTTTTGTCATTTTAGTTACTCTTAATATTTGTGAAAGCAGCGGGCTGAAAGAGCTACCCAGAAAAGGGTACGATGCCTGGTTAGTGCTTGGAAGTCAGGTCCCTAGGAAGCATCTCTATGTTCATAGTCACTTTGTAGAGATCCAGTAATCTTCATCACTTCTCTCCATTTTCTCCTGAACTTATTTAACATGCAGTAGAAAATCATGCTACAGGAAGAAATGGGAATAAAATGTCCTTCAATAAGAATTATTGAATTAAACCCAGGCTCTTACACAGCAGGTGGCAAAAACCTTGCTCTTTGCAACTTACAAATGAGGATAAGATCTGCAAGCTCATATAATCATGCAAATTGTGGTGCTATTTACTTATCTATTTAACTGTGATAGGACTTATAGCCCTTAGTCAGTATAGCAAGACCACATGATATCCTAAGGGTCTTCTACGCTGCTAAGTAAGAAAGATCCCCAGTCTTGGCTGACAGTTATTCATAGTGCAGGTACGCCAGGACCTTTCCAGGCTCCTTTCTGAATGACTACTTGTTTCCTCCAGGAGGAAACCAAGGTACAGTTGGCACAGTAGTTTGCTTCAGGGTTCACCCCAGGCAGAAAACATGAAATAGATGGTGCCAAAACGGGCTTCTTGAGCCTGGGACAGACTTCTGACATGATGCCAGCAGGCCCTATGCCCACAAAGACAAGCACGCACCCTCAGGACAGGCTGCAGAGCAAGCAACACATGCTTTTGGCATTGTGCTCTGCAATCATTGCTCTGGTAGGCTGCAGTGCAGATTTCACTTTTTTTTTTTCAGATTATCTCACT
Organism: Jacana jacana; assembly: GCA_013400555.1. Taxonomy (NCBI): domain Eukaryota; kingdom Metazoa; phylum Chordata; class Aves; order Charadriiformes; family Jacanidae; genus Jacana; species Jacana jacana. The sequence goes on along the minus strand of VZTM01033763.1, from coordinate 15,489 downwards.
TTATTATCACTTTGAAAACACAAAATACTGTAGCTATGTCTCAGGGCTGCAGAGCCGAGAATTGCTTCCTGAGGCAGATGAACTTAGTAATGTAGATGTAGAGAGGCACGCTTTGCACTGTTCTTGAACACCACCAATGTATTCCCTTGTACCTTAATATCAGAATTTCAGGACAAGATGGAGTTATTGACTGCTAACGAACCTTGAATGTTTGGTAGGAATGTTCACTTTCTGTAATCATAAAAGGGGCATGCAGTTTATAATGCATGCATTCAAGTACATGACAGGTGGTTGTCTGTCAGAAACTTACACGTTCCCTAAGAGTTTGTACCTAAAAGAACTGAGCTTTGGGAGAGACTCGGCATATGGTAGTTAAAGAAAGGCTGTTTTTAAAATTGTACTGCCACTATACCTAAATATAATCCTCAAATATCAAAACCCAGAACTGTAATTACGCTAACCAACCTACTTCATTTATCAAAGCACATTATAAAATGAGCTGAGAATTTAATTCAGGGAACCTCTACCACTTTCAATTATCAGCCCTATAAATTACACAACCAGTGAAATGCAGTGAGATCAAACACTCTGAACCATTTTATTTTCTTACACATGAGTGAGTGGCTACTGGGCACGTGGCTTACTCACCAGTGCTGAATAACTAGGACAATATTGAACTCTATACATCTAGCACCACTGACAATGGCAGAGAAATGATCCAGTGGGTACTTTGGAGGTCTAGTTAGAAACAGAAGGCTGGTGTACAGATAAGCAAATGCATTATGAATGTGCTAATGAGTTTGCCTTCTAACCCCACCAACTAAAAACACCAGGGCTAATTTATTCTTCTTTGTCTCTTTAGAAGAGATATCATCTCTATAAATTGATATGTAGTGTTGCAAGTGTAATAGGAACAATTTCTAATTTCTTATCTATTCAAGGCATCCTCCAAAACTTGCATTATACCAATAGCAAGTTCCATATATTATTTCAGTATATATTTCTTACAGATTATCCAAATTCATGCTTTCATGATCTGTCTGAACAGAGACAGTAGAGGACTTGAAAATATTTATGAAATTACTTTCATAGAAGTTTTAGGAGAAATTATAGAAAATACTGCCTTTAGTCATGAGGTTGATGCAAGCCTATTAGTCTTCCAGTTTTCTTCTAATACCTTTTACTCTGGAATTAATTGCACAGTTCTGCTTTGTGAAGTTGTTTTTTCACATACTCTCATTAATAACTTCTATGTATACAGTAGGGAAGGAGGCAGGAGGAAGTGAAGGAGAAAACAGGCCGTGCAAAAGCCTTTTCTGTCCTGTCCCTCTGAAATGTTTTGACACATACTCCACCTGCTAAATAATTTGTCAATATTTCCAGCAACAGTGGTGGTACTTCTTCCTAAGCAGGGATGGAACCAGACATTGTAGGGTGTACAGGCTCTGCACCAGCCAGCTCCACTGAGTCAGCTGTTGGAGTTCCAGCTGGTACCCACTCAGCAGACAAATAATCCTCCTTCTCCCAGTAATAAGGACAGTAATTGAGAAATCACAAATCCATCCCTACGCTTGTCACAACAACTGTGCATCATTCCTAATGCATGGTGTACAATAAACTGGCAAGCTAGCCTTGTGCTTTTACCTCAAACTTTTTATGTGTGTGCTTTTATACAGAAAGATGGAGATTTTGGTAGTCAGTCTGTGTGAAACTGGGTGTGCCAAGCTAAGTTTTTACTAAGGAGAATTTTAAAGCAAAGAGTAGACAAGAAGAGGCAGTTCAATTTAATTAATGTCAGAGTTTGTTCAATCCACTGCATGTGTAAAGCACTATTTAATTGCTAGGTATTACTACTAGTCTTGAGTGAGTAATTCATGTTGAATTATCTGTTTGCCAAATGTCATCTCTCTGTTTGTGAACTGTCATTGAAAGAGCATGATGATTTCTTTTTTCCTGGATTTGTTCAAAACTCCTTTCCGAATAGCTTCTGTCAGTAATTCTTAGCCTCCTGCTTATTCATGAGCCATTCCTTGTAAGTGTCTGATAGTTGCAATTTGAGCTGGTTTGACTGCCTAGGCAGGTATTTGATACACTTCCATTCAGATATTTGATGGCTGTAACTTTGAACTGTGTAGTGTAGATACTCATCCAATCAAGTATTAAATTCTCTTTCCATGAGTACTGGCTGATATCTGCCTTAGTATGAAATGTGGCTCTGTTTTAACATTCATATTTTGGTAGCAACTAGAAATCAATCAATTTGAGAATACATTATTTAAAGAATGATACAGACATTGAGTAAATTATAGACCCTGTTCCAAATTATTTACAATACAGAAGAAAGGACCATTCTGTGTACCATTCTTGTCTGTAGGAGAATAAATAGAGTCCCAGTAAGGTGATCTGCAATTGGAAATGAAAGTGAAATGTTTTTACAAGAAAGCATGCAGAGCTATTTATCAAACAGCTCCAGATTGCTATATTTCAGTAACATATATGTACAAAAAAATAGACCCTGGCACATTATGCTAACTGGACAAAACAACATGGAAATATATTTAACAATTTCTGAACAGAGGGAAAATGAAGATGTAAATCTGTAATGCCGTGCCAAAAGAATGTGCACTAATTTGTAGAGCATTTGCCTAATCAAATCTCAGTGCTGGTCAATGCACCCAAGATTGTATCAACTGCTATTGTCTGCAAAGCAAAAGTAGTTGAAAACTGTGAACAAGTCTAATTTTAAAAAATATTTAATCTCTGAAGTCCCTAAAAAACCCAAACTTTGAAGACCACATTTAGTATTAAAGTAAGGGGTTTTTTTAAGGAAATAAAATTGTATAATGGTTTGCTTAGCTGATGATGTCTAAGCAGCTAAGAGACAAGAATATTATGAGAGAACAGAAAGAATTGGATGCACTAGATCCCCTTCAGTCCTGTTAAATGATAGTTGGTGTCATTTAAAAAAAAAAAAAAAAAAAAGCCCAGAGATTCTCTGAGGGAGAGGAAT
>VZTM01033763.1:0-10636 GCA_013400555.1 Jacana jacana | reverse complement strand
TCTTTTTAAAATAATATTTGTGTTATTTAAAAAAAAAAAAAAAAAAAAAAAGTCCAGAGATTCTCTGCAGGAGAGGGATTCCTTTACAAGGAAAAGAAACAATGTTAAAGTGAGGGTTAAAATGACTTTGTGAATATATTACATCAGGCCTATGCAACAGAACAGTTCCATCAGTCTCTGGGTAGTTGAGGTTGTTTCCTCCTAACATTTCTCAGAGTAGTGCACATCCATTAATCATCCTTTTTTAATCTGAATAATTTCCTTTTTCTGTTTCTTTAATTTGAAATAGCAAAGCATTTTGGAAAGTCAATGGGCTTACCTGATGTCAGAAAAGAATACCTTCTGCTCACACAGAAGGTGTCATGGAAAGTGGAGAGAATAACCTATTATAATTCATCCCTGATGCTATCATGCGTTATCTCTGCTAAGTATACAAATACACTGTTCACTGCAGTTTGTACAGAAGAGGCACAGAAAGCAGAAAACCTCTTACTGTATATAACCATGAAAAAAACCAGATGCTAACATCATCAGGGACATGGAAAATTAACTGCTTTAATTTTACTGAGAAAGATTATTTGCAAGGACAGCCATTTGAATGGAAAAAATGGATGGACCCTTCTCCCAAGTGAATAACGACAGGACCAGAGAAAATGGCATGAAGTTGTGGCAGGGGAAGTTTAGACTGAATATTAGGAAGAATTACTCTGCTGAGATGGTGGTCAGGCACTGAAATGGTCTACCCAGGGATGTTGTGGAGTCACCACCCCTGGAGGTATTTAAGAAACATGTAGATGTGGCACTTCAGGGCATGTTCCAGTGCCTGAGATTGTTGGGTGAGTTGGTTGTTGTTGTGGTGGGGATTTTTGGAGTGTGAGTGGGTTTTTTGTGTGGTTTTTTTTTCCCTTGTTTTCATTTTTTGTTTGTTTCTGGTTGGACTTGACAATCTCAAAGATTCCTTCCAACCATGAAGATTCTGTGATTCTGTAATTCAGACTCTCTGCAATGGCAGAACTTTCAGGTTATGGAGGTACTTCACATTTCTAAGTATGGTTTACTTACAGGCAATGGATTTTCAAGATCTCTGGAGTATTTGTGCACCTAAAAAGAAGATACAAATTCTAGCTTCTGGGACTTAATCTTGCACTCTTGGAAATGAGTGGCAAAACACCTACTGACTTCAGCAGAAATAAAACCAAGAGCCGTTGAAAACACATATTGATTCATATTCTACCCTGCTGGATGGCTCATTTTATTCTGCTTGAATAAGAATATAAAGAAGGCATTTATAAGTATTATGCCATATGCTTGGCAGAATGAATAGATTTTTCATTTTAAAAATCCATTTCTCTTAAATATCTGGAGTTTCAAGAAAGCGAAATAATATAAAATACCGAACTGAAAGAGTTCATGGCCCTATTCTGTCATGATTTATACCCAGTGCATATTACTTGACTTTAGTGGGGTTGCCCAGACATATGTTAGGATAATTACGGGGGGAAGAACCTAATTGTAGTGTACAGCGCTGGTTTAAGCTGACAGATAACAGGTTGTAATGTATAAAACATGTGCGTACATAGAGTAGCAACATGTTAAATATCTCATTACATCTTGATAGATAGATAGTGTTGGGAGGATGTAAATTAGAGTACCAATTATTCTGTTGCAGTGATAATGAAGCATTAGCGTCTTTATTCACATGCATCTAGATTTGTGCAGCCAACAGTGACTGTCTTTAGGGAAGCAGATTGAATGGCTTGATGTTGACCTCCAAGCTATTGCTCCCCTTTTATAATTTTATGTGTTAAAGATACATATGTATGGGAGGGAGGACATTAGTAACAGTATAAGAAAACCGAAGAGAATGGTATAAGCAGTATATTTTAGAGTGCTTTATTATATAAGAAAACTAGGAAAGAGGTAACTTGAGGTAAAGGAAAACAAGCTAGAGGGAATGACATACAGAGCAGTGTTTCAGACAGGAGAAATACCATAGAGAGCCAGGAAATTGTCATCAAATGTAACATCAGTCTCGAACACTGATTCAGTGCTCTCTTTAAAAAGGTTTCCTTATGCATCTGCATTCCACAGCTATTTGTCAGTCTAACAAATACAAGAACAAAGATGAAATGTCAGCAAATATATCAAGCTCCTGCCTTCTTCTGTATGTTGTGCTTTCACAAACTGCCAATCCAATCTACTAGCTTTCCAGCTTGAAAGATGTAGCTTATTTCAGATCTTGTAGGAGCAGATATTGCCAGTAGCAGTGAAAGGCTTGTACTATGGCAAAAGCATGTTCAGGTTAGAGAGAAGGACCATATTCACCATTTCTAAAGCTTTCTTTGCGAGCTGGATGGCTGTTTTCCATGGATTTTAAAACAGAGGGGTTTATAACCTCTTATCCAAATAATTATTAAATCATGCCGATGAATCCCTCTTCATTAGGTAATAAATAGCATAAAAACATTTTGAAATAGTAGAAAATGCTTCATGCCCTCAATGGAATCAGGAGACATAGTTTCACAGGCAACAAAGCCTAGTGAAAGCTGAAAAGTATCTGTGGGAGTGGAATGCTCATCTGTTGGACTTATGTCACAAATGAGAGAGACATAGGAGAGTAAGGACACATGAGGAAATATTAGTAGAAGAATCTCAAAGACAAAAAGGAAGCTTCTTCAAAAAAATTAATTGAAACACTGGAGGAAGAACACATGTTGTCCAGCTAGGTCAGAGGCCCAGAAAGGTCAAAGCAAGGGGCCACCTGAAGCTCACTGACATTCAGCAAGGCCAAAGGCAGAGCCCTTCCCAAGGGAGGATGAGCCTCAGCAATCACACAGGCTGGGGCCTGTCTGTTTGGGGAGCAGCTCTGGTGAAAGCCCCGAGGGCCTGGTCGGCAGCCAGCTGGGCACCAGCCAGCCTTGTCCCAGCAGCAGAGATAGCCAAAGGCTTCCCAGGCCATAGAACAGGGACACGGACAGTAGCTCATGGGAAGGGAGAGATCATTCCGTCTGATCAGCATTTGTTAGATCATATCCAGAATGCCATGTTCGTTTTCAGATCCCCACTGCAAGAAGGTCATTGACAATCTGCTATGGATTCAGTGGAGAGCCACCATGATGAGTCAGGGACTGGAGAACCTGCCCTATGAGGAGAGTCTGAGACCCTGGAGAAGATGGCTTCAGGGGTTCTAACAGTTGTAGCTGTGTTGTCTCCTTCCTTGGGGGTAGTCAGAATGCAGCTGGACTCAAAACTCAACTCTGAGCAGTTGGTCTGATCTAAAAGCTGGCCCGACTTTGAGCAGAAGGTTGGACAAGATGACTTCCTGGGGTCCCTTCCAACATGAACTATTCTTTGGTCCTTTGATTTAAGTATTTCCCATTTGGATAAAATTTAAAATATTCTTATTTTTAAGACTTTTTTAACATCCCTGCATAATTTAACCTGCACCTGGAAAATTACGGCAGAGACGATGCAATTCTTCTGACTGAATTTACACTACATATCTAATTTTTGGGTAGTATGTGCTAATTTCCAGCAGTCTTTCCTTATGCTGGACACATTTCAGGGAATACCACATGCCAGAGACTGTTCTGAACAGAATTTTGGATGAGATCATACTGTTTGGGGCAGAAGAAACGTGGGTGTATCAGTGCAAAATGGCCACATCACCTGATACAGGACCAGGCAGCGGACTCTGGCTTCTTACACACCAGAACAGATTTAGCCTGTTGGAGTCTCACAATGGGATGACTAGAGGGTCTTCTTTACTGAAATTTGCTTCTCTATATTATGTAGAGATAGAATCCATGTCTAAATTATATGTTACTCAAGATCAAGGACCTACAAACAAGTTGCTGCAGTACACCTCTTCTCTGGAGAGGAAAGATTAGGGAGAGTGATAAAAAGTCCTCTGAATCCATGGAGTTTCTGTGGGAATCGATTTCCTTTCCAGACAGACTTTTTGCACTCCCCCTGAATTCAGTCCCCTCTCAGCTTACTTACTGTTTGTAGAATATGAGGAATCTAGCTTGGCCATAATACTGTGCGGGAAATAAAAACTTTTGAACTCCAGCTTGAAGGGCCTTTCTGAAGGATGAAGTCTGACATGGTATTGTGGAACCCATCATCACACAGAACAAAGAGAGGTGGGAGATAATTCTCAGATATGTAGTGATTTCTGAGATTCATAAGGAAGCCAACTCCTTGAAAGATTCTGTAGGTTATGCTGAGAATTTCAACAAAACAGAACACAGACAATAACAGGTAGTTCAAGGAAAATAGGACATTCAAATTCCTGCCTTGCTTTTTCATTATTTTTGGAAATCAGAGCTAAAGAATATCTCAATAGTGTATTAAAGACATAAGCACTGTGAAAGGAAACATGCATCCTGATGTATTAATCTCTTTTCTTAAATCAAAAATATTTTAAAAATAAAAATATTCAATGTTTAGAATAAATACAGAATTTAAACCATTAAAATGATAAAAAGATTTGACACCAACTGGTATCTCAGAATTCTTGTATGACATTCAAAGCGGGAGGGTTATAATAAACAGCAAGGTACAACAGAGTATGTTTGCTCCCTTAAACATGTTTTTTTAATATTCTTTAGCATCATTTTATCTACAATTATCAAGTGTGAGAATTCAAAGAGAGGAATGTATTACGGTGGATTTGTCTGGTCTTCTGTGGTTATTAAAAGAAATAAAATAAGGGAAATCACAGACAGATCATTAAACGCAATAACAAAGCAATGGGAAAGATAAAGGGGAAGACAACTGTTTCATGCAGGATTTATATTTAGTGCTGAACAGTAGGGTTTTATTCCCCTGTAGTTCTGCAGATCAGGCCACTGGAAGAGGAAAAGATTATAGGAACATTTGCAGTGGGATACAGTATTATTTAGGTTTGAAACTGATGAATTGTGAAACATTGATGAAAATGAAGAGTGCTACAAATCACTGCTGTTGAACCCTTTTTGATCATAGTGAGAAGCTGAAAATTGAAAAGAAACTAGCTACTTGCTAGAAATATATTGCTACAGTTTGGCTTGAAAGCTCTTTTTGTGAGTCACTCCATCTCTCCTGTAAATAGTCATTACTCGAATGGCTTGAACCAGCAGTGTTGATTCTGACAGCCCTGAAGTTTGTGAAAGTCCATGTTTGAAATCAAAACTTCTCTGCCACTTGGGATCATTTCAAATCATAAATACATAAAGATTTATTCATGTGTTAATGTTTTACAGATTCAGCCTTAAATTAATGAAAAGCTAGCATGATCTTATGAAATGCACAGAAATGAATCTACTGTGGAATAAACCAAAACACTCAATATTAGATGTTTTATTTCAGAGCAGGTTACTCCCAAAGTAGTTCCCTCTCTGGTAGGGAACAAACCAGAAAATAAAAATCTTAAATATTTAATCCCTAATCAGTCAATCCCAGCAAAATCTTTACCACAATCTGCATATTTAGTCATGGGCTACAAATGGAGAATATATTATTCACTTTAGATACCACAGTGCCTGGATTAAGATAAGGTCATGCAAAACAAAACAAAACAAAACAACAAAAAAAAAGGATTTCTGCTCAGAATCCTAACTCCAAAGGAATGGAATCAGAAATAGGTCAGGTAGGAGAGGCAGAGAGACTATGCCAAGGATCTGCTTCTTGCTCTCCAGCTTAGACCACTCCATCTTTCAGGGATAGTTACCATCTCCTTAAAAAAAAATAGGGAGGGTTGATTAGCAAGTCTCCAGAATACATATGGAGGCCTGTGTGGGTCTTCCATGTGCCTACAGCATCTCTAAGCTCTCTGGGGAAACCGGAGACAGTGGTCCTGGTGTAAACATTCTCAGTGTTCAAGAGGGTCCAACTGCTTCTACATTTCCTCCGGTGTGTCTGTGAAGATAACATAGCAAAGAAAAAGGATTAGCCCTCTATTTGTCTGAATGTACACACGTACACTGGAATGTTGCCTGTAGTCATCCTTCCTATGGGCAAAGGTACGGCTGTGTTTGCATGTTGTTGGCAATGACAGACCATATTGCAGGAAGACTGTTTCCAGGAGATCTGGACGGGAGGCCCCCATGCGTGCCCGTAGAACAAAGGAGGGTGTTGGGCAGTGGGTGAACATGTAGCCTTGGGTCAGTTGCCAGGGCCAGGCTTCTTGAAGGAGCTGTGTTCACTGGGGCTTGTGTTTGCTATGATTAGCCTGTACAGTCAGAAGGCTGTCTCCTCTCTGAGACTTTAGCTGGGTTCTCTGCAGATAGCATCCCCAGTGCTGTTGTTTTCTTGGCTCAAGTTGCCATATGAGGCTGTCATCTAAGAAAACAGGTCACCCTTCCCCAAGGCAACAAGTCTGGTACGAACACAAACAGTTAAGTAGCATGGTTATCACTGTACGTGGTGCAAATTAGATGTTGACCCAAATAGCAAAAGCAAGAAGCAAGCAAGAGGTAATACTGATAAACATATTATCAGTATATTGATGCTAATATTTTTCAAAAGAAGTTCTTAAAACTCCATCACTCTTCACTCATTAGGTACATTAAAATCTGACACACATTTTTGACTTTATTTTGATTAATGACTTAATGTGTACTTGGTAAAGTTATCTTTCATCTGCTTATTGACCACGCAGATTTTACAACAAGCTGCTGGATCTAGTACATCTACTAACATCTTCAGTAATGTCAGTGAATTTAATGGTAATAAAATTGATATAGGCCAAGATATCAAAGAGAAAATATATATGGACCTCTCAGAAGTGATTGCATCCACTTAAAATACCACATCTTTAATGGGGTATTTGGTAAAATTGGAAACCGTGATTAATCTATTTACATTTCAGAAGGTTTTTAGTTTACAAGAGCTTTTGAAATACCCTACGTAATTACCCTAATGATATACTAATGGATAAGAACAAAGCTTAGAAGAGAAGGTGTTAAGGTGGTACCTTTATATGCCTGACAGCTGGATATACCATCTCGGAGGGACCCAAGTCCTCATTTAGAAGCCACTGATCGCAATCCAAGTACAGTTCAAGAACTGTTGCTGTGAGTAAAAGTGACTCTATTTGTCGGACTGGGACTTGAGTCTAACTTGAGAGGAAAAGGTGGTTGGAATACAAGGAGCAAGAAGAAATGTTAGAAGGGAACAGGTGAGAAGATTGATATCTCCAGTAAGTCAAAAGGATGGGTAGGTAATTGTTGCTGATGAGAGACAGAATATTTAGCACAAGGTGAAGATCATATGTGCCATCAGACTAATAATACTGCAGAATCCATGGGTTTGAACCGGGTACCTCTTCCCTTCTTAGTAAATGAGATTTCCAAATATACTTGTTGATAGATACTAATCACGAGCAGCACAAATACTTTGTATATCCTAATTTCTTTGCTTTCTTAGTATTTTCTATGATAACAAACAGAGATTAGAAGTAGAGACGAATTCACAGATACAGATCTAGATCAACCTATAATCTCTATTTATCTAGGTATAGCATATTATCTATAGTAGCCATGTCACATTAAAAAAAAAAATAATAAAGTTTTGCCGGTGTGACATTTCAAAGTCCTTTCTTTTTTCTCCATAACTAAACTGCCTACAGTTTATTTCTATAAGCTTTAACAAAAAATACTGTTTACTAGTCTGTCTGAACCTTCACTTTGTCAGAGACACCGCAGATTTTCAAACTTTATAAAACAACTGGTAAGCAAACCACTCTACCTTTCCAATTTTTTACTGTAATTTTCCTTGTAACTTCAAGGTTTTTCATCAAGTAGCAGAGACAATGCCTAAACTGAGGTACTATAGAGGTACCTCCTGGACAGAAAATAGCACAGCCGCTTAACGTTAGAAATATTGCTAAAGAAAAGGAGAAGAAACCTGTTGGTTGAAGCCAATAGTCAGAAGCAATGCGCACTCATCCATAAAAGCAAAGAGGACAGGGTCAATGGGGTTTGCCTCAGAGCACTGAGAGGTCCACTGTTCAAAATTTGAAAGGGGCAATACACTTAAGAATATTTTCAAAAACTGGTATATAATTCTGCCATCATCTAGACATGAAGTTGGATTTCAGTGGTGGATATTGAAAGAATATTCTGGAGGTATAAACTGCATGTTTCCCATGATTTTACGTCTTCTCTGGGCATCTGCTGGTAGCTGTGGTCAGAGAGCACAGCCCCTTGCTGAGAGCTGCAGTGGCTCTTCTTACCATCCTAGGTACCTGTCTGATTGATTCTTCAGGCTGAGTTGAGAGAGGAAGCAGATAGAGAGGGTGAGAGGTTAACAGATGCACATGGGAATGGATTTTTTAACCGAGAAAAGTACAGTGTTGGTTTCCAAATATTGTGACTCTCTGTATAGTCATTATGGAGCCCCCTGATTTATACAAGGTTTCTGACAGATGAAACAGCTACAGCATTGTTAGTTCAGGACTTGCTGTGCTACATGAACTGCATCACAGAATCGCTTGTTAAACATGTGAAGGAGCTGGTGTTATGTTAACTAGTATTATTGAGCAATCTAATACAAATTTAAATCGTTTGTTATTGTTTCACAGTATTAAATTTTAATTAGAGTGCATAGATCTCTCTCTTGACTACTGTAAAGTTAAATAATTAAATAATGTGCTAATTCCAAATAGTAGCTGCCATCTCACTGTATTTTCAGTAACTTCTGCAAGCTTTGAAGCACACTGTAGATTGATGCAAATTATAATTAAATATAAAGACAATAGTCTTTACGATAGAGTGAATCCCTCTCTTACATTCTTTGCATTTTAAGTTTGCTTTTGCAATCTATCCTGTTCAATTATTTCTGAGTTTGTAATCAGGGTTATCTATCTCCTGCGATATATTGAATCACCCAGGAAATTGTCCATTATTTAACAATTAACCAAGTTCATTTCTACTTTGAGCAATAAACTTGTAGGTCTTCTGAAGTGATATTTGCCTCTGAGCTTTTCAAAATGTAAATTTGTAGAGCAAGTAAGTTAGCTACCAGAAAATTCAGATTTTTGGTAGCTAATTCAGATTTCAGGTATATAGACAGAAGTGAAAAAACCACTTTCTTTCATAGGTGTTTTAAAAAAACAAGATATTGTTTAGCTGTAAGGGCTTATCACTCTAAATCTACTCTAAAAATTAAATAATGTTTTATTCAAAATGGAGGATTTATCAACAAACACATGGAAATTTACTGAAAGCTTCCAACTGTGGCAACTTGGCAAAGCAACAGATATTGGCATTTTATTCTCTCTGTACATATGTTTCACTCACTTAAATGTCAATGAGAATTAGGATGCACATTCATCACGAGAATCTACTACTTTAGGAGCAGATTTGTCATCCTTTATTTAACAAGTAGTCCCATTGAAGGCAGTGCGTGTAATCCTGATTCTAAAATAGTTAAGAAGAGTCACTAAGCACACATTTTCAATAAGAACTGTGGGTTTATATCACACACTGTCTCCTAAGGAAAGTGTTTAAGTATAGTAATCTGATGTTGTGGCTCCATCTTCATTTCTTGAGTTTATTTACCTAAATTCCTTTGGAGTTTCACTTGGACAGCCCTGTATTTCTCTTTGCTGTTCCCTTAGCCCAAGTAGTTATACTGTCACCTCTGAGAACCCACTGATTACTTGGCCTTATTTTCAATTATGAGAGGAAGATAAAATAAGACAACCACACGCTTTTTTCTCCTGGTAAGTTTATAGCATTTTAATTAACCTCAAACTAGAAATCCTGCAATTTGCAACTGATGTGCATGCTTCTGCTGCTAAAAAGCAAAAATAATTTGTTTTTTAGCATGATAATGAAAATACTAAAATAACAAGTGAATTATATCCCCCCAAAAATAATTTTGCCAACTTTTTTCATGAGCAGAAGTACTTCAGGTCCCCATATTTGAATAGGCCACTTTGTTCAAAGCCAGGCTCTCAAGTTGGTGCCTGCTCTGTTAGCAGGCACTGTGCAGCAAAGTACAGACTGCAACCAGATACTAAAGACCGATCTACTGGTTAGTTCTGCTGGTCCTTTAATCTATATGAAATATCAATACAGTGTGAGAATCTCACATTTAGGAAGTGCTTAAATAAAAAATGGGATGCTTCTGACTTTCATTCCAACAGTGGTGAACAAAAATAGGACAGCATGAGTCATGTAGACATTGGACCATACTCTTAGTTGCTGACAATGAGTGTGAGTGTAGCATGCTGGTTTAAACTCTCTCAGGAAAACTTCATAATCCAGCCAAAATGCATCAGTTTGTTTTTGTCAGTCCCCTTCGCATCTTTATAATGAAGAGTGCTTGTGAATCTATGCTAGTACCATTTATTATGGAAGATAACACAATATGTGTAACAACAGCCAGTTACTAAATACTTTGGTTTTCCCTCTCTGTCATAAATGGGTAAATGGAAATAAGTCACTATTTGCCACTAGATTATAAAGAAAAAAACCAAAAAGCAAGAAACAAAAAACAAACAAACAAAAAACCTGAACAGTAGCTACAAATGAAGGTTTTCAGGTAAACAGTTACGTTGTATTGCTCCATATTTTTGATTTCTTTCTTTTCACAACGTAAAGCTGACCAATAGCCAGAAAATGTTGAGTGCCTGAGTGCCTTTATT
>VZTM01033761.1:746-18283 GCA_013400555.1 Jacana jacana | reverse complement strand
GACAGTAATCCAGTAAGGAGGCCAGAAAGAACTGTACTGGCAATGCGGGTGGTGAATAGAAACAAAGAGGAATGGGTTCATCACTATGCCACCTTCTCTAAATCTTTATTTTTTTACTGTTAACAGTTTCTTTCAAAGCACTTCCTTTTCTCTTGCTGCCACTTGAAAGGGAGATATTAACCAGATACTTCTGTCACCTGTTTCTATAGTTCAGACAGCAGAAATCCTGGCAATGGGTCAGAAGCAGGAAGAATTTTTACCTATAAAGAGTGCCTCACAAAGGCCTAACGCTTGCAGCATCTAAGAATAGAAGAAGTAAAACCCCTGACTCCTAGTTGGCTGTCTTCACTACAGACACATGTACTTTCGCTTCCTTGTCTAGCCCCAGTAGTTTTGTAAATGTTTAACTCCAAGACATAGAGTAGAATGTACTATGATAACTTCGTGAGGAAGATATTGTGTTGGCTGGGAGACATAAAGTTTGAAATCCCACAAGAAGGACAAGAGCTAAAGTCTTCCTGGATGCCTAGCTCCTTTATAAATAATAGACAGCGCCATTGCCTTATCACCATTTTTACTACAAAGGATTCAGCAAAATCCAAAAGTATTAGCCTTCCTGTTCCTTCCAGACATAATGAAAAGGAACCTCAACAGACTGATAGATCTCCCTCACATTCCTGCTGAAGGTGGGAAGAAAACTGGAGGTTAAGCCAGATCACCATATTAAGCCCCTTATTATTATTATTTTTAAATTCACTTTTATGATCATGAAAGGTTTAGCATTCATTTTTTGAGGTGCTTAGTTCTCTGTCTGTTCTGGGGGAAGTCCAGGTTTTGAACCCTGAATCTACATTCATGTGTGAAATCCCTGCTGGGTTCCTCAGGCTGAGGTATTGCAGCACGCTATTTTATACTGGGAGAACAGCAAAGCATCTAAATAGATAGCTTTTGAAAAGTATTAAAATTAAACAATTTTACATGCTAAAAGGAACCACAGAAATCTACTACAATAACGTTTAACTTCAGAAAGAAAAACTACAGATATATATTAGTAAAATAGTTACAGTGGAAGTCAGAAAGAAACTGAGAGTTAATCTGTCTAAATACTCTCACGCAGGCAGTATAGAAAATTAAAAACCAAATATGAGGCAATGTCTCGTCTCTACAGAATATCTATATAAAAGGCTAAAAAATGTTGGTAAATAGCTGAGTATGAGCCCCTTACCACAAAACAAGCATTAAGATGTTGAAGTGGGTCCCGTGAAAGGCAAAGAAGCTGGTGAGGAGTTGGAAAATAAGTCTTATGAGGAGTGGCTAAGGGAGCTGGAGTTGTTCAGCCTGGAGAAAAGGAGTCTGCGGAGAGATCTTATCACTCCCTGAATTACCTGAAACAAGGTTGTAGAGAGACAGGGGTCAGTCTCTTCTCCCAAGTCAGAGGTGACAAAACAAGGAAACAGCCTCAAGTTGCACCAAGGGAAGTACAGATTAGATATTAGGAAAATTTTTTACACTGAAAGTGTTATTAAGCATTGGAATGGGCTGCCCAGGGAAGTGGTGAAGTGGTTGAGACATCATTGCTGGAGATATTTAAAAGATGGATTGACATAATGTTTAGCATGCTTTAATGATGGGTTTTTATCAGAGTTAGATTGATGGTTGGACTAGATGAACTTAAAGGGCCCTTCCAACCCGGACAATTCTATGACTCTATGATTGTTATAAATTAAAAAAAAAACCCACACACGACTCATTCAAAAGATAAAAGTTGAGTCCAAATGAAGAAAGTAGGAGAAAAGAGCATATATGCTGGTCAAGTTAAATATTGCAGGTTTGAGAAAGCATTTAGGAATGACTTACTAACCACATTAAAACTTCTAATAGAATTTTTTTTTAAGCACTGTCAGGAAAGCTGCCAAAGAATTGTCATGAGTCCAAAGCTGATGCAAGTGCTAAAGAAACCCTTAAGGATGAAATTAGTATAGTAGAAACTAAACTAAATCTATTCAATTTTGGATCTCCAAATGTTTCTCCATAATGTTGTTTTTGGAGGTTGTGGTTTGTTTGTTTGTTTGTTTGTTTTTCACAAGGGAACAGTCTAAGGAACTGTCTAAAATTGAAGTGTCACTAAACAACCATTAAGATAAACCAATAAGGAGATTTATAAGAAATTGATGTGAAGAGATGATATTTAGCCAGGAACTCTAAAGGTAATCATATATGAAATTGCTAACTACCAGCTAAAATCAGAATGATGGAAAGGATCAAATAGGACATCAATTTCAAAAACAGTCTAGGAGAGAACTAGAAAATGAACTGGTAAATCTGATTTAACTTCAGACAAACTGTAAAGATTGGAAGTGACAGGGGGAAGAAAAGAGAGAAAAAGAGAGAGAGAAAGAGAGATGGGAAAGGAGGAAGAATCAATGCATATTCAATAGAGAGCAGTCTTTCCATCCAAAAATCAATACAGTACTCTAAGAGTCAGTGGCTTCTTTGGGAACATTCCCAGACAGTGGAATTTGATTCTATTTACCAATAAACTGTTAGAATACTCTCTGGCAGGCTTTTGACTCATGCCAGCCATCACTTCCCTGCTTACAATTTAGGAGCTAATGTAATCCAGAGACCATTCTCAACATGCAGCCACCTGCTTTGGAGAATGTTAAACATAGAGTGGGCCCTGCTAGTGAGTTCAATTGCCAGAGAACAGTTGTATGCACATGAAATGTTTTGGTATTAACACATCCTTAGAGTTTGAGGATAGTGAAGATCCAGTTGCTGAAATGTATATTAATTTCCAGGGTTTTAATAAGAACTGCCATCAGAGGTCTCTAATGAGACAGTAGAAAAGGTAGGAGAAGGGAACTCCTAGCTGTATATACATAGTGACAGAATTTAATACCACTGCAACTGATGTAGAAAATATTTGATGTTGTAAGAGATAATTTAATGGGAGAAAATAAATTTCTACTTCCTGATAGCAGCCAAGAATGCAGGAAAACTGTTTGCTATTGGCTTTCTTGCTCATATTCAGCAGTCTGTCAACCAGCACCCCCAGGTCATTTTCTGCCAGGCAGCTTTCCAGCCACTCTTCCCCAAGCTGCATGGGGTTGTTGTGACTCAAGTGCAGGACCTGTCACTTAGCTTTGTTAAATCAAAAAACACCATTGCCCTTGATCCACAGATTCAACCTGTCCAGATCCTTCTGTAGAGCCTTTCTACCCTCAAACAGATCAACTTTCCTGCCTAACTAGGTGTCTGCAAACTTACTATGTGTTCAACATGAAGGGAAACAACAGAGACATAATAAAAGGTATGGAATGCAGAAGGAATACAGTTTCTTATAATACAATAACCTAATAAAATAAACATCAGGCAAAAGGTTTAATTTCCAGAAAAGGAAATGCTTTCTCACAACTTTGAAGAAAACTAATTCCTTCATGGAGAAAAATACCTAGAACAAATCTATAAAATTAAAAATAGTTGAAACAAATTAGGATCATCAATGTGTGTTAGAAGGTTTTCTGTCCAGGTTGCACCTCAAAGCAATCCCTAAAGTGCCAGATACCATAAACTGGGAATTAAAATTGTCTTACACTTGACTTTTCCCCATGCTCTTGTGCCTAGCATGCAGCTATGTTTGGAAGAAAAAAAGCAAGAGGACACAGAGCTTTTTTTTTTTCTGGACTAGCAGAGTCTTTGTTAATGATGTAACAATCTGGCTCCAAAGGAAGAAATAGTCTAAGAATTTTATGAAATTATTTTATTATAGTAACATTAGTATAGTTGCCAAGTCAGGTGTTGAGAAGTTAGGAAATAACAGATGTGAAATTAGAATATTTGATCGTATGTTGAAAATCACTGTCAAATTACATATACATGAGGGATTAAATGAATTTTACACAGTCTTTTTAATTCTAGGAAATCATGCTTAACTTCGTAATATGAACTATTTTCTACTTATTTCCCTTATAGGTTTTGGATGAGATATTAGATGTATCTTAACTTTTATTTTTATTTACAGAATGTTAAAATATTTACTAATTTTTAATAGGAAATATTACTTATTTATTAAAAGATAATTACTACTACATATAATCATAACATTTTATAATAAATACGAAGTTTTCTTGTACTATGTTGTCAATCTCTGTTTCTCCTGTTTTAGTTCAATTTCATATTGCACTTATGCACATATAGCTATGCTTCAAGAATTGATGTATAATACTTTTTCAGTTTCCATTATTCTGTGGCTTTAATAGCAAGTATGTAACTATTTGTAGTTGAATCTGACGTGACACTAACTCTTTAATGTTTATTGAAGATGTCATACTGAAAACTGTAAATATAATTTTCTTCTTGATGAGCTTTGTAAATAAAATGAATTATAAAGGCCCATTGGTCTAATAACCTTGTTATGTGCACCAATGACTTGAGGTTTCTTTGGAGAAACGCATTCCTCACTCAGAAATGTTGAAAGCTCTTTTACATGTGATTATTACTTTTTTCTCAGAGGATTATCT
Source organism: Jacana jacana (assembly GCA_013400555.1). Taxonomy (NCBI): domain Eukaryota; kingdom Metazoa; phylum Chordata; class Aves; order Charadriiformes; family Jacanidae; genus Jacana; species Jacana jacana. The sequence continues at coordinate 13,760 of VZTM01033761.1, read as the reverse complement.
CCTCCTACAGATTGCATTGGATTATATGAGGAGAGCGGAGCAAACCATAAACTTACTCTTCTATTTTTGTTGACCAAAACCAGTGTGTCATTGATATTTTTTTGGGTAGAGCAGATAAGGACTAGTAGTAGTTGGTACCATAGCTTAAATTTAACCAAGACAATTTAACGTGTTATAACGTGCCTTAAGATGTTCCTTTCAGGATGCTTTAAAATCACTTTGCATTTCTGTGAGCAGATGGTAAGGTGATTGTTGGATATCCATGTGTGCATATAGAGAAACAGCAGTTAATTACATGTTTGCACAAAAAAGTGGTTATGAGTTCTCATCATCAGTTCCAGGGACAGAAATTTGACATCAGATCTCCATGCCACCTAAACAGAGCAGACACTGAATCTTTTCAATGAACCTGGTCAAAAGCATTGAATAAGGAATATTGTCATTATTCCATAATAAATTTGTAAAAAATGTATTAAAACCCTGACAAACTTTAAAAATCGCAAACTAAAAATTGATTTGACATGCTATTCACAGTGCAGACATCTTTGCGATGCTTTACAGTTTTATTGTTTGTATTTTACAAGTTCATGGTTGTACTTTATAAATATGCCAGAAATGAAACTAATTTAGTGATGCCCTGAATATTCTTTCGCCTCACAATAGTAACAAGAGAAATGAGACAAAACTAGTAAGCTTTGATAATCATGAGCAGCAATTATCATCCCCCTGTCCTCAGCACTTGTGAGGCCTCACCTCAAATATCGTGTTCAGTTTTGAGCTCCTCGCTACAAGAAAGACATTGAGGTGCATCTATATGATTCTATAAATGGTTTTCTGTAATGAAAGAAACATATTTCTGCATTGAGAGTGCAAAATGTGCCTAGTTTCTTTTCAAAAGTTATCAACATATCTTTACTGACTGAGTTAAAAGTACAAACACAAGACAATTGTTTATTTTGCTGCATATTAAAATAAGAAATCTCGTGTCGGACTCATGCAGCTATTTACCTTCCTTTACTTTCTTGATCTATCAGCCACTTTTTGTGTAGGCATGTAGGAATATTTTAATCTCTTTTGCCATTTCTGTCACACTTCAGATGATTACTGAAGTGTCATAAACAGTCAGTACTGGAGGTCACTAACCTCAGGATAGAAAAAAAAATTCATTTGCAATACTTACACAAGTGGTATTTTGTTTTTCTTTTTCCTTTTGTCACTTTTCTGAGCCCGAGGGCAGTATCATTTACTTCCTTGTGTGTTCATCTTACTGCAATAATGGCTTTCTTACTTCACTATTACATCTTTAGCTGATCAGAGCATGGTGAATCTTTAATCCAATTCCACTGTGAGTCTTCATCTCAGAAACAGTTTATCATCAGTAGACCTTTTGCTAAATAGTTGATGGTGGCACTCTTCCTCTTGCACGTAAGTTGAATTCCCTTCATCCTGCTGGAAGCAGCTTCTGACTTTTATTCACTATGGTGCTGAAATAAAGGAAGATTTGTTTCCAAATATCATAGGAAGAAGGGAGAAAAATGGAAACTAACTAGACTGAATGGTAATATCTCTTAGCCATGAAAGACAATGCAAGACTTGTCAAAGGGTGCATCATTACCTTCAGCTCACCATATCCATCTGTCACGTTCCTCAAGAATTAGCTTTAAAGCTTTTCATTATTAACAATTCAACTTAGTCTTTAACAGTATGCAATGAAATTGCTTGAAACTATTTCACAGCTAAGAATTTTTGGGCCAATATGCTCACTTCTAAAAACTTATTTCTTCTGAAGATGTTGCATAAAGAGCATATTTGGTCCATTCTGGTTTTCTTCTCCTAGAGATGACATCTATGATTTTAGTAGAATTCAATGAATCAAGCTAAGGCACCTACAAACTGCCTTGTAACAACACCACTTATAATGAGAACAGGAGCATATTTTGCAGTGATAAAAAATGACAGACCAATTACAGTGAGCCTTAAATGTTATAGGTAAATTACACACAACAGATTTTATTAGTTCTAAACTAATGATTGTTATCACTCTGTCCTTTTATTATCTCATGTCTGCTAAACTAGCATTCTTCAGTTGTTTAACACCTCCCAACTTTCATAGACAACTATATATAAAACATAACAGCAGTAACAGCAATTATACTATAAATGCAAATCTAGTACAAATACAAGATGCTAAACTCATTACTTCAACATTTTTTTCAGTATTCAAAAGTTAGAATTAGAGATTCTACAGTACAATAAATTACTAGAGCAAATGTTATTTTATTGCTGATGTAATAATAAATTAAGCTTAGAAAGTATTTCACAGGTCACAAAGTCCAAAGTCTGCCAATGAAATATTGTTTTCTACAAGAAATAGAATCACAGAACCACAGAATGGTTAGAGTTAGAAGGGGCTTTAAAGATCATTAAGTTCCAACCCCTCTGCCATGGACAGGGAAACCTTTCACTAGACCAGGTTGCTCAAAGCCCCCTCCAACCTGGCCTTGAACACTTCCAGGGATGGGGCATCCACGACTTCCACAGGCAACCTGTTCCAGTGTCTCACCACCCTCACAGTAAAGAATTTCTTCCTAATATCTGTTATAAATCTACCCTCTTTCAGATTTCAATCATTACCCCTTATCACTATACTCCCTCATAAAGAGTCCCTCTCCATCTTTCTTGTAACGCCCTTTAGGTACTGGAAAGCTGCTATAAAGTTTCCACAAAGCCTTCTCTTCTCCAGGCTGAACAACCCCAACTGTCTCAGCCTGTCTTCACAGGAGAGGTGCTCCAGCCCTCTGATTATCTCCATGGCCCTTCTCTGGACCTGCTTCAACAGGTCCTTCTTATCTTGGAGCCTCCAGAGCTGGATGCCACTGGACTCTAGTACTTGGGATCAAATTGCATATTTTTCCCTGCCTAATTTAAATTACTGAAGTTCTTGAAAGATTTCCTTAATTCTAACAGAAACAGTTCCAAAGCATAGCTGCCTGATCAAACAGCAAGGTAAACTTTATTCCTTAGTCAAGTGTAGTTCAACTGGCATTCTCCAGCAAGGTTTCATTCATCTCAGTTCAAAAAGTCCATTGTTAAGTATGTAAAGAGCAAGATCACAAAATCAAATAATAGTTAAGGTTGGAAGGGGCTTCTGGACATCATGGAGTCCAAATCCCTTGCTCAGAGCAGGATCGACTGAAGTAGGTTGCCCAGGTCTGTGCCCTCCTATGTTTTGAATATCGAGGCATGCAAACACCACAGCCTCTCTTGGGAGCCTCTTCCAGTATTTGACTGGCTTGTTCTTGTGTTCATATGAAATTTCTGGTTTTTTTTCAAGTTATGCTCATTGCCTCTTGTCCTCTCAGCAGGCTTCTCTAAGAAGAATCAGGCTTCCACTTCCTCATTCCTTCTTATCACATATTTATAAATGTTGCTAAGATATGCTCTCCCCTGCCAGGCTCAGTTCATCCCAGCTCTCTCAGACGCTCCTTCTACAAAAGGTGCTCTGGTCCGTTAATCATCTTTGTGGTCCTTCTTTCCAGTAAGTTCATGACTTTGTTCTGCTGCAGAGCACAGACTGGAATGTTCATTAGTGCTGAGCAGAGAAGAGTCACCTCCCCCAGCCTGCTAGCAATGCTTTTCTTATTGCTGCCCAGGATGCTGTTGGCCTTCTTTGTCATCATTGTACACTTCTTATTCATGGTCAAATTGCTGTGCACCAGGACCACTAAATTCCTTTTTGCAAAGCTGCTTTGCAGATGGTCAGCCTCCAGCATTTACTGGTGTGTGGATTTATTCCTCTCCAGGTACAGGACTGAAGGTGAATAAAAAGGTAGATTTTCAAATATGAGGAACAAAAATATGAGCAAGCCCTTAGTGATTTACCAAGGGCTTGCTGAAAGTTTATACTCTTTTTGATTTAAGTCTTAATATCGTAGACATGATTTGAATATATCTGCTCCTAGAGCTTAGATCCTTGGATAACTGTAATCCAAATGATCCAGTGCTTACCAAAGATCAAGACACAACTTTAGTCTCCAACTAATACAACTTCATGTGCACAGAGAAATTTCTCTCTCAGGTCCTAAAAGTAGAATTATATTTCCTGGACAAATATTCCTCTTTCGTTTTCAGATGTTCAGTTGTCCAACATGTTCCTCTAAGGCTGGCGGATGCAATACACAGTGTGAGGAGCAAGAGAGCAGCACAATTCTGGAAGGGCAAACAGAAATCAATTGAGATACACTAACATATCTAAATTGGCAGTAAATACAGATACACAGGCAATTCAATCTCATTTCCAGCATCCAAAATATCTCAGACTCCATGGTAAGTTATTATAGTTCTGCTTAACTGATTTGATGAACGCTGGTCTTGCATTCTGGAATGGAATCTAAAACCCCTAAACTTCCTCTAGAAAAGATAAAACTTATTTAGGAATCTCAATGAGGTGTTTTATGAAATACTTCAAAGAATATAACCTTTAACTTGCCAAAAGGAATTTGAGTTCTAATCTCTAAATGTCTTTAGGAAAGATAGAGTAGGAAGAAACTAGTTGAGTTCTTCAGTTACTGGGTTAGAGATTCCCAACTTCTGTTCCAGGACCCTGCTGTAAGAGGAAAGTGATAAAATAGGTAAGCATTGAGTGCTCTGAATATTTTTTTTTGTACATTTGTACACAAGACTGTCTTCTAGAAAGTTAAGCATATAAACTGAATTTCCTTTATGGTAAGGAAGACATTAAAGCCAAGTCTGCCTCACTCTTTGGATTAGTGTATGTAACTAGAAATACAAGGCCTAGGGCTTTCTGAAGAAGAGTGACGGAGATTTTGTTTGTGTGGTAGGTTGGTTTGGCTCACTACTAGGTTCCCACAAAGCCACTTTGTCACTCTCCTCCATAAACAGGACAGGGGGAAAAAATATAATAGTTTCATGGACAGGCTGGAGTGTTGGGCAGGGAGAAATTTAATGAAATATAACAAGGGCAAGTGTAGAGTCTTGCATCTGGGCAAGAACAACCACAGATAGCAGTATAGGTTGGGAATCAACCTGTTGGAGAACAGTGTAGGGGAAAGGGACCTGGGGATCCTGGTGGACAGCAGGATGACCATGAGCCAGCACTGTGCCCTCATGGCCAAGAAAGCCAATGCATCCTGGGGTGTATTAGAAGGGGTGTGGTTAGTAGGTGGCGAGAGGTTCTCCTCCCCCTCTACTCTGCCCTGGTGAGACCCCATCTGGAATATTGTGTCCAGTTCTGGGCCCCTCAGTTCAAGAAGGACAGGGAACTGCTGGAGAGAGTCCAGGGCAGGGCCACCAAGATGATTAAGGGAGTGGAGCATCTCCCATACGAGGAAAGGCTGAGGGAGCTGGGTCTCTTTAGCTTGGAGAAGAGGAGACTGAGGGGTGACCTTATTAACATTTATAAGTATGTTAAGGGTGAGTGTCAGGAGGATGGAGCCAGGCTCTTCTCAGTAACATCCAATCATAGGACAAGGGGTAGTGGATGCAAGCTGGAACAGAGGAGACTCCAGTTAAATATGAGGAAAAATTTCTTCCCAGTGAGAGTGACTGAACACTGGAACAGGCCGCCCAGGGAGGTTGTGGAGTCTCCTTCTCTGGAGACATTCAAAACTCACCTGGATGTGTTCCTGAGTGATCTGATCTAGGTGTTCCTGCTCTGGCAGGGGGATTGGACTAAATGATTTTTCAAGGTCCCTTCCAATCCCTGATATTCTGTGATTCTGTGATTCTGTGATTACTGTCATGAGCAAAACAGAAGGACAAAACAAACTTGGCCTGGAATAATTAATTTAATTTACTGTCAATTATTTTTAAACAGTGTATAGTAGTGAGAAACAGGAACAAAACTAAGATCACCTTCCATCCATCCTTCCCTTCTTCCCGAGCTAAGCTTCATTCCTAAGTCTTCTACCTCCTCACCATAAGCAGGGTCAGGGGTTGAGGTCAATTCATAACACTTTATCTCTTCTGCTTCTTCCTCCTAATACTTTCCCTTGCTCCAGCACAGAGTATGTCCCATGGGATACAATCCTGCAGGAACTGCTCCAACACTGGTCCTATTTTGAGAGCTGCAGCAGCATGGGTCTTCTCAATGGGGTGCAGTTCTTCAGGAACAAACTGCTCCAGTGTTGTCCCCCATGGGCTACAGTTCCTGCCAGGAGCCTACCATGGCATAGGTTCTCCACGTGGCCACAGCATCCTCTGTGTGCATCCACCTGCTCTGACATAGTGTCCTCCATGGGTTGCAGGGTAGATATCTCTCCACTCTGGACCTCCATAGGCTGCAGGGGTAGAACCTGCAGCACCACAGTCTTCACCGTGGGCTGCAGGGGACTCTGCTCTAGCACCTGGAGCACCTCCTCACCTTCCTTCTTCACTGACCTGGGTGTCTGGGGGGTTGTTTCTCTCACATGTTCTCACTCCTCTCTCTCAGCTACTGTGCAAAATATTTTACCCTTTCTTAAATATGTCATCACAGAGGCATTACCAGTATCACTGATGGGCTCAGATTTGGCCAGCAACAGGTCTGTCTTGGAACCTTACGGAACTAGGTCTGTCCAACATGGGTGCACCTTCTGATGTCTTCTCAAAGAAGCCACCCCTTCAAGGCTACCAAAACCTTATCATGTAAACCCAATACACTCTGTTTATTCAAGACCTATGTAGAAGTGTGTGCCTGCTTGTATATTAAGTAATTTTCATAGTAGGGGTCATATATTTAGCCTAGCCTACACCTTCCTCTGATGCCTTTGTAGGAACAGAAACTTAGCTTTTGAAAAAAAAATGTAGGCCACAAATGCATCTGATCTTACCAAAATAATAGAATTTTGGCAGCACTGAAAAAGAATTGTTGAATCGCGTGAGATGAGCCTTATGATACAAGCTTGGACATTGTTCGTAAATGAATACTTGCCCCTAGGGTAAATTATCTATTGATTGTCACAAGAAAGCAAGACATATTTGAAGACAAACGAGCCCCAGTGTTCTAGTCTTACACAATTTCTCTCCTCTGTTCATGCAGAGCCCGTTCTTCCTCATACCTTGCAGGCTGCAGGCTGTGGTCTGTCATATTTATTACACACCTCAACAATAAAAATGCTTGTTATTAAAGCAAACCATAAAGCAGATGTATGAAACCTAGAGAGAGAGCAAGCACAGTTTATGGTATTAGTTTGAACACATTCTCTGCCCATGAATCAAGTTGGAAAGCCATTTGAATACTGTTCATACTAAGTCTCTAAACCAGCAATATGAAAATGCATCTTATTTTCATTTCAGTTGTAATAGCTTCAGTATAATTCCATTAACCTTGCTGTATTTCAGGATAACTAAGTTAGAAGTTCATTTACATACATAATTAATTTGTTTATATTTGAATACTGATGTTGTCACATCATATATTAATGAAATAGTAAGCTAAGGAGCAGTTTAAGGACTTTGCCTACTGTATACATTTATTTCAAAGCAAAGAAAAATCACCTTAGTATTAATGTTTGTGTATCAGGGCCATATGTATACCTTGAAATTTGAAATTCAGATGTGGTGGTCTCCAAATCCTGAAGGAAACCACATTTGGGTGGACAATTGCAAATGCAAGTGCAGCTGCAAAAGTGTCTAGTCAAAATGTCTGAAGTTCTAATGTGCTTCTGCTTACATGATACATGTCTTATAGCTATACAACTTAATAGAATATTTCTGAATTTTACTTGCATGAAGTCAATTGAAGAAATAAATTTCTGTCCTTGAGTTCAAAGCCAATAGCATCTAAACCTGAATATGGGAGCAGAGGGACCAGCTTTGTAAAACATTGGGGATAGAACATCTTTTGCCCCAGAAAGGCACAGAAAAATTTACTGGTGTCTGGGCTCAGAAATAAACAAGGCAGAAAGATGACCAGAACAGATCTGGCTAACACCAGCTGTGCACTTACTTTGTCAGTGACGTGATGATGACAAAGAAATTACATTAAAATAAATTAAATAGAATTGGTTGCTCCTTGGACATAGCCACTGCTTGTGAAAGTAGTCAGGTGCGGTTAGTGAGGCCATGAAAGAGGCAATTAAAGGAGCCAAATAGAGACTTGACTGTTCATTTACAATAAGGACACCTTCAACTATACTAAAACCCACCCAAATAAAAACCCTCATAAAAACAGAAGCCAAATTACACAACCAGAGAAGACATGAAGCAAGATATTAGATTAAAGCCATTTGCATTATGTATGGTGATGGAAGTATTAAATGTACCTGGAGAGTTCACTCAGAAGGGAAATTGACTAAGGCAGAGGAGGAAGAGGAGGAATTAATGCTCATATTTACAGCCCTTTAGAGCTAAAAAGAGCACTGCTTCCACTATTTCATGTCTTGTGGCCTGAAGAAAACCTCTCAAACCTGGGTAAGAGGATCTTTTTAACTGTATATAAAGTTTTGCTTTAGAGGTTCAAAGCAATATTGAAGCTAAAATCTTCACTGATAAGCTGTATCAGCATTAGTTACCACCATTGCTAGGAAATTTTTTGTTATTTAAAATTGAATTTTCTAAAATCCCTGTCCAACTACTGACTTTTTATTTCTTTCTCAGTAGTGTGAAAACCCTTCGTCTTTATATTTCAGCTTTTCCTCCATATTTAAGAACCCATAGTCTTTGATCTAATCAACGTCTTCAAATTATTTTTTTTTTCCTCATAAATTACTGTATTAGTTTATTAAGCTATGCAACCAAAGTCTTTCTCACAGCTCTCTGGGTTGTTTTAGAACTACTTTGAATTTTTGTTAATGATTTGTAGAGAAATGGGTTACATAAGAAGACATATTATTCCACCAAAAGGCTTACTGACAGTATAGAGCACAATAATTTCACTTTTGTAGGATTTTCTGTGGCAAATTTTGCTATGTGTTGCACTAATATTATGTAATGAGAAAAACAACTAGCATAATTACTAAATCCTTCTTTAATTCACTTATCTTCAAGGCTAAACATCCAGTTGTGTAAATATAGACTCTTATTTGCTCCCAAGTGCAACCTAACAGGGCACTTTTTGATAGAAAGGGAAGTAACCATTTCTTCAAGAGCTTTATGCACTTTAGTAACTGTGTTGCACCTCGTTATTTATTGCACCTGCAATCTGTTATCTATGCATTTGACTATAATGATTTCAGTATCATTGTCTAGATTATTTATAAAAAGATTTATTAAATACAGTAGAAGGCACTTAACTCAAAGTACTTCTGAATAGCTCCCTTGTAACACCTACATCTTTAGGTCATTCAGTAAGTATTTTTAAAGCTGTATGATTTATACCCTCCTAATTTCAAACACTATAAGTTTAAATCAAGTGCCATTATGTGCTATGTTGGATGCTTTAAAGAACCTTTAATATTCTACACCAGAATAGTAGCCTTTATTAACCAGAAATATATTGCTTAGAAGATGGACAGCAAATATCTTGAATGGCATTTAAATTTTCCAGAATTGAGACAATACATTATGGTTTTAGTCTCTAAATATTTTTTGGCAGAGCCTCAGATAAATCCTATCATGAAATTCTGTGAACTTAGGCCATCCCTGCTCTTTAATTATTGTTGTTTCTAATACTCTCCCAGTACTAGAAAAACTTACTAATGCCCTAATTCTTTGAAGTTCTCAACTCTTTTCAATTCTCATTAAAAGAAATAAAAATAATTTGAATAGTTTCCAGGCTAAATCTTTTAGGACATTTGGAGTACATTTTCATGAAATCACTACATCTAAAAATTATTGTAATGTGCTTGTGTTCCATCACACTCTTTTTTTCATGGTACAATACTTTGAGGCATGCCTCTCTGCAGAACAGAAAAGAAAAGTTTAATAACTTTTATTTAATAACTTTTCAATAACTTATTTAATAACTTAATAACTCTGAAGTACCACATCTTGATAATTTGATCCTCTATGAATTATACCTGGAAAAAACTTGAAAAATCCAATGGTGTTGGTAATCAAACATGAAATAATGTGGAACAGTTTGGATTAGAGTTGTGAAGAACTCAGAGAAAAAAACAACCAGATCAGCCTGTTACTGTCTCATACTGAAAACTCACCACAGAATATTCTCATTGGTGGAAACCTGTGCTTCAAAATCAGCTTTCATCGAAGAATATGATTCCTTGTCATTCTGGAGCATTATGAACTATTGATTTTGAGCTATGGTTTTTTGGGGGTCTTTTTCTAAAAGGCCCAATCTGAAGACTCTCTTAACATTGTGCCTTATTTGAATTCAGAGCCCTCTTCTGCCAAGATGCTTGTCATAGCCAAACGTAGGACAAGGGAGGGAAAAAGGGAACCAGTGTGGCGATCAATTTAATGGATTATTTTTTTTTAAGTTAGCTGTTGCCTTAAGCAGCATAACTACACAGACTATACTTCCAGCTCCCTGTTTTTTTTTGTTTCAAGTTCTTGTGCCTTTTCTGATCTCTGACTGCTTTCCAGAGGAAACAATATATTGTAATTCAGTTGCTTTTCTCTTGTGAGAGAAGATACAGGGGAAGACAGGGAGAAAAGTGACTACAGGCATATCACTTCAGGTGAGAGAGACAAAAACAAAAGCAGAGTGCTCAGCTGCCCATCTGCCTCGAGTATGTTCCTTGCTCTGGTAACTTCATGGGTGAGCAATTCAAACAAGCTACTTTAATGAATTGCATGAGCTGCAGTAGTCATCCACGCACGCTTTTATCTTAACCTACTTGCGAAATAAGGTTTATGAGCTTAGGCTACCCTCATGGTGTTTCAAAAGTTACTAAAGGTCAAAGTTAACTTTGTGCTATAGTTTATCAGGCCAGGAATATATGCATGATCAATAGATTGAGAACAATTCAGTCTGGACCATGTGATTTTCAAAATAAGAACATTTTTAAATAGTAATGAAATATTTCAGTACTTCAGAAGCGTCTACTCTATGAATACCTCTATACTGTACCTAATATAAAAACTTCAGTGTGAATTAATTATATCTTTTGTATACAACCTAAACTAAGGCTCCCATAAATCCCTTTTGCCCTCAAGACAGCAAACACTTTAAGTCCTTTTAGGAAGAACCTGAGGGCACCTTGAAGGAATAATCTGCAGACTATTTTCTTTTTTCCCTACTTGATGTCACTGAAATGGCAAATAGAATACCTGAAGGCTACATAGAAATGTTGCTGCCTGTAGATTGGGTACATTGCAAATTCCCATTACCATCCAGGAATACCAGCAGGTTTGCCCCAGAGCTAGCCTTTGGGGTAATTCAACAAGCAAACAATGTAGATGTAGATGGGCAGCTCTGCTGGCCTTGAGGCTACCCTGAGGGCTGCTCTACGTAGTAACATAGATGCAGCATCTGGGACTCTGCATGCAATCACTGAAGCAGCCTGTATTTTCAGAGATGATGCTTGAGGCTTGTGGCTCACCACTTATGTCTTGCTAAACAGTCAGTTCACACTTTCAAAGCCTTCAGAAACTGTATAGCGATAAGCCTGTTCAGCTGTGAGCTATAATGGAGATGCAAACATGGGTGCAAGTGAGATAGGACTGATGAGTATTTTGAAGAAGAAAAGAAATAGCTAATACAATGACAGCATTTGGGAGACTGTGACAGAGTATAAGGCTAAATGAGAATGGGTCTGATCCCCTTGTCGTGTACCAGTGCCATGAATGCCTGCCATTGTCTCTGCTTTTGACTAGTACTTTTCTTGCATTCTTTTCCTTCCTAACCATTAGAAAGAGATCTCCAGTTCATTCAAGTCTTAAAGAGCACAACTAACATTTAAATGTTTTTTCTTACATACGTAGCTTTAAGAAGATATGGAAGTGAAAAAAATAATTATAATTTTGCTGCAGTAGATATCACCGTTTAACAGACTCTTCTCTAGTTGGTCTTATTTACATGTAATATATGTAGAATAAATTGTTTAATGGCTTTTTTTCTTACTGGACATACTAGCTTACGGACAGAACAGCATCATTTGTTAGATAGTGCTGAAGAGCAAGTTTTTCAGCTCATTAAAATCTTGCCAATAATAAACTGCAGTTAGTGAAGGAGAAGGCATTGTGTTATACACCTTGTCATTCAGCTAAAGGTTTCTATCCATTTGCATTAATTTAAAATGCCACATTGCAGGAGTTTAATTAGTTTAATTGTAGCTCTTGGTGTTCTGGGTGAGTTCAGGCTTCGATACTATTCTGAATACTTAAAATTCTCCTGGAGTTTGTCTCATCACAATTTGGATGGCATCAAGTTGCTGCTGGAAAGCAAGAAGGAGTTATGCAGTGGCACCTGATGGGGGATTTAAGCAATCAGAGGAAAGTAACACCCACACATTTTAAATTAAATATTCATTTTTTGTAAATCCCAAAGAAGGATCTCCTGAATAGCATTTCCCATTAATCCGTTATGAAGTCATAGAAGCGTATTAGGCTAAATAATTTCCCATATAATTATCCTGTTTAAACAAGCCTGTTGCTTTAAATCCATGGCAGGTATATAATATTATAAATACAAACCCCCTTTGAATTCTCTGTTAGAGTTTATGAATTCATGAAGAAAAAAAAATACTTAAATTCTTGGCCTATTAGGCCATATAGAAGCATGAGACATAAATGAGACCACAAGTTTTAATATTTCACTTAATAGGAACAAACATTACCTCCCCTACCCTCACTTCACAATACCATATCTATACAAAATGTCATATTGCCATATTCCTAATAACTACCATTAATGACTGGATTCTTTTAATCTAAAGATTGGATTCTCTTTACTTGTGAGTTCTAATCTTTCTCACCTGGGAAGAAAAAAGAGTGTACGTAGAAACTCACTTCAACTTGTGAAGCCTGAAAGTTTTCCTCTTGTAAATTCATTTGAAATGAATTTACTGAATTCATTGATCCTAGTTACTGAATCTTGATCCTAGTTACACTAAAGAGCTAGACATAGTGAATAATTTTATTTTTTTTTCCAGTTTGTATAATATTGAAAAC
>VZTM01033758.1:169561-204700 GCA_013400555.1 Jacana jacana | reverse complement strand
ATAATTAGGAGGGATAATGATGACTTGGTTTTGATGTAGAGCAGACTGTCTGCACCACCCAGAGTGAAGTCCATGTTGTTATTCAAGTGTGATCATTCTGATAGAAGAAAGGAGGGATGAGGCGGGAAGGCGGCACTTAGTCTCTTCTCTTAGGAAGATTCCTCTGAACCACTTCCCTTCCTTTTGGTCCAAAATAATCTGGGTTCTCTGTCTTGCAGGTCATTAATTTATTATCTTGACTGCTTTTATGCACAGAATTTAGGGTATGTCTTTATGGGTAGCTCAGGAACTAATATCCAGGTCTGAGAGTGTTTGTTGGGCTAGTCTGAGTTCAGTATCAACTACAAAAATCATACTTGAATTAGCAATGCTAATGTCCTCAAACAAGGACACCTGTCTATATAAGGAACAGATTTTTCCAGAGTCAAAATCCTTGGAATCTTAGTAGGGTAAGTGGAAACTTGGAGAGGTCATCTAGTCCCAAAGCAACTGGCTAAGGCAAACCATTCCTGACAAACCATTGCCTAAAAAAAAGGGATGGTGGGGAAAAGGGATATAAGAGATATTTAATATTCTCTCCTATTCAGGCTGGAGTCAGGCTTCACACCCCATGCTGTTATTCCTCATGTATGGATATGACAGCCCTCTTTGTGCTTCCCAGTAAGTTGTGATTGATCTTGCCTATACTTTGAAACAAGCATTTGTGCAAAACATGGAAAGGCTTTGATTGACTAGCAGCAGTCAAATTCTCATAACTTAAATCTAAAGAAGAAGTGTTTATAGGGTATGTTTTATCATAAGGGATGCACAGTATCTATCAGTGCTTCAACTGTTAATAGGTAACTAGAGATATATCATCTGAAATGTATGAAGAAAGAGTGCATTTTCCCATTAATAATGTTGAGTTTTCTCAGCTAATGAGCAGGTTCTGCAAATCCATTTCATCAGCTTCAGCTGGACCATTTATTACTAGGAATCTGCAGATTTGAATCTTAACTATATAGAAGCCATGCTTGCTTTCTATGGAACGAAAGGGTAATCCCTCAATTGTTCTTCCCATAAGGGCTGAATGCTCAAACTTTGCCTGTGTCAGCTGCCTCCTAACCAGCTACGGCAAGTTTATTTTTAGTGAGTGAGAGACTGAAAGTTTCATTTTGAGAACTTCAAACAAAGTATAAATCAAGATAGTTTAGTGATAAAAAAAGCTTGGCTGGGGACTTCTATTGGCTTTTCCATATGAAATACAACATGAGTTTTTGTTTTGGTTTGCTAGGGTTTTTTTATGGGCACAAATGTTATTTTTCACTGGCTGTCAGAAATGGCCTGTTTCAGCTTCTTGTACAATTGACCATTGTGATAAGTCAGTGAGTTTGTCCTTTTTATCCATTAGACTGAATAAACACTGGGATTTTGTTCATCTTTTAAAACCATTATATGGCATTTCCCAGAGGAGGTAAGCTCTTTATTTACTTGTGCAGCCACGCTTTGAAATATGGCATTTTGAATCATCTCCTTTTTCCCAAAAAATCATTTCCAGCAAACCAAGGGTTTAGCTTTATATAGAGGTTTTAATGGCTAAACCAATTCCTTAATGAAGGCACACTGTAAGTTTAATTAAACACAGGGCTACTACAAGATTAGATCTGTTAATCTTGACAGCACTTTCCAGAAAAAGTTTTGACAACCAACTGCTGAAAATAGCTGCAGAAAACCCTCAATGAAAACCAGCAGTAAAAAAAACCAAAAAGAAACCAAAAAAACCTCCTGTAACAAAACAAATCCTGAAGACTAATTCAAACGAGTGTGAAGAAGGAAGAGCTGAAGACCCAATCTCATCTTAGATTAATGCTGACGTCTTTGTAGAATAATTTCTTTTGATGATCTAAGAGACCTGTCTTGATACTTTATATAACTTGTTATTTTATATCTATTTAAAGCTACAGCAGAGATTTGAGTGTGAAATACTTTTTCAATTTGAGACAAACCCGGCATGAGGACTGTACAAAGAAGAAGATATTTCAAAGAGACACAAATACAGGATTTTCAGGTGTGACAGGTATTTCTTTAGTAAGGTCTTTGAAAAGTTGAAACAAGACGAAAAGAGAAAAGAGGTGACACAAAAGAGAAATACTTCATCAGGAACTACCAAAGGTGGTGTTGAATCCAGTGATGCTGCCCTTGGTGTTTATAAAGATTATTTAACCAATAACTATTAAAACATAAAAAAAAAATAGAAAATATTTCCATCTTGGTATTCTGTCAATTGGGTGGAGATTCAGTTGATTAAAAAAAAAAGTTTCTGCCATTTAAGATACTTTAACACCATGAAGCGAGAATACCTTCTCTCCCAGAGGTCTAATGTCTTATTTACAATTCCTATGAAGGCATCTCAGATGTTCTGGAACATCTTAAATAGGATGGGTGTGCTTACATTTAGGCAACTGACTGTTGTGCTAAGTTATGGATTGAACCTTCAGATTTTTTCTGGAAAAAAGCCATAACCAGGAAGAGAATTTTCACCTGCCTCGGGTATACTTGAGTTATCTTAAAAAAAGCTGGTGAGGTTGCTTCTAGGAATATAGTTAAAATAGAGCATGGCACCAACTAAATCTCAAATATTTGTTCAATTTCTTGTGAGGATTGAACATGTTTCTGGTGAGTTCTATGCTGCAATGGTTAGATGAATAGCAGTATTCTGGAGAGAAACTAGTTAAACTAAAGTTGTCGTGAATATCCATTTGCTGCAGCTTACATGTGGGATGCACCCTTGAGGGTGCAGCCACAGTCATTGATAGCAGCCCTTGATCTCATGACTCTTCTGAGTAGCTGTACAGCAACAGTACATTGGGCTCGTTTGAGACTTGATGAGGGAGAGCAGCAGATTACCTGGAAACCCAAAGCTGTCAGGTGCTTGTTCAAGATAAAAAAAGATATTCAGGTTGACAAACACTACAACTATAAAACCCATGGTGACTTCTTGTGGCAAAGGTTAAAGCTATATTGAGCAACTCCGGTAAGACTTACTTGGATCTCCTCAACCCCAGACAATTTGTTTTCAGGGCTGTGTTGTAGCACAGACAGTAATTGGGTTACAAAAAGAAGTACACCTTGCAGTGGATAGAGAAGAGGTATTGCACTGTGTAGATCTGGCACATGGTGGGTAGTTGACATATCTACAGGCCCTGGTAAGAAAGGTGGAGCCATGTTTAATGGACACAAAATGGAACACTGGAAGTTCCATCTAAACATGAAGAAAAACTCCTTTACTTGGAGTGTGGCAGAGCGCTGGAACGGGTTGCACAGAGAGGTGGTGTAGTCTCCTTCTCCGGAGATATCAAAAAACCTGCCTGGATGCTTTCCTGTCCAATGTGCTTTGGGTGACCCTGCTTTGGCAGGGGTTTGGACTAGACTATCTCTGACGGTCCCTGCCAAACCCCTACCTTTCTGTCATCCTGTTTGAGTGTCTGTTTATTTTACTATGAGGCTTGGACTATGTCTCGCTGACCAGGGAGGGAGTTGAGGGATTTATCTTCACTAGGTCTGTCTGTGGGATGAGGTACCTGGCTGGGCTCAGCGGTGTATTGGGCCCCTTGAGCCAGAATTTTTCCTGGCTCTTGTTCTGCAGTTTCACAGGTGCTTCTGTGTTCCTGAGTACTAGTGGCTCATAAGGCAACAAAGAGGTCAATGTACCATTGCCAACCATTTGTTTGTGACCAGATATCTCTATACATGTATTTCACATATACTCCAATCGCTAGGGCAGCCTTTGCTTTTATCAGCTTGGTCATTGCTGAACATGAACACTCTGTCCATTTAACTTTTTCAGAACAGAATATGAGTACAGAGGATTAACTCACTGGTGGGGTGACCCGGTCCTCCTGAGCTTGCAAAGTGGAAAGAAAGAGAAGTCTGATTATTAAAATCACATTTCAAAATATGTCCCTGCAGTGACAGAAGGACTTGAAAAATCCCTTCTGATTAGTAAGGTCATCAGAATTATTTGTATTTCTAGAAATTATTTGTCTGAATATTGATGGTTCTAGTTTGGAAATTTATATTGGCAAGTTGTGAAACAGATTTTTGAAATCTAGTTGGAGTAAAGTACTAAAATATCATGGAGTACTACATCCTTGATTGATTTGGAAATATAAATTTCATCTATTACTAAACTTTACACGCTTTTACTTTTAAACAGTTTTAATATTACATGCGTCTAAAATGAAATACATGTAATTCCACTTGAAATGTGAGTTCATGTTTCATCTGAGGTGAAATGAATATTTTCATTCAACCACAAACATTTTTCTACTGACACTTTTGATTCATTAGAAAAGCATCACAGTGGACTGTTTTGGGGTTTTGTTTGTTTGTTTGTTTGTTTGTTTGTTTGTTTAATTTTTGTTGTTTTCTGGTTGGTTGGGGTTTTGTGTGTGTTTTTTGTTTTTCAATAACTCAAAAAAATTGATGTGCTTATAGATCTGTGTGGGACACCAATCTAGTTTTTGAACAATCAAACCCCAAATACCTGATCTCTCCAAACCAAAAACTCTTGCCTTTTTCTTAGGCATGGCTGGGTATACATCTCACTGATTTCACACAGGAAAAGATAATTAACAACACAGAACTGAAGAAAAGAGGTGTGTGTAGTTACACCATGAAAGGTTGCTGAATGCAAGGGATGGGACTTATAAAAGCGCAGAAGCACAGCAGGTGTCTAGGTGCTTCAGTAAATCACGGACACCCAAGAGAATGCCCACAGAACCTAGGGCAACAAAGTGCAGATAACTTTGAGCTCTCTCCAGCTGAACTTGTAAAAGAACAGAAAAGGGTATGGCTGTTCTGAGACTGCACTGCAGTAAGTTTTGGTGCCCTCAATAAGTCCTTGTTGAAGCACCTGATAGGTGGATTGCACTACCATGTTACATGCCTATGGACACAAGGAGACCCAAGATCCAGTTCCATGCTTCTCTGAGGAGCTAAGCCACTTAAGTCAGATGTTTCTCATAATTTAACTCTAAAAGATTAAGCCTTTTTACTTAACTCATTCTTTCTTCCAGTTGGCAACAGCTGTTGGAGCTTCCAAAATATGCAGCAGACATATACTGTAAGCTGACAGACAAACTCTTCTGTCTTATTGGTACCATCAGTACCCAAGTCATATATTTGCTATCAATTGAGTTAGTCTTTCCCAGTCTGATTTAATGTTTTACTGTGCTGGCATGAGAACTTAATCAGCCATTGCTTGGACAAACAAATACGATAACTACTGAGATAGAAGAAAGAATTCAACCTAGACCAGTGCATTGCTAGTTCAAATATTATCTGTATTTAACCTTTCTCTGCACAGGTTAGAATCTCATATTATTCTCTCAAGACTTTGATTCTTGTTTTCCTAAATAATTATCTGGACTACCTGACTTTGTGCTTGGCTATCAAACTTGCTGAGTTAGGGACACCAAGGAAAGGTTAATGTGTTCTCCTGTTGCTGATTATGTCAGAATGGGCTAAGTCTGTGAAATATAAATATCCAGGATGCCAAAGCAAATATTCCAATTCCCTTGAACTCATTAGCAAAAGTTTATTTTAGATGTGATGGGATTTGAGCTATTACTCCAGAATGGAATATATGGATAGATTAGGGTGAATGGAATTCATGCTAACGTGGGTTAGTAT
Source organism: Jacana jacana (assembly GCA_013400555.1). Lineage (NCBI taxonomy): Eukaryota > Metazoa > Chordata > Aves > Charadriiformes > Jacanidae > Jacana > Jacana jacana. The sequence continues at coordinate 199,027 of VZTM01033758.1, read as the reverse complement.
CTATTGGAACTTAATACTTCCGTACTGAAAGCTCAAAAATGCCCTAATTTATGAATGCATTCTTAGATACAAATATTTTGTGTGGGTTTTCATCACTTATAGGTTGATTTTTTTTCTTTCAGTCCTTTCTGAGTTTCTATGGTGAATGGAAATAAGGTAAATCCATTAACTGGCTCATATTTCACACTAAAAGGGGAATGACAGCAATAATTCAGTGTAAGCAGTACATAGGAGCATGAACACCATGTAGAAAGTCATGTAGCTTATGCAGCTTAAAGTTAAAACGTGAGCAGCACATCAGAATCTGAGGAAGTATCTGCTGCATTTTTGTTTCTCTGTGAACCGCAAGTCCGATATGGTACTTTGTTAACAGAGTGAGCTGCCACTCAGGCTCAATTAAGCTGCCAGAGCTGTAAGATAATAATAGCAGAAAATTCTTGGAAGATAAATTCAAGATGGTAACTACAATTGGACTTCACTGCACTGATTACAGTTAATTATGTTGTGAATCGTACTTTATAATAGAGCTGAAATACACTTAATTTTTTTCTTACTAAAAGAAGTAGTAGAACAAAACATCTTATCTCGCTTTGCTTCCATGCCATACCCAATACATTCACTCTTGAACTTACTCTGTTTATAGCTTGCAAGGGACGAGGTTTATTTGAACTGGTTATGTTTTGAGTTCATGTGGGTTTCTGCCTCCAACTGCAGAATGTACTCCACAAGTTCTCGTGTCACTCCGCCTGGCTATTCTTTTTGTTGCCGTGCCAGGGTTTATCACCACTCACTTCTGGATAGTGTTAATGATGCAGTCACTTCCTCTCTGCCAAACAACCGTAACATTCACCAGACTTCCCTGCATGTTACGGAGCAAGTCAAGTGTCATTACCTGAAATGGCAAAAAAAATTAAAAATAATTTTAAAAAAAGTTAATCCTGTTTATAGAAAGAATTTTGATACATACTGAACACCCTTTTGAAAGATTAATGCAAGGAAAAGCAGTCGTTTTGGGTATCTTAGCAGAATTTCAGCTGACTGATGCTTCCTAAAACCCAAGGTTTTTTTAAAAAAATGTTATAGAAATGAACTCTTCATTTTCATCTTTTATTGCAACAAACACTGTATTTTCAAGGGAAATGAAAATCAAGCTAACAAATGATGGAGAGATGAAATTAATGATATGTCACTGCCCAGTGCAGTGGTGTGGTCAAGATGGACAATTCTCAAACAACCACAATTCCCAAGTCATCTCTTCTCATTCGTAACGCATAAAATGTATTTTATTAAGGGGGCCACATGGGAAGAGGTGGGAACTATAAAATCTTACAACAAATGCCAAGGCAGACAGAAGAAATGTGCTTGTATATATGCAACTGAAATCCTGAAAAAAAAATATTTGAGGAATCCTGAGAAACAGAAATAGCTGTAGAACTTGTGTTGAAGATAAACAGTTTTACCACAACAAATTTCTTAGCAATTGTTTAAAAGATAATGATGTTTACTTTCAGAAAAAAATACTGCTATGGTGCCAACTACACCAGTTAGAGCAATTTCCCAAATATTGTATCACCTTACTCACTTAGACTTGACTCTATGTGAGAAAATAACTCCCATTCCTCATGGCTGTAGAGAGGTGTTGTAAGTCGGAGCCTCCCAGTCCTCTATGATACTGAATTCAGCTGATTCAGTACACTGGCCCAGAGGATTCCCTTATTTTCTTTCCAAATTGCTTGGAAAATTGATGCATGAGCATGTCTGTTGAGTAAAGTAAGCTTGTTGCAGAGCCACTTTTGCTATGTGAAGAGAACTAGAGGTCAACATCCTAAATGGGACATAGATGACTCTTAGAATCTTAGAATCTTAGAATCTTAGACCTTTAAGATCATCCTCTGTAATCTTCACGTTTTTTTCCAAAGACGTATTGAAATGGAATTTAAATCTAAAGGCATGTTCAGAGAGGAACTTTATTCTAATGAGACTTTTTAGCATGGATTCTTTCTCCTGAGTTTGGACTGGAAAACCCATCTTAGCCCAAAGAAAGCTTCATAGTGGAAGTTTTGTGAAAACCCATCTTCCTCCTAAAAATGTTCTGTCTGACCAAATCTGCACCTCACAGACTTTGTCCAGCTCTATTTTGTAAAGCTCATTATCTACTGGGTCCATCCTTCATGCATTCAGTTATGTCTGAGGGTATGAGAAGAAAAGGCTTTTATATCTCTGGAATTTATAGCAGCTCCTGCATAAGTGCAAAGTGGACAGGTCAGCAGACATCAGTCAGAACTTTGCAAGCTGAAGCTTAGACACACACAGCTTCCAAAAGCAGTTTTGAAGTATGGAGAGGAAAAAAAAATTAAAAGTGTTTTACCTCTTTCAACCTTCAGTACTCCTCTTCTGTCACCTTATTGGCAATTTTGACTAATTTCTAACAATGCACTGGTATCCTTTTCCCAGTTCAACCAGTCCCCACCAGCCCTCTTCTGAGGAAAGAGCCTGGTCTCTCTCAAGAACTTACACAAACCAGAGAACACAGCTTAGCAGATCTTAGTTTGACACCAAATCTGAACTAACAAAGAGTGTGTCTTTTAGGCAACCCAGGGGAGATATGATGCTTTAAACTGCTCTGATCTTCAGCCAAAAGGGGGACTTTTGACTCCATAGACTCGGGAACCAGGATTTTCAAAGGAGATTAAGAAATGTCTCCACAGCACCTTAATGTTCATAGTGAAATGTCAGAGAAATGGAAATTCAATGTTCATTAGACACTAAATTTTCTTTATCTCCTGTGGAAAAGATCTCGGCTTTAAAGAATAAAAAGAGCTAAATTTACAGTTCTTCACTGCACATTAGCATCTGGGTTACTGTGATTTACAACCAATTGTCAGTTTATTCATTTGTGTTTCCTTTTTTTGGTGAGTTTAACGGGAGCTTAACCTGTTAAACAGCTGTTGCCTGAAACACCTACTGAGACCATTGAAACATTCAAGGGTCTAAAACAGTATAAAAGAATAGTGTTCTCAAGTAATTATAGATATATAGTTCAGAATATTTCATATAAAATTGAGCAATGGGCCAATTGTTTTTACTAAGTTGCAACCTCAAGGCATCAAGGTGTTTTTGTAGCTATACCTTAAGTGTTATAAGCTTCAACTGTTCTGGCACTTGTCTTAGAAACAGCACTTTGTGAGATTTTCGAGAGAGCTATCTGAAAGCAAGACTTTTAAAAAATGCATAATATTAGCATATCCTTCCATCCTTTCTTCAGTGAAGGATATTTCTGAAAAGGAAAAACTGACCCACGTCTGAAGGGGCATGCAGACACCATTTCAGATGAATGTATTATAAATTCAATCTACTCACCTCCTTCAGTGTTGGACTCTATGCAGCAGCAACTCTAGAAGGACTGGGTGAAGCTTAGATGGTCACTAAAAGCCTCGTAAAGCCTCTGCAGCTTAGGTGTGAGGCCCATTGGATTGGTGTAAAGCCTACTGGAGTGTACACCAAAAGGTATTAATGACGGTCAGACTGAGACGAAGACCCTTTTCAACAGGGAGCTGGGAAATTGGAGAAAAATCAGAAGCTGTGATGGCATTTCTTTAGCAATATCCCTGTAGGAGTTCAGCGTTATCTGGGTGTGGGCAGAATGAGCTGCTAAGCCACGTCTCCTTTCTCTTTCCAAAGCCTGGGAAACTAACCCAAAACAATCTTTTAAAATGCAATTTTATGACCAGGCAAAAGCTAAAGTGTGGAAAATGTATCAATGCAGGCACACCTACTTGCTTGCTGTTTGCTGCAGTGACTGATGATAACCTAGCTTCCTTACCAACAAAGCAAAAAAAAAAACCCCAAAACCAACCAAACAAACAAAAAAACAAACCCCAAGAAAAACAAAACAAAAAACCCCAAACAGAAAACAAACCACTTCTCCCCAGACACAGAAAAAGCTCAACCAAAGGAAAAAATTTCTGCTGAAATACTTTTTGCTCTGTGCAAGCAGTCTGCAGGACGGGGTTTGAGTTTCATAAGGGTGATGTCACTTGATGTAGTGCTCCTCATTCACCGACTGTAAGCTACCGCGGTGGTAGGGAAGTCCAGGCACTCTGGAAGTGAAATCTAGGCCCTTTGCCTGTTTGACCTCAGCTCTTGCAATCTGGTTTGAAGTTTTGCACAATACCAGTCTGGTCTTTGAGTTTTTTCTTAACCGTGCAAATAAATAAACTGGGGGGGGGTCTGATGAGACTAGAAAATATTGCATACAACAGAAGTAAGATGGATCCCTTTCTTATTTCCCCATAGATTTATTTTTGGTGACCTTTTGCCTCTGTGTTATATATTTGTTTTAGTACCATAAGACATTGTAGCATTTTATTTTATTCTTCATTTTTTCAGTAACTTTTCTGTGAACACTTCTCTTTTAGGTTTTTGGGTTTTTTTGATTGTTGTTGTTGGTGGTGGTGTTTTGGTTTTTTTTCTGGTGATACTGCAAGCAACCAGGCATCTATTTAGGGAGGTTGATTTGTCATAACCTTTATTAAGTGCTTGTCCAACTACCCAGAAGCCGAAAGTGGACTACAATTGAATAGTGCAGTGAAATATGTCCACGGAATTATTGTCATCAATTAGGTGAAACTCACATCCTTGCTGAAAATGTTAGTTGAATGAGTCACCAGGTAGTAGCACGTTTCCTGCTAGTGACAGATACCTTTTCTTGGTTGAGTCTTTTATTCATAGCGAAAGCATGTGTTGGCAGAGTTTGGCAGGGTGCAGAGGAAGTCTCTGAAAAGTACATAAGAAACTCTTACCTGAAAATGTCAGGGGGACCTCTCCCTCCTCTTAGATGTGTGCTTGTGCGTGACCCAGAACCCGTTGATGTGTGCTTTGAACTTCACCTGCAGCGCTTACTCGCAGAGTGTATTTTAGAGCAAACTGCTGCAAGTCGCTGCTTGAATGCGATGGATGTCACCTTGCAAGAAAAGACCCCCAAAAAATACCCCTTAATGTATGCTGTTCTTGTGTATTCTGGCAGAATGTTAAATGGAAGCACCCATGTGGCACAATGCATATAGTAGTATTAAGGTTTGATAGAAGCTGGGTTTTTACCTGAGGAGCTATTTCTTTGTGTCCTGCTTAACCTTTCTCTTCAGTTGCTTTTTTTGGGGGGGGGGTTGTTTGGTTTTGGGTTGGTTTTTTTTTATGTGGAAAAAGTAAATGTGTATCAAGGAGCTAATAGTTTAGTAGTTAATCATTGATTTCTGACTAAGGTCATGGCAGTTTTTAGTACATTCAGTCTGATAATCACAGTATCGACCCTAAACTTTTTTTCATAGATCACTGCATGCAATTAGAGCTTGTAGCTTTGACCAGTTCATGTCACACAGATAGCCTCTTCTCTTGCAGAGTTTTAAGAGCTCCTGTTTCTTTGTAAGCTGTTGCTGAAAGTTTTCAAGGAGTGAGATTTTTAGACAATAGTTTGTTTTCAGGACCATGTTATTTTCAGATGATCATGCCATTGCCGGGCATAAATTCCTGGCTCAGTACAAAAAGCGTGCTATACGGATGTTTGATATACAGGAGCCCAGCTCAGGTACTCTGAGGGATGCTTGGGAGAAGCCCTGGAGTGAACAAAACCTGCCAAATTCTTATCAGTGGAGATCACTGTTTCATATTAAGTTTATTGCTGCCACCCTCTTGGAATAAACATTGTGTCATAACCCCAAAGGCAGTGGCTGTCCCTCACTGGATGGGTGCTTGGGGTTGTCTCATGGGGTGCATACCTAGATTTCCTTCCCACTCAATGCAGAGGGGAAGTCCTGCCTTCTGCCTCCTGTCTCCCCCATGAACTGTATGAGTGAGGAGGGGAGGGCTCACACCTCCATCACAGCAGAGACATCTCCTTTTGAGCACAAACATTGAAACACACAGGACAGCAGTGCTAAATAGGGAGATGTCTTCCTGGCACCGACACACCTCACTCCAGCTCTGCAAACGTGGCCAGATTAATCTGCATAAATTTAAAATCTCTGACTGTCGTCACACAGGAGCATTTACTGGTGTTGTATTGTTGTACCCTGGCTGGGTGGTTTTGAGGCCATAGGCAGCAGAAGAGTGACTGTGATCCCAGGGAAGCTTCCATTAGAAACTTTGCAGAGTTGTGTGTGGTGAATTATTTCTGAAGTTTGGGAAGAGAGCCCAGTGCTCAGGGAAGGAGCTTTTTCAAATAGTTATTGGAAACCAAAGGTTATCCCATTCTGCAACTATAGCCTCAAGAGTATCCTTTTCATCAAGGAAATACAGAGCTGTGGTTATGTGACTGAATTTAATTGTGTGAGAGAGATATATATATACGTATAAAACAAATAAGGGTTTGGATATTGAGACCCTAAGGTTTAGAACCGAAAGAATGGCTTAGGTTTGGCATTGCAATAATGTTATGATAATTTCCTGATCTACATAGCACCAGGTTAGGAGCCTGGGCTCCCTACGTTCTTGGACTCCCCTCTGGTTAGGGCACCAGCTTCTAATTTGGAGAAGGCACAGGATCAAACATTCTGAGGCAAAGAAATGATCTGAAACCAGCTGCCCATTGAGTGTACTGGCTAGTCACTGAATGGTGGGTGTTTCTCTGGTCTTAGAAAATGGGGTGGTGAGTTGTGGGGGATACCTCACCAATGCAGTAGACGAGGACTCATTCAGTTTTGAATCCCAGAAAGCTGATGCATGAGACAGGAGCCAAGGCTTGTGATTTTGGGGTGGTTTTAGGTTTCTTTTTAATGTCTGAAAGCAGAATGTAAGTAGCTATATGATTTTCACTGATGGGAACCATGGGATCTGGCTTCCCAGTGGTGTCCAGACAATCAGAGCTCTTCTGACCTTACTCAAAGCCCTTGGGACGTGGGGCAGCTCCACACTAGAAGCAAGGCAGATGTCTTAGTCTCAGCCATACATCTTCTCAATTGGGTTATAATATGTCCATCTGACCCATGTCACTTATCATTGCAGACATATCTTAGGTCTTCTTGGGTTTTAAACACCTGCAAAGTTCAGCATTGTTTCAGGGAATGAAATTCTGTAGGTGTTGTGTTAGGGAAAGAAAGGCACACAGAGTCCTCTCCTGCTGGTCCCCTGTATGACTTTCTCCTGTATTTTTAATTTATTCAGTTAAAAAACCAAATCAAAACAAAACAAAAACAAAACCAACCAAACAAAAAAAAAAGAAAAACACCCCAAACCTATCCCAATCTTGGCAAAAATCACTTTGTTTGCCTTGATGTTTTTTTATTTGCTCAGCAGGAAGGCTTTGGAGAGCTGTTCACAATTTTATAGGAAAGATGCCAGAACAAGGGACCAACTAATGGTGTATGAACTTGCATAAAACAAGAAAAGTAATGCCCAAACTTCTGTCCTCCTGGAAGGTCTGTTATATAATTCATGGTCTCACTAGGGTTTCTAACAAAAACAGGATATAGCAAAATCCTTTAAGATATACAAAACTGCTATTTTGGTGCTGAAAATATGGGAAAAGTAAAATTATATACTCCATGGTGAATGTCACAGATGGAAAAAAAAAAAAGACATACCAAATGCCTGAGTCCCTTTAGGGAGAATATGACAGATTCAAGACAGATGTATGTGAATAAATCTTCTTTTAATGAACGACACTTAGCTCTGCTGGGCTGTATCAAAAATATTGCTGCGGTGTCTGTGCAGCTTCAGCAGCAGGAAGCTGAATTGCCAAAGAGGTAATATCCTGAGTCTGATCAGTGTATCATAATCAAACAGACTCTAAGCAAGAAGGATAGAGTGTCTCACAATCCCTATTGGATTAAACAAGCTTGCTAACTATCTGTAATTTCTGTGAGCTTCAATAACTCCCTTAAAGGGCTAGAAAGAAGCAGGATCACGAAGTGCATTATTTTGGAAGATCACCATCTCCCTGAACATTGCCCTTACTGTAATATAGTGATGAATGCATCACTACGGTTAATATTCCATTATAGACCTCATTTTCCCAGGGTCTATAACTCACCCATAATAATTTGCTGAAGGTTGAAACTTGGCAGACAGGGCTGCAGACCGGGAATTAATTTTGGTAACGCTATAATAAGTGCTCTTTAATTAATGTTAAATGAAAATGGAATTCCTAAGAAATTACACACAGCAGTCATGCGACATGTTGAATGAATTCATCATGATTAATGTTACTAAAATGAATATCAGAAGTGGTAAGTGGGATTTGCCTTTTATTAAAAAGTGTTGCCAGCATCCTTTTACTGATATTTGGCACCAAATTGCTCTTAAAGGGACAGCCCGAGGAAAGCACCACCTGCTTTAAAAGGAAAAGGAAAGTGAGGAGGTTGGTCTTGTGTTAGTAGGCATGTAAGTACATCTTAATCCTGTGAGCCCTCATGACTCTAGACTGCACGAGTCACTCAGGGCAGCCACCTACAACCTGAGCTAGTGCCAGCAATAGCTCTGCTTCAGGTGGGGAAACTGGACTAAAGACCTTCATCAGTCCCTTCCAGCCAATCTATCTGTGATTGCCTGAATAACAGTAAAATTTAGGATCTGGATTATATAGAATTATACATGGAGATACGTGTGTAAAAATATCTGAGGGGTGGAGGCATTAGCTTTTTCAAAGGCCTTCTGCCCTCATAAAGTGATAATAATTATCCTCGCATTGAAATCAAGGAAAGAATAAAGCAGAAAGGAAAAATCCAAAGGTCCCATCCAAGGAAGTCAGCCTTTAGGTGACAGCCAGGAAATACAAGGTTAATCTGTTTATTTGTGTTTTTTCCTATGTTTGTGAATGTCCTGTCTGTCTTAAAGGGCTAGACAGAAGCAGGATCATGGAGTGCAGTATTTTGGAAGATCACTACTTTTGGGTGTAGGTGACCTTGGTTTTGTTTTTCTCTTTTGTTTTCTGCAGTGGTTCCAACACACTGAATCTTCATGTTTTCCTAATTAATGTTTTCCCAAACTTTGTTTTGCAATTTGTGCTTTACAGCCTCTGATTTTGATAGTGAGCTAACAGTGTATTAAAAACTATATTAAAATATACCTACATCATCATAATATCCTTAAAAAGGAATTGGCTGTTTCAGTAACCTCTAGGCAAGATGATTTCTTCAGATAAAGAGTGTCTCAAGTTTTTTGGAATTATGCTACTATTACAATCAAATGCTCATTAATAAACCAGGAGAAATCAAAAAAGACCAGACTTCAGCAGATGGCTTTCGAGTCCTGTGTGTACACCTCCATCCAATAACCTGTTTACAGCTCAGGTTTATCTTTCTAGTGATAGTTTACTTCAACAGAGATAACAGTGTTGCTTTCCCCAAAGAATGAGTGATATACTCTACAGGGTGAAGAAGACTGAATAATTTTGGCCATATAATGTTCATCTTGACATGCACAGAACTGTACATTCTCTGAATTTTGTGAAAATCTGAATAGAGTTTGTAGAAAAATTTAAAGCTGAATTTCATTTGTGCAGTGGATTCTGTAATGATTCAGCAAACCTCTACAAAGCTGTCAAAATGGTCAAATAGAGTCCAACCAGAAGTTGGTCAATCGTTCATTTTCCCTTCCTGTCAGTGGCTTGTAGGAAGGGCTTACAGAGTTTAGGGCTACAAAAATATATAAGAATAAGAATGTAAGCATCCACATTTTGTTAGCAAGAAAGTACGCAAAAAGAAAGAGTACCCTGAATTAATACTGAACTGATTGTCTTGCATGCCCTCAGGGGCACATAGTTATAAGAAATAATCCCCTCAGAAAAAAGAGGGGGAAAAGAATTTTGCATTCAAAGGGTGAAGGTTTCTGAGAGGTCCAGCCTCTCATCCTTGCAAACAACTGGAATTAGTGGGAAATGTCATGGTAATCTTTTTTTTTTTCCCCTGGAAAATACAACCACATCTAATTTTCAGTGTCTTCCATCAGACCACTACATTTTTGTATCCGAAGTTGAACGGTCTGGAAATGGAAGTGAAACTTCATATACGCTCTGAATGAATGAGTAAATAAAAGACTAATATCCCATTTTAGCTTAAAAAAATAAGCTTATAGCAGACCACATTTTTTACCCTTACTCTGAGACTATCCTGCATGTCCAGAGAAATGACACATTTAATAAAAATAACATCAGTTCCTTGTGGGTACTTGAGCTTATTCCTCTATAAAAGTTTGCATGAAAAGGAGGGGGGAGGGGGAAGTAAAAAAAGAAGTCAGGCCTTTGTGTCTCAATGCGGTGCATCAGATGTTAGAGGGAAGGTTTTTTGCTGGTTTCTGGAGCTGTGTCTGAGAGATGTGGGACAAGATCGGACCTTAAGAAAGTTCCAAGTCCTTTGCAGTGTGTAACAAGGCGCGTTACACAATAAAACCTGTTTTCCTGGTGAGTGGAATAGCTCAGGGGTACAGATCTTACCAAGGGTGGAGCTCCCAAAAAACAAGACTGGAAAAGACTGGGCTGGCTGGTTACCCAAGGGGTTCTGTCTGTCACAAATGAGTAAGTAGGAGAATGTAATCTGAAGGTTGAATATAGCTGGAAATGATCCAAAAATCTAAATTCATCAGTGTGGAAAATAATTACATACTGACAGGTCTCCAGGGCAAAGAAAGAGGGAGAGACATGGGCTTATTAACTCTTCATGGTTTCAACAATCAATCAGTTATTTAATTGAACAGTGTTTGTAGACACTTTCATAGTGTGTACAAGAAATGACACATATTTACTTTACTATTATACAGGAGATAGAGGTGTTTAATGGGTAGCAGGAGGATATTTTTGGAAAAATCAAACTTCCCAGTAGCACAAATTTTAAAAAGTACCTTGATTTGGGTAAGTCTTTTAAGCTAGTTATCAAGTGTGGCGTATAAAACTTTGAGTGAAAGCAGCGAGGGAAAAGGAAGTGAGCACAGTGTGAATCAGGTTATTTGGGAGCTTATTCCAACTGAGAAAATTCAGCTGTTCACTTGCCTGGAAGGTTCATTGGACAGGCTAAATTATTGCTAAATTTGAGGGTCCTGGAGCAGATTATAAAAGGTTTTATTCTTGCTCCACTAAGAGCTAAAGTGAAAAAAATAGTGTGCTCACTTAATAAAATTCAGGTATCGATGTGGAAGATGTATGCAAATAAGACCTCCTTTCCTCGTATTGCCAGGTTTCTGGATCCTCTTTTTTTTTTTAAATTTAAATAATGATGTTGGCAACAACCATATTTAGTGAAACAAGATGCAAACCTACTTCAAGGCAAAGTGGAACACGTTGCCATTAATCTTGTTTCAGCGCTGATGCCAAAAGCCCTGAATTCCATGAGCACCGTTCAGGGGGTTATCTGATTGTCCTCCTCAGCAGACAGCGTGCTGCAACCTATAGCAGGCAAATTAAATATAATCATATCAGTGCACTGAAATTACACTCCTTTTCCATATGGGGCCTGCGAGCAATAATCATGTTGTTATCCATTTATCTGTTTCCCTCTAGGAAGTTTTCAGACTAACTAGCCAGAACAAATTCGAAGGCTCTGTCATAATTTCAGGAATTGCGGTGCCAGAGGGCTTCTAACACCTCTGGTATTTCTCACTTTCCTGCCAGGGAAGGAGGGGCTTCTAAGATTGGTTGTTTTTCTGACTTCTTTTTCTTCCTGTGTAATATTATCTTGTATTCTATTCTCAAGATGGAGAAAAATAGAGCTGCAGCGTTTAACCTATGCCCATAGTCACACTAACAAATGTATTTCCTGCAAACGCTGACATAATATTAAGTTGAATGACATCATGTTGCTGCTTCCAGTTCATTCTCCCCTTCTGAGGGCAATATTGTACGGCAAGTATTTTGTCAGAGAGACTAAAAACGGCTTGGGGAGCAGCAATAGTTGTGAATAGGGTGAGTGGGTTCACTGTTCTGACTTGTTTCAGGGGCTTAACTTTTGGAAAACCGCCCAAAAAAATATCAATTTAAAGGAGGCAAAAAAACCCCACAGAACCCGGGGCAAAAAAACCTCATAGAACCCGGGGCATTTGCTAGGGCCAGACGTGAGTTCCATTTAGACCCTAAACCATCCCTCCCTTAATTGTAGGTCTGCTGCATTAGCTTGTAGGAGCAGTAAAAGCATGTAATTCGATCTAATCAGATGGGCAGAGGAACAGGGTGCTTTGTGCCAAGTGAGACCCTGGAGCAAAAGGACGAATGTGACTGAGGAAAAGTAGTTTTACAATGCCATAGGAAATTCCTGCAGTCCTACTTGATCTGTACAGCAATTGGTGTAAGAACCAACGCACCTAAGAAAACACTGCTGTTCTAAGGTCGTCTTGTCCTGTCTCAGCAGGACACCACCTGAAGTCCTTCGAGAGCAATCATTCAATGAACCTGCCTGAACCAGCGCTGCTGGGTTTTCCATCCCACCCACTTTGTCTGAGAGCTGGGTACCCTCTGTGCACTCAGTAGTGATAGTTGTCTCCAGAAGGCATTTCATTCCCTCATAAACTTGGTGTAAAAGAGGTATTGGGAGTTGTCCTTTGCAGTTATCAGCCATTCTTGATTCACTGAAAGGAGGTTTGATGATGAGTGTAGGCTGGGTGGCTCATGGGGACTCACACCCTGAGTTGTCCCTCTGGGACAGCTGCTATCATGTAAAGTCACACCCACTTTATTAGGAATTAACTTTCTTGTGCCTTCCTTGTGAAAGCAGGATGCTGTGCAATTCATGTGACTTGTTCCTAGGAAAAGACCTTGCTGAGAAATTATCTTGTAAAGGACACGTGTTATGACCAAACAGCTTTCCTCTGGTCCCTTAAAGGTGGAATACTGTCTGCATGGTAATTTCTTGAAGTGATAAATGTTTGTCTGTAACTTTTCTCGAGGAAATTCTTTGCACAGGTAGAAACTTTAGGCTCTGTTGGTATTTCTGCTCTCTCTGTTTTCCAAAATACCCTTCCACCCTTGCCAAGATACAAAGTTTTAAGTTGCCAATGAAGATTAATACACATGATTTATCAAGATTCTCTCTATGTTCTGTATCTACGTTGGTTTGTTGACTATCGGTGATCTTTCCTTTCTTCCCAATCCAGGTTAAGCATTTGCTATTACACAAAATACAAGCCAAGCGAGTGGGGAGGGTTGTCCTCTAGAATTTTTTAGCCACTTCAGACTTAGTGGTTACTCTTCTGGTGATTGCAGTAGACTGCTCCTGTTTGCATTTAAATCAAAGTTTCAAAGAGACAGTCGAGCAAAAGCAATTTTTCTCTCCCTGGAAGAAAAGTGGACAGAAGAACAACAACAATTAGGCAAAAGCTGTGTGAAATAATTGAATTTAAAAAATAATAATAATAATAAAACCCCCATGAAGAAGTTCAGCTTTATGCTGAGATGTCAGCTAAAAAAGCAAGCAAGCAAGCAAACAAAACCTGAAAATGTGTTTAATTTGTGAAGGGCTCTTTCAACCAGAGATCAGGAGAATTTGAGAAAAACAAGGACAGTTCATTTAAAAATCCCATATTTCTTTTAGGGTAAAGATAAATGAGAATTTTTTTTCTCTGCCACTATTCGCCGCTCGCTTTATTTGGAAGTCAGAAGACCGTTCTGCTTGTAGGTCCCTTATTGAAATAGAAAATCAAATCAGAGCTCAGTGAGTTACTAGAACAGAAAATCACTTCAAATGGGAGCAAGCTCTGTTGGATAGTAAAGGCTTGGCCAGGGTCCCAGTCCTTTCACCAGTAACCCCTCAGGAGGTCAGACCCACCAGCCTCCTGGATGCCTCTCTTGGACCCGCTGAGGGCTGCAGACTGTCGTATCCTGGCTGCTTCTCCCCTGGCATTAGAAGAGGGATTTCCTCTACATCTCCGCTCTTTCTTTCTCTTTTCAGCATGCCCTCGTTGGAACAATTATAACATGGCCTTTAAATTACAGCATCACAAAAACTGACACTAGAATTATTTAGGAATAGAAAGTGTGAACAGATTAAGTGGAGCATTAAAAAAGAGAACAATCTGATCTGTCAAAGTACAATGACAAATCTTACGTTTAGGAACAATGAGCATATTATAGATGTGCTACACATTTGTTTGAGTGTGCATGGTTTGTATAAACATTCTTAGCTCATTTAAAGAGAAGTTCTGGCTTTGTCTGCATGACACTTTTGTGTCTTGCATCCTAAAAAGAGGCCATTAAACAAAGCAGAAATTAAAGGGAAAAACGATGACTTTGACTGTGATATAATTTGGTAGACAGTTAATTGGTAATTATAGACTGGATTTGCCTTAGAGCTTCTTATTTCTTAATATTTATCTGATATTAGGTATTAGAGAAACATTTATGGAATTGGAAAGGCTTTTCAACAATACTGAGCACTTTTTGAGGTGGAGCTGAGAATAAAACAGAGCTTTTGTATTCAGATATTTCCAACTTTGTTTTATTCCTGATTCAGAGAAAATATCCTCAAATGAAAATGCTCTATTATGAAAGCAAATAGCTTAAAATTTTTATATATATATATATATATATATATATGTAAACTATGGGTTTTTGAGATCAGGGCAGTATCCTTAAACAGCAAGTGTCTACCAAAGTATGTAATTGAGATGCTGCACTTCTCTGTAACTTTCCTATCCAGCTGTGCTATAGGTCCTTGATAAACTGTGTGTTCTTTACGTGTAGTTGAATCACTGTGGCACCTCATTAAAAATGATTTAATTGAAACTCCTTTCTCTTCATTTTTTTTGACCTGGTCTTACTCTGCTGTCAATTAATTCAGAAATATTGCAGATTCTCCTATAAAAAAAAAAAAAAAGTCACAGTCATTTGTCTTATTTGCCCAGGTAAGCTTTGCTGTCATTTCAACTTAAATTCATGACACGTTTCTGAATTGCTATGGCTTTTTAACTTTTCCTGTAGAGGTGGGAAAGTAGGAATTAAATGTTATTATGGAACTACCTCTGTGCACTTTAAACCCTTAATATCTGTGTTATCTTAATATCTAGTTAATCTTGGTGATAAATTGCCATAGTCCTTGCAGTTGAAACTATCATGACATGGCAGGTAGGGAGAGCATCACTGTGGGAGAAAACAAGTGTTTGGATGCACATAGTGATTTCCAGGCACGTTCCTAGTCTGAGGAAGTAGTTCCATGTCCCTGGGGACCTGAGCTCTGCCAGCCTGCAAAGGATGTGGCTTGTGTCCCCCCTGTATTCAGCCAGCAAAAAGGTGGGACTAGGATGTCCTTCCCTCTCGCAGCTCGATCTGGTTGTGCACCAAGCCAACAGTGAGGCTTCTGCTCTCTGCGGTGGGCACACAGCCAAGTGGTGTCCGTTCTATTAAACCATGCTGTGACTTACCCCCAAACACCCAAAGTTTTCTAATTTCTAGTTTTTTATATCCTCTGAGTCCTCCTTTTGTTCAGCTCTGTTGTTTTGGCAAGGAAGAGCCTTGCTCTGTAAGAGAGCTACCCACTGGCTGGAGAAATCTGACGGGTCACTTAATGCATTAACTTTGAACTTGGCTGTTGAAAGTTAGACAGTTTCTATACTTGAAGTGAAAGTCCTGATGCCTGACTACTCACTGGGATGGAAACCTTTTGCTGCAGAAAATTCACCCTGCCTTTTATTGATTTTTTTATTTTTTTTAACTCTCTGAAGAGATATTTTTTTCATTCTTGCAAAGTAATAAGTAAGAAACATTTAGTTACCTACCCTTTATTCTAAGAGATACAAAGAGTGACATTGCAGTCAAGTTTAAACAGGATAGATATGGGTGATATCCACAGGTTACAGAGAAAGTCATTGGAAAGGAGATGGAGGAAAAACAAACTTAGACCATACTGGTACTGAGAGGCCTTCGTGTTGTAGCTAACGTGATGTGGCGTGTTTGTGGTGCCATTCTGTGTTTGAAACTTTCATTTTTCCTTTTCCCTGAAAGATTTTTTTTTTTTTTTTGATAGCACGTTCACAACAGCACAAGTTAGAAAATTGCACCAAACAACTGCAGAAATTACTGCTGGGCTGTGAACAAAGACTTTGGGCTCTTTGAAATATGGAGGCACAAATGTACTTCTGAATCCACGCCTTTGATCTTAGACCCTACAGTGCAGTTTTGGCACACCCTGTGATGAACTGAACTCGATCTGATTAGAGGAAGGTTGGTCACTGTGCTGGGTTTGAGCCCTTCCACCTACTTCTGGGCTGAGGTTTGTCTTTGGAGTTGGTCCAAGCAAAGTCTTCATGCTTCAGTGAATCTGTAGACCTCGCCAGGCTGCCTATATATTAAGAACCTGTTCTTTTAAAAACATTGGACATGTTAGATAAAATTGTGATGCATAGTTAACTTCTTGCTGTAGAGCCACTGGAAAATATGCTACTTAGTGTGAATAAAAAGGAAGAGGATCAGACCTTTGGTCACAGTCTGCCCAGCACGCTCATGGTGGTGTAAGAGTAGATGGGAAAGGACTAGATTTGAAAAATTTGATAACACATTGAAAAACAGGCTCCTACTGTGTTTTTACCCTTTAATTTCAGTGGTACAGTGATGCCAGGTAGTTAAGAATAGAAAGGTTGTGTAGAAGCAAACATTTATATACAGCTGGAATGTGGGCTCATGAAAAAAATGGGTTGCGTTTCAGAACTAAACTCAGTGTGGTGAATACAATATCCATATGGTATCTGCTCAGTCCAGAGTACCAAGTTCCCTGTCATTTTGTCTCTGGCTGCCCTTTTTATTGTTTCTTGTAATGATAAGGAAATGGGTCGTCTCAGAATAAATGAATGCCATATGTACCAAATGTACACAAAAATGTCAGCTTTTGTGCTGCCTATCACTAAAACCCCACCACGAATCCATGTTAAAGAAGTCCAGAGAATTTCTTCATATTAGCCAGCAGCCACTCTCTAGCCTCTGCATAAATGGTAGTCAAACTTCTTTTGCTGAAGCTAAAGTTGCTGATGCCTCAGTGACAGAACCTACACTGCACATGTGCTGCTCTTTGGTTGCTTACAGAAAAATAAGTGAATGGGTCATTAAGTTTCCGAGGTATGCTATTTCTGTTTGGACTGAAACAGCTTGGATGCGCTTAAAAGCAAGCAGTGGAGTGTTAATCTTCCTTTTTCTTATATATATATATTTTTTTTTTTTTCCAGGGAATTTTTTTGCTAAGTAACATTAAAATTCTGCATGCAGTTACACAGTTCTGCAGCAAAACCTTTACTTTCTCATGCTTTGCTTCCACATTGTTGTGGCATGTAGTTTACTTGGTGGTTTATGTTGGTGTGTGAAATACAGTTCTATTTGTTTTTTAAATAGAGTCAGCACAGGAGTTGGGAGTAATCAATTGTAGTTAATAACATGAAATAAAAAATAATTGAAAAAATTAAATTGTAGCATACATAATTTAAAATATGTATTAATGTGACTTTGCCATTTATCCAATTGGAGATCCAGAAAATAGATAGACGAGCAGTTTAATACACTGTGGATGCGATTTTCCTCACTTCTTCTGATAGTGACAAAGAAGAGATTTCAGATGGTTTACAGGCTTGAGAAAGTGTTTTCTAATTTTGTATAACGAATAAATATATAAGACGTTTTTAAAGACCAATTGCAAAGATTGAACAGTAAAACTATTATCTTACCTTATATGAAAATCACTCAGATTTTTCCAGCTGTAAAACTGGGGTAATGATTGAAAAATGTCAAAGTGATTTTAAAAGAGGTTTAGCTCCAAAGGAATTTCACTGACCCTTTCTTTAGCCTTTAAAAATATCCCTGCACTCTGAATGTAGTCACTTGGCTTCAGTCAGAAGTTTACCTTTTGTATTCAATAATTCTTGCTAATGTCTGTTCCCTGCCTTGTATCATGAATTGCATTGTATTCCTTAGTTGAGTCTAAATGATACCAAACTGCAGCAATAATAATAAAACCAGAAGGTGTTGAAAAATTGCAACTGAAGAAAAAAAGAAAAAAAAAAGGAAAAGGAAATTTTAGCTCCTGCAGCAATGTCAGCTGCTACTATAATGCTCTTATTTACTTTATATTTACCAGGTTTATATTCATTTCCCAGCCTCATTGTGCCAGAGGCTGAATGAACATAGCCAGGGGCTGTGCCCTAAAGAGACTATCTTCTACACAGAAGGGTGATTGTGCCCTCCAGGCTCCTCACCTGTGTCAGGACATAGTTATGTCAGGCCTTTCACCTGCCCTGTCCTGCTCCTTCCCCTTCACAAATTCCAGTCTCCAAATTCCTTATTGCGAGTTCTTTGTTTTAGAAGTCGGTGAGGAAGAAAAACTTGTCACCTGGGGTTGGAGGAAGACTTCTCACTGCCTCATCAGGCTTTCAGGGCAATCATCCCCTGGGCAAAAACCTGTGGAACTCTCCAAGTCTGCTGATAAATGATGGGCAAGAGAGGGTGATGAGCATCCACACACCTGGGTGGTAGCCACCATCAAGCACCCAAGACCAGTGGTACCACCAGAGTGGATTGCTCTTGCTTCTTGCATGATCTGCACAGCAAAGTCCACTGTGAAGCTTGGTTCTGGGAAGGGTTTCATAGACAACCAGAGCCAGATCTGCGGTGATCTGTACTGCTGCGGGTGGCAAGTTCTCCAGTTAACTTAGTACAAGAATGTCTGCAGTGGTTTAGAGATGAAACAAAAGTTTCCAGAGAGACTGAGATGTTGTAATGGTCATGGGAACCCAAATGACATGCTCCAGATTTATGTGCAGTTTGAGCTCAAATGGAAAATTCTTAGTAAATATAGCATATATTAAATCAAGAAGACTATAGAGATAGTTAATAAGGTGGTGTGTATGTTGCTCTCCAACCCCTCCGGAATTTACCGGAGAAGGATTGTCTTTTCAGTAGAAGTTCAGAACCATGAACTAGGACAACACTTCCTCTTGCAGAGCTGCGGAAAATTACTTAAATTAAGGTATTTATTATTAAATGCCTTAGGATCTTTCTCTGCAGGAGGAAGAGCTGAATAAACTGCCTCTCTGTACTTCTGCCAAAATCTTGTTTGAAGCAACAAACACTCTCTAGTATTTGTATTTGTTGTTTGAGAAAATATTACCTATGCTTTGGAGAGAGAGCACCAGGGCTTGGTGTGTGTACAAACACTTTGCCAGGTTGTTTACCAGAGAGGCAAAAGAGCAACAGATGCTGTAAACAAACATACAATTTTTTCCAGAGCAGGAAAAACAATAACCCAGAAGGGAATCAAGATTTCACCAGAATATACTGTAAGTAATTTTAGCAAGTTGAATGAATGTCCGAAGGCTGACAAACATTAGGCCTTCATTTTCACAAAGGTTTTAAGCACAGGCTTAATTGTAAACACATGGTTATGGATGTTGCAGACCAGCAAAGTACTTGCACAAAAGATTAATTTAACTATAGCATAATAGCTTCACAATATTAATATCTTGTGCTTTTCCACTTAAAAATCTGTAGCATACATAAAAATAAATAGCACAAAGGAAATATATATGACTTTGCCTTTCCATGGCAAAAAGCCATAAAATAGGAGAGGTCATGTGGTAAGTGTGATTTACCTGAACTTTAAGTACTTTGAAAATGAAACACCAGGAACAGCATAATCAGTCAGGAGAGCAATTAGGGACTCCATTACCACTCAAGAGAAGCAACAGAGACCATAATCACTTGCCCGAGGAAAGGGTTTTCACCTACATGCCGAATTGAGCGTGTTTTCTCTCGTATCAGCAGTGTGTAAGTGAGGGAGTGTCTTAAGCTCTTGACAGGAGTAAGAATAATACATAGGGAATGTGGTGGTTTTTTAGGGAATCTGTCTAGTTGTAATTTATTCGTTCCGCTTCTTATCTGGATGTAGTTGCTAAAAATGTTCAAAGCCTGGGCTTGCTCAAGGTATGTGGAATGCTTCACTTGCTGGCAAGGTTTGCGATGTGTCCAGCAGACTGGGGACACTGAGGTACCTATAACTCTGTTGTACAATGGGAATTGCTATGGTGGGTTTCTAGACAGGCCACATGTCTCTCATCTTTTTCTCTTTAAGCAGAAATTGAAAGCCCAACAGGGACAAAGATGACAAACCGTGGTTTTTAAAACAAAAATCTGATGGACATGTAGGGTGGGGAAGAGGCCAGTGACTCATATGTTCAACTTCATGCTAAGAATATTGCTCTCTGGCAGAAACATAGATATAAATTACTTGAGCTGTAGGAGGATTGTGGGCTACCCCAAATGTCATGTGTAGAAGTCTAAAGTATTCAGGAAGTGCATGTAGGGCCTATTATCTTTGTTTGTTGTGTATCGTTTGTATTGATACATAAAGCACAATAGTATTTTAGACTCCTGTACAAAGTCTATTCTGTTTGAAAGAAGCCTCCCAACAGCTGGTGTTGGGGGGAGAGGACTATGGATACGGCAGGGACCAACCAGTTAGGCTGGTGGGTCCCTCCCAAGAAGAAGGGCGAGAAGGGTTTGATAGTTTTCCTTCTGGGCTGTGTTGCTGAAGGACTCAAAGCAGTGTTTAGACTCTGAGTACAACTATTTCAAGATGGTAAAACCAATGGCTCATGGGAATTGTCCAGATGACTGAACTTTAGGATAGATTTCACATGATGGAAGGTGATGTGACTTGCAACTGTTGACTTAATTTTGTGTTTCTGTTTACAAAAATGAAAATTTTTTGAAAATTCAGGCATGACAGCATGATGCAGTGCTTTTAATGAGGAAGAGTAATAGGTGAAGGACCTGTAGCACAACCAAACATGTTCACATCCAGAGAGAGTGAAAAGTGAATGACTTAGTATCTTAAGCTAGGAGGCTTGAACACTTTTTTTTTCTACCTTTTTTTTTTTTCATTTTGGTAAGATGAATGAATAATTTTCAACGGCCATGAAAGGCCAATAAATGACTCCACAGTTGCACCATAGTATGATGAAAAACAGTAGTCAATATTCGTAGAGGATTTGAATGACAAATAGACAGAATGGACTATAAGTCCACAAGTCCTCTTAGCAAGCTCTCCTTTTTGCTTAGATGTTTCTCTTTCAGTGCAGGTTTTGTGCATTTATCAAAGATAGCCGGACATCTAGTAGCCCTACTGCTCTGACAGGGTTGCTGGACATCTGGAAATCTGGATGTGCCAAGTGCATTTGCATATACATGGGCTCAATAGTTCATGCACGGTAAATCTGGAACATCCAGGAAGTCTCCTTGGGCCCCATGTGCTGAGCTGTGCAGGTGCCCAACAGCTGTTTGCCCATCAGTGGCTTCCTGGCAACTTCCTGGCAACCTCTTGGAGGAACAAGAGAAAACTACACAGATTTCACTACAACTGAGGTGGAAGAAACTCGATTTGCTGTAGCACCCCTGTGCCGTCCATGCCAATTTTCAAAACTGGGTCTATAGTGATGGAGAGTTATTTAATCATATGGGGTTTGTTTTATTTCTGGGCAATAATGGGTAGAGGAGATTTGAAAGGAAAACTAGAGCTGCACATGGAGAAATTTTGATTGAGAGTCTTAATCTAGCAGTACAACTCAGCACAGGCTCAACTTCAAGCTCCCAAGTGATTTTCTTGCCCAAGGTAAGCACGAATCAGGCCATTCAGCAGCAGAAAAGATTAAGGTAATAAGTAATCATACATGCACACACAGTAAAAAGTTAAAACCAAAGATTTTGGGAGCAGCAGCTATGCTATCAATTGCTTCCTGAAAAATACACTCCAGCTTGTTTGGGCTGGTCATAACTGATCAATTTTAGTTCCATTGCTTGCATTTTCTTATAATACTTTCAACCTGCATTCACAGTCTTCTGAAACAACTTTGTTATGGTGGAAGGCATGTTCCTTACCTCCATACTCTTCTGGTGCAGTGCCTTTTTTTTAGCAGCCTTGCCTTGAACACTAGGAGAAAGAGTAGTGTAAAGTTTGTTAAATAGTGATCTCACCCCGGTGGGTTTGTTGTAACTGCAGCACAGTAGAATGTGTCAGGATGCCCAAATTTAACACTTAAGTTAATAATTAAGGTGGTGGGAGAGGTGGGTGTTTGCTTTATCCCCAGACTTGACCTATTGTAAAACAAGCTGCCTCACGTTGCCTGGATGAGACGTTATCCTTGAAGTGACAAGGGCCTTTATTTATCCTTTCATCGTCGATGAGTTCAGCCAAAAGGTCCCATTCTAATGTGCACATATTCTTGTTCGTTCAATGTACTTATTCTTTTAATACACTCTTTGGGTCATTTTTTCCTTTTGTGCTTAGCATGATCTTACTGTATCGCTTTTCATAACTGGCTTGCAGCAGATTCAGTGCTCTGCAGCTTGAAGTGTCAGATTGTGGGTGGTCCATTTCATTTGAGGTATTTTGAGCCAAATGTGAATAGAAAACAGCTTTTGTTCTTCAATTTTGGACTTTAGCCTTAAATACCTACCAGACTGTAATCATCCACACATCGCCCACTGCCAATAAATAACCTTTTTTATTATCCAAGTCCCTAGATAGAGAAGAACATTTTTGCTGAATTCAGCTAGAGGCAGCAGTACACCGGGTCATCCTCTTTTTTTTCCATATGAAAAAGAGTTAGTAATTTTATTGGAGTGGCAGCAATGTGATTATTTAATTCTCTTTTTCACCTGAATACTGATGATGAATTTAAAAACATAATGTAGATTTTAAATGTTTGTGCTATGCACTGGCATAAAGGAGAGCAGAATCTGGCCAGCAGAACTTTTTACATGTATAGGGCTAGGATATACGAGCAGCATAGAGATTAAGAAAGCTTGGGGCTTGATAGCCATGATGATATAATTTTACAGGAGCCCCTGAGGAATCTTAGTGAAATCCTAGGCTGCATGGGCAAGGCAAAGCAGAGGTGCTCAAAATAGAAATGCTCTCCAGCTCTCTGAAAGCTCATAATCTAGGTGTCAGGTAAAGTCAAACAGGTGAATGAGAGGGAAGCAGTGCAGAGAAAGCTGGCAGAAGAATTAACGCTGTAATACACTGAATTTAACAGACAACCAGATGGTTGGGCCAGCTATTATCCTAGTCAAAAAACTCAACAGGAGGAGTACACAGTCATCCCAGCAGAGCTAAGTTTAAAGAAAGAATTTAGGAGAGTATAAATGTGAATTTACTGTCAAGATTTTTTCCCCTCCCTGTTCAAACATTTATTAAGTGCTTGTTTTCCTGTCTTCTCAAATTCCCACAAGGATACTGACAGGGCGCTGTGCGGTAGCTTGGCCACAGGGCTACAGCAGCTCCTGATGTGAAAGGGTTCAATTGGATTCTGTCAAAAGTTTTCATTCCCAAGTGGCTTTTCTATTATTTTTATGATACATCAGAGTTATACTTGTGATGCCGTTCTCCTTCGCGTAATCTCACAGCTCCGATTTGTGGCTCCCGAGAGACTCCTTAAAGACAGATGAAGGGCACTGGGTTAAATCTCACTTTACTAGGCAACCTGCTTCATATCATTTTCCTTTTTTTTTTCGTAGATCAAGAATGTATTTTTGGCATATAGTACACAAACAAATGCCGTTCTGGGTGGAAGCCTATCTGCTAGTTAAAGCAAGGGATTCTGACTCAATGAGTGAGTGAGTCAGCTTCTGGATTCCTAGTCAAGTGTTTTCTATTGTTATATTGTGTACCTTTGGACAACTAGCTAACATCTTTCTGTCTGCCTCTATTCTCTCTTATTACTTCTGCATAGGCAGAATTATAGCACGCAGACCTTTTCTTGTCCCTGTTTAAAATACCTTTTTTAGATCAGGTGGGAGACTTGGATGGGAGTGTCCATGACCGAGGACTCCCTGTAACGCAGATGCTGTGCCAGACTGTGGCAGGGGACCCCTTTGCAAGCATTGGTTTGTGTCTTCACTGTAGGGCAGGAGCAATCTGTTCCTGCATATCCTCACTGTTGACTTCGGGCAGGTCCTGGACACTTGTTACTCCAGCTACATTTGGAAAGCAACAGCTTTTATAGCCATTATGGATATATCTGTCGTAGCCCTCTCTGGCAGTCAGGGAACCACTGGTGTAGGACACACAGTAGAGTGCTCTTACCTGGCTGCGGGCTCATTGGCAAATGATTTCAGAAAAGTTTAATGAATCAGATGATCCTGGGCAGTTTTGAAACTGTAAGAGGGCAATGGGAGGACTGGGAGGCAAGGTCACAGTCCCCTCACCCCTATTCCTGATAAACTGTAAATCTGCGTTTTCCATCTTACAGGCACAGCACTAACTCTGCCCTGAAAAATTGCTATGAAAGCCTCTCCCAAAATAACTGCTCTTCCTAAAAGAAAATCCCAGGAACAGCAGTTCAAAGGAAACTTCCTGGTTGTGTTAAAGGAGGTTGAATGTAAGGTTTGCTGGACTTGCTGTGTGCACAGCACAGGGCTGACCTGTGCATTTGCAGAGGTCGCTATATCAGGTTTTCAGGGTGACCACGTGGCAGGTACGTGCAGTGCTCAGACCCTCGGCCACACAACACAGCTCTGAGATGATGCATCTCTGGTCTTTGCACCTCCTGGTTACCTCTCACAAACATATAGAAATGTGCTAGGTCACGTGTTGGATAGATGAATGATAAGTCAACTTGTAGCTCAGAGATAGCTACTGGAAAGCCAGCTTTTCCATTCAAGAGGGTTGATGTTCACAATTTATGAAGTATTTATAGTACTTGGAAAAACAACAGTGAGATAACAGATGTCTACACTATACCATCTACCAAAATCAGATTTCTTTGATAGTGAGTTGCTTACCTTTGATTTTAGAATTTTCTATTTTTGCTAAGCCCTAGTGATTGATTTCTTCAAAATATCAGGTAATTTATATGGGTACAGAGGGGAAGAGACAATGTTTTTAAGGAATATGCTAGTAAATAGAAAATCACTCACATAATGTTTTCTTCTTTGGTCCTTTTAAAACAGAAACCTGTAGGACTGTTCAGAGTTATGCAACTTCACACAGTTTCTGATTTGGTAAATTTAAAAAATCACAGCTTTTTCCCTGTCCAATAAAGACACTGCCCATTCTGATTCATAAAAAAAAATTGCCTATTCAACTTAAAGCCATACCCCAGTCCCACCGAAACTAATAGGATTTAAGCAAATAGTTAAGCATTTTATCAATAATATTTAAAGCCAGAAGGAAGTATTAGTATGTAGAGTCTGACCTTCTGTACATGACAGATTTGTAAGAATTCTCCACAAGCCAATAAATTAATCTTTGGCTAAGGAATGAGAAGACGATTTGATCTTGATTTGAAGGCTAAGAGTTCCTCCACTAGTATGCTCCAACTGTTGGTTATCCTCATGGTTTATATATGTTACTCTCTGCCATCTTCCCTTTGTTTGTGTTAATCATCCTGATGTCACTTCTTATTTTTCTTTCCCAAGTTATTGTCTCTTTCTTGTATAAAGGTACACTGCAATCAAACTACTCTTGGTATTAAGTACTTCAGCTCCACAGCTATATTCTCTTACTATTCAGAAGTGATGAGGAGGGAGGCCCAAGCTTAAGGTAAATCCCCACCTTATATCCATGGAAATGGGTGTGGGGCAACAAAAGGACTGCACCGCTGGACCTAGCTAGAAAAAAGGAATTCTATATATCATGGGCACTAATACAGTCTTTTGATGTTGATTCAGGGCTTTTTGACGTCTAAGAAGTTCTGGAAAAATATCCCCAAACCTCATAATTTAATTCTTCTGTCACTCTGCATATTTTTTCCTTTAAAATCTTTTTCGGTCCCATGAATTCCCCAGTTTTTTTCCCCGTACAGCATCTCCCGGGGACTCCATAGTCCAACCCAATCTTCTTAGACCTCACACTTCTGCTGTGGATATGCAGCGTAGCACAGGGCTGTCCTTCAGTGCTGAGCTGAGTTTCCTGACCATCTCCTTGCTGGGCAGCAACGCTGGGTTTTCTTATGTTGTGAAAGACTTTAAGGCTGTGAAGAGGATTTGCTCACATATAATGGACTCTGACTTTGTTATTTATTTTCTTTTCTTTCTTTTTGAAGTGGGGAGCGTATGCAGAGGAGCAGACAGACTTTTGATCTGCTGTCAGGCCAACTGTGGCAGGATGGATCAGACAGACCCCTTGGTGTTTTGCTGGCACGTAAATAGCCCTCTCTGTGGCACATTTCTTTTGTCATCTGTGATGTGTTGGTCTGAAAGGCAGGAACAGTGATGTATAAGAGTATTTTGAGAGTACTGCTATGTGGTACTCCCAAACATCAGAACATTATGTGATGGCTGATGTCTTGATTAGCCCTGTAGAAAAGCTTTCCCCTTCCCTTTCCCCAATCAGTTCTTCCCCCCGTGGGGAGAATGAAGAAAACTAAACAAACACTTCAGCAGAAAAGAAAATCCAGTAAATGTCAGTTAATTCTGAAACTATAGATCAAAAATATGCTGAGGGATATTTAAAATATTTCCAATGGTGACATGCATTCGCTTCATCTGCCCAGGAAAGGTTGTGTAGCAGATATAGCTGGACAGAATATCTAATCAAGCAAAAGCTGCCTTTGGATATCAGAAAAAGCAAATATTTTTTAGAATGGTGCTTCAGCTTATTCTTCAAAACAAGTATGGAGCCATGTGAGGGTTTCTGACTTACTCAGCTTGCAATGAGAGAGAGATGTTACTCCACAAATCATCTAGCAGAGCTGCATGTGAATAAATCAAGAATCAGTGTGGAGGAGGCATGAGGTGAAAATGAATTCACAAGCAGTTACTAAGCGCTGTAATATCACCAAAATATTTATTAGGTGTATGGGACTGGAAAAAAAGTAATGGACATGCCCAAATTGCGGTTCTGGAAATTGTCCAAAGGGACCTGGCTCCATTGGAAAGCTGGTATGCTTGAGTAGGTTTTCAGCTTTCTGTGGCTAGTCTGGGTGGAGATTTGCATGTGGTTTTCTGTTCCTCTGTTGATGTACTGGTTTTATGCAGTATCCTTTGGGATCACTCTGCCAGTTACCCCAAATGCCGCTGAGCAGAAAGGCGTGTGAATGTCCCATGGGGTCTTGTTATGGATATTAATATCGTCACAAATTTATTGGAAAGCTCACTAAAGGCTGCTAAAGTTTTGAGTGAAACTGTGCCCAGTTTTGAGCTTGGGTAGGGCAAGAAATGTTTTTGTGTTCTGTCCAGTCTCAATTTAATGCAAAGCGTAGTGCAGGGCATGCCCAGAATCATCTCCTGGTATGTAGCAAACACTGCATTGAAAAACAAAGGCACTTCTGGAGGTCATATTCCTCCAGGATCAGCTGATTACAGGATCATAGGTTTGGATTTAAGAGCCTGTATTCTGTGTAGATTCTGTGTAGATTTCATGCGAGTCCTAATTTGTAGTTGTCCAAACTCCAACTCGCCAGTGCTATCACCTACATCTCCCATGCGACTGATGGCTAAAAGTAAAAATCAATCCACATATTTTAGTAAGTTTGAGAGGTTCAGACTGCATCATTTCTCTACTAGAAATTGATCTTTCCTCTGCCTACTGTTATTAATTTTAGCTCATGTTTAACTAAAACCTTTGTAAATTAGCTAACCTCACATATATGCTCAGTGTCACAATACATCCTGGACTGTTTAGGTCCCATACCTGTTTTACTGACCTCTTTCTCTTCCACACTGTTAAACACTATTGCTGTAAGGGATAAGCAGAAAGCAAATTGCATGGAAAGGGCATCATATGTGATTATAGTAGGTTATGTATGATGTGACAATTGATTAGTGTCATAAAATCTGAATTGTCTCTCAGCACTGTCAACCTCAAGCAATCAAAAACCTTGAATTAGGATCAGGAGTGATTTAAAACTTTTCAGTTGTTTTTTTATTGTTAAATTATGTATGTTGGGCTTTCCTCTTCTGAACTTGTCACATGTGCTTCATGTTGTTAAGTTGTGTCAAGGCTTACTTTTATAATGAAAATTATAAATGGAAATTGCCTGGGTGGTTATCCAGGCAACCTTTGATTGCAGACACCTGCATGTGCCACAAGAGCTGTGGTGGGCAGTGGTTGATAATGGATGGTATTTGTTGAATGGTGACATGATCAGCAGAGAATACTTTCTCTGGACCCAGAATTTTTGTGTCATTTCCCAAATTAGAAGGAATTGATAGCAGTGGAGAGAGGAGCGAAGCTGAGGCTGTTCTTCCTCCTCAGACACGCAAGAAAAGGGGAGAAGTCCAGGAATCCCTAATCTATTTTTTAATCCCTCTCTGTCTTTGTGCTAGCAGTGTGTCAGGAGGAGAGTGTTTTCTCCCCTCTCAGCTGGCTCAGGAAAAACACACAGGCAGCAAAAATATCTCTTCCCTGCCCAGAAGCTGACACCAAGCAAACTTTTGGGTGAGGGGACCTTGCTTCAGACTTGGGGCTAGAAATGTGACTTCCATTTTTATCAATGGTTGAAACAAGTCCTATTTGTGTCTCTTTCTTTCTTTAAAAATAGACAAATAAAGCTACTTTCCACTGCAACTCCTAAAAAAAGCCATCTCCAAAGGTTTGGTATCTAGCTTGGGAATGTCCACAGGGTAATGCCAGGATGGAAAGCATTAACCAAATATCCACATACACTTTCCTCACATTGATCTTCCACTGACCAAATAGGTTTTCACCAAAAAACAGAGAGAAAATACCCTCATTGTGATATACCAAAACCTAGAACACTGTGGGAGAAGCCCAAGAGTAATAAGAGGGACAAGAGCAAAATGCTCATCAGAATGACTCCTTTGTGGACTGTGTGAATTCAAAAGGTTAAAATCTAATCCCTACAAAGCCAGTCACTTCTAGCAGTTAATGACCTGCTAGTCTGCTAACCATCAGGAGAGGAAGCTGGGAGCAGTTAACACTTTCAGAAACAGTTGTTGCTAACAATAGTAATGAACCATATCTTGGACTTGTTATTGCATATGATGCAGGAGAAACACGAGCACTTCATAATGACAGTGAAGAACTGAAATATTAAGGCAGAAAGGTGAGGAAGATCTACAGGTGCAACTCAGGAATGGAAGTCGAATATTACAAATATAGCAGGCAGGCAGAATAGTGCTGGTGTGACCCAGAGGTTACTCTAAAGCTGGGGACTGAACATTTCCTTCCTGCAATAAGCACACAGGAAGAGAAGGAAGAAGGAAAGGGGAATACAAGTAAGTGCTGGCAGTCACTTTATGGGCTTGCTATTTGCTTGTCCTGCTGGCTGTCAACTGAAAAGGTCTTACAGAATTGTGATGCCCCAGAGAGTCCAAAGTTTCCCATGGAAAGCTGATCATGAGAATTTATCCCTCCTGAAAGTCTCCGTCCAGCACCTCACCTTTCTCTACTCCCTGACAAACAGGAACCTCTAGAGGTTACTTCCCCAAAGACTCTGTGCAGGATTTCCTTTTGCCTCATGCTTAACCCAAGGCCATGGTCTAGGCAGTGTTTGCCTTAACGGAATGATGCTTCAGAGCTATTCATGCTCTGCTTTCAGTCTCTTATTTATTTT